>OZ024827.1:66973195-67572263 GCA_964016985.1 Anodontia alba | reverse complement strand
ATATATATAATATATATATATATATATATATATATATATATATATATATATATATATATATATATATATATATATATATATATATATATATATATATATATATGTACGTGTACATACGTGTATTTAGACCCAGTATTTCTTTATTTATTTGAGCAGTAACGTGATTCCTTTCGACATGTGCGCCAAAATCACAAACACAGCCTGCGCATCCGCGTAGTCTCATCGGTTTTCGTTGTCAGCATGAAGAATCTTTGTCAGCATTCCTTGTCTTTCAAAATGCTCCCGATGAAGCTTCTGATCAGACTGCGCGCATGCGCAGGCTGATCTGAATCTTCGCTGGGCGCACATGCCAGAAGGTACGTTTCCTGCCGTTTCGGCTCATTAAAGAATTTAATGGGATACTCAGATACGATATGTATTTCTTTTGTTTTTGTCTTGCTACTATTTACATGTGTAATTCAAGCAGATTTGAATTGATTTCCAAAAACTATTTAACACTAAATATTTGAATTCGCTCTAAATATTTTTATCTCGTTTCTTATTTTTTTTTCTTTTTCTTTTGTTGTGTGTGTGTGTGTGTGTGTGTGTGTGTGTGTGTGTGTGTGTGTGTGTTTAAACTTTTCAGGATGACCGAGTCCTATTAACCTTTACCACTCTCTTGGCTAAAACAGCAGACGACAAATTTATGATACTTTTCTTATTTTTTTTCCCAGGAAACAGGATTTCGCATTTCATGCAAATTGTCTCTATTGGAGACAGTTTGCACGAACTGTAAAATCCTGTCTTCTTGTAAAAATAAAGAAAATATTTAAAAATGTCTTCTGCTGAAATTTACTCCGAGTGCTGAGCGTTAAATCGGTCACTGTACCACGGATACAGACTAGAAAAACATATACTTGACCAACCCCGTCGAACTATTAATTATTTCAAGTAGTTAATTTCACCAGAAAAATGATACATCTCTGAGCACAAACAGAAATTAGCTCTGATCTAGTGATCTGAATAACACAAAATACAATTTGAAATCCAATGACGAACACAATGAATCCAATATTCTGTAACGAATCACTTGCTTATTCTTTAACGCGGTGCATGCTGGGTAAAATTTGCAGCAGACGACATTTTAAAATATGCTTCTTATTTTTCTAGAAAACAAAGTTTGACATTTCATGCAAATTATTTCAATCTGAGACAATTTGCGTGAAATGTCAGACCCTGTTTTCTAGGAAAACTGGAAACAGTATCAACTTGTCGTCTGCTTAATTTGCCCAGAGAGCGGCTAAGGTTAAATTAGACTTGAATATCATTGATTAGGACAAAATCAAATTAAATATTTAAATCTGCGAATAGAAAGGACGATTTTACAAAATGGCTGAGGCCTTTGTTGCAGACTAGTTCTTGTGAAAGTGGTAGGAAACGCGTTCGTTAATGTCGCGTGCCGCCTTCTTTTTTAAAATTCCTTGTCGTTGACAGTACGTCTAACGCTGTTGAGTATACTTCCGGCATGCAAATCACGGTGTAATGGCCATGTCTGTCGACCGTCTGCAAGAGGAAATAGAGAAAATTGTAAGAAACGGACAATAATTATCGGAAACGTCATGCGAAGAGAACCAAACTGCATACATTAATATGCGTTAGGGAAATATGCATACAGCGAAGATGACGATCAGCCTGCGCGTCCGGTTCGTAGTCTGATCAGGGTTTTCGCTGTCCGCTTACAAACCCTTTTAGAATACACTAATGAGAAGAAAAGATCCCTTTCAGATGGCTGATCTGGATCTTTACTTTTCAACTACAGTCGACTCTCGTTATCTCGAAGTCCAAGGGACTCCCTAAAATACTTCGAGATATTCGTACTTCGACATATCAAACTTGCAGAATTGAGGGAGAAATACATCGAGCAACCAAATTTCACAAATGAATATGCAGTTTGACTCCTGAAGTGAGAGATACATTGAAAATATTGAGGAAA
The DNA here is from genome assembly GCA_964016985.1 of Anodontia alba. Lineage (NCBI taxonomy): Eukaryota > Metazoa > Mollusca > Bivalvia > Lucinida > Lucinidae > Anodontia > Anodontia alba. Next base: position 67,570,291 of record OZ024827.1, on the reverse strand, counting down.
AGAGGAGAAATTGCACCTTTGGAGCAATTTCTCCTCAGTTTCCACAATATTTTGTTACCTGTTGCTAGAATTCCATGTAGAAAACGGGGGCCATATTTTTACTTCGAGATATGCGGTTATTCAAGATAAGCGAGTTCGAGATAACGAGTGTCGACTGTATATCCAGAGGAATTTTTTTCTCTAGGCACGACACACAAGTGAGAAGCCAACTGCTTACACAGTTACTGTAATACAATGTATTTTACACCAGCGCTATACGCTTTCTGTTGTTAAGGGGAGCAACTCTTTCCTTTTAGAGTAGCCCCTTTATCAGAAGAGAGGCAGAATCAATTTTGACAAAGTTGCCTCCCTTCTAACTGTATTCGTTTTCCTTAAAGGTTGCTGACGGAGCCAATTTTGATATAACGAAAATTACAGGAGTTTCACTTTTGTTTCAAACTGAATTTCTCAGATTGTTGTTTAGTTATATTGTGCGCAAAATTAATTAGAATAAGTGTTCCGATATTCTAGGTTTCAAGAAAATAATTTGTGCTCTCACAGAGGTTAAAAAGAATCTGCAAACTCATTGTGAAAGAAATATACATGCTTATCATGAAAATACATAAAAATAGAAATATACCAAAAAAAAAAAAAAAAAAAAAAAAAAAAAAAAGAAAAGAAAAAAAGAAAAAAACAACAACAATTTTACCTCCCTTGACCTAACTTGGCTACGTAGCCTTGTTAGAAAAGTACGTACGTAGACAATATTTTTGTCCTATACTTTATTGCACAGTCGTTAGGCGCAGACCAAGATCAGGCATTGCAGAACGCAACGTCTGATCAGGATCTACCATGTTAGCATTAAATTCGGGAATTTCTATAAAACATAGTAACAATAAAAGCTAACCAGTCATCATGCTTTTGGAAATAGACCAGTCCAAAGAGTTGGGGTAGAAGAGTCCACTCGACGTAAATGGGTTAATGGGCTCTTTTTGCATGATAAGACAAATGTATATTTGCGTACAAAACTAATTTGCAGTAGATTCGTGCTAATTCAAACTATACACCACAAAGTGGGTATTGAGATGCCCGAACACAATCACTGGTATTAACAATACCCTGCTTTCGACATCTTCCAGAAAGTCGACAGCAGAGAAGACCAGATACTACTTGAACATCAAACGACAAATTAAGATAACTCCATTACGAAAACACGCCTATTCAAATATATTGAGAATTTTACCACCAAAAAATGAAAATTTTCAGATGAAAATTCTGATATTTTTCATATTTCTGCTTAAAACATAGATTGTGGGTACTCGTTAGAACCACCTCGATGAGGCGGTTCTAACGAGTACCCACAATCTATGTTTTGAGCAGAAATAAGTAAAATAATGTATACCCCTGTAAACCCCAGTTTTACTATATAAAAGTGGGGTTTAAGGGGTCAAAATTATATAGGTATGTTTTCGTGATGTCTAAATATTTTAAAGTTTGTATCATCAATAACGAAAATATTTTCTGTTTTTTTTTTTTTTTTTTTTTTTTTTTTTTTTTTTTATTTGGGTTTTACGGCCCTTTCAAGAATATTTCACTTATATCGAGCCGATCGTTCATCGAAGGTGGGCGAAAACCGGAGAACCCGGAGAAAAATCACCTGACCATCCGTAAGCAGAACTTGGCTTTCCCACATATGAACCGAGCCAGGCTCGAACCACAGCGGTGAGAAACCTAATGGATTAAGAGTCAACTCTCTTATCCACTAGGCTACGGGGGCCCGTTCTGGTTTCGTTAAAGTCACTAAGCTGGCAAAACAAATAATTTTGAAACATGAATATCCTTTTACAAAGCATGCACGCGACATTATCTAAAACTGAAAGAAGAAAAAAAATGTCAAAATCAATGTCGTCTCGATTGTCATAAAAATCAATGCGATAATACGAGCGCACTATCACCTATAAGTAAATGAAACACCAAGAATAATGTTTAGTTACATGTACCAGAACAACTTTCTTTGTTGAAGTTCCTTAGGATCAAGTTTGTCAACCAGTAGTTCAAACAAAATTTTGTAGAAATAGCATGAACTATCTCTTTAAAAAAAAAAAAAAAAAAACTAAAAAAAAAACAAACAAAAAAAACAAACTAACAGAAATGAACCAGCAACAAGAAGTATATATTAATAAAAAACAAACAAAAAAAAAAAACAAACAAAAAAACAAAAACAACAACAACAAAAAAACAACAACAAAAAAAAAACAAAAAAACAAAACAAAAAAAACAACAACAAATAAACAACAACAACAACAACAACAAAAAAAAACCACACAAAAACAAAAAAACAAAAAAAAAAACAGAAATGTACCAGCAACAAGAAGTATATAATTAGTTCTTATCGGAATACCCTTATATAATTTAGTACATTTTAACAAAATACACATTTTGAGAAGAAACATAGGAACTTCAAAGATTCTGCCAAGCCCTTAAAGTATACTGTTTACATATTTAATGTCCAGAAAAAAAAAAACATGGATGTTTGTCTTGCAAGCAAGGTGCAAAACGATACTCATTATTTTGGAAATTCTTTCTAGTTGAAACAAGCATTCTTATTGAAAGCAATGACTGCCTTAATGTCAGCATGTGCAAGTTGGTAAACGCAGCAGCTAGAATATTTCAACACGAAAATATGTCTATATAATTTTGCCCCCCTCTAACCCCACATTTATATAGTAAAACTGGGGTTTACAGGGATATACACTATTTTTCTTATTTCGGCTCAAAAACATAGATTGTGGTTACTCGTTAGTAGTTTTGAGCAGAAATATGAAAAATATAAGAATTTTTTATCTGAAAATTTTCATTTTTTGGTGGTAAAATTTTCAGTATATTTGAATAGGTGTGTTTTCGTAATGTGATCAAATTCATATTTTATTGGATCAGATTTATGAATCATTAAGTAGTGGAGTCATAGTATTGGGTACAGACAACAAACTACTGTATGCAATGGTTATAATATTTGGTCGGCATACTCGTAGCATATTATTCAATCAACTGCATACAGCAGTTTGTATAGGTGCCATAATACTGGACGCAGCAGAGAAGTTATTGTGTGTACAAGTTATAACATTTGGTTTAAATAACATAGTATTAGATCCATTCTCCATACGACTCTGTGCAATGAATATAATAGTTGGTTCAAAGACCATTTTAAGGACAACATGTGCAAGCCGGTAGACGCAAAGGTCAGACTATTTGATTCGTTAACATTTTACATGAATTAATATTTTACTGGGTCAAATTTATAAATAATGTGGTTGTAGCGTCACAGTCTTTGATACAGCCGACCTGTTGGTGTATGAACTGGTTATAATAGTCGGTCAGTTGAGCAGTTTATTCATTCAAATGCATAAAACACTTGATGTTAGTGTCATAGTATTGGATGCATTCGTCATAATACTGAGTACAATGAATATAGTGATTGGTTCGATAAGCACTTTATTTGGTCAAAATATTTTATTGGGCCAATTTAATAGTTTATTGGGTCATATGTATAGGACATCATGTGTAAATATCATAAGGTACTGGATACAAAGCAACATATTACTATGTGCACTGATTACAATATTTTGTCAGCATAGCATTTTATTTGATCAAATGCATACATAAGTGACTCTTGATGCCATGATACTAGACGCAGCAGGCAATCTAATCTGTGTTATAATTTTAATATTTGATTTACAAACCATAGTGTTTGATTCAGTGGCCATACCTCTGAGTGTAGTGACTACAATATTGGAGTAGACGAGCGGTTTATTTAGTGTTCCAAATATATCATTGTATGTGCTCACCATATTATTGGATCGTTTCAGAATAGTCAATGGTAAAGTCATAATTTTTTATCTTTTGTTACAGCGGCAGCAGCGCTCTCAACAAAAGCCGGGACCGCAATCCGGTACGTCTTCCTTAGGACATTTCGGACCCAATTTTTGGGCTGTTTCGGAGTAACTGAGACTAATTAGGACATTTCAGAGTGAGTTACAGGTTTTATACGTGATAGTAGAGTCCACAGGGTGGATTAGAGGTAAATGGTTGATAGAAGAGAACCACTTGCGAAGGTACAGGTCTAGTGGGTAAAAGAAGAGGACCACAGGATTCGATCAAGGTCTGTGGGTGGGTAGTAAAGGATAGCATGATAGGTTACAGGTCTGGTGGGTGATTGTAGAGGATTAAAAGTGTGTGTGTGGTGTGGGTAGTAAAGGATAGCAGGGTAGGTTACAGGTCTGGTGGGTGATTGTAGAGGACTAAAAGTGTGTGTGTGTGTGTGTGTGTGTGTGTGTGTATGTGGGGCGAGGGGGGGAGGAGGTCACAGGTCTGGTAGATATTAGAAGACCTCGGGGTTTGATACAGATCTGTAAGATAATAATAGAGGACAGTATGGTGGGGTACAGATCTGGTAGGTGATAATAGAGGACTGTAGGGTGCGGGTACTGATATGCTAGGTGATAGTAGAGGACTGCAGGGTGGGGTACAGGTCTGGTAGGTGGTGGCATTGCCAAAACGACCCGGATTCATCCCACACGGCTCTGTGTTTAATGTGCACGTTCAAGACCAATATCTATACACTAAACAAAATGCACTATTTTCTCAATATATCATTTAGGCTACCGACTTTATAAATAATACATATTAATGGTCGATTATATGTAATCAGGTGGGTATTCCAAACATATGTACATCGTTCTGAAAATGTTCCGGCATCGACCTTTCCAGAATCCCTCCCCGAAGTTAAGCAACGGAGAGAGGTCGATTAGTAGCGGCTGCAGCAGGGTGACCAAAGAGTCACGGCTCATCAATTACAACATCTGCGATGAGGATGGGCTGGGAAACAACAATTTACAGACTGTTGGCAAAATTATTAATATGAAATTATGTACTACCGAGATGCATGCAAAGCAACCCCACGTAAGAGGCCCCAGGGGGGTTACATGTTCCCTTGTTCCCTGAAAATAATCGGCCATGTTGTTACCTTGTTCCCTTAACGTATTCTTTTAAATGTCTATGTTCCCTGTCCCCGAAAATTAGTTTTGTCCCCATAAAATATGTGCCATTGTCGCCTGAAAACTAAATTGAAATGTTCCCCTGTTCCCCAAAACACCAGGAAGACCCTAAAACATTCATACATTGTACGTAACTCAGGAATATCTGCCGGTTGCATGACTCAAGCGCGTTGATACAATGAAGCAGATCCGGTTACCCAGAGACAAACTAGCGTGCACATATTCATTGGCGTGCACGATAAAAGGTAACGTATGTAAAGAGAGGTCATCAATACCCTATATCTCTGGAAGTAAACAGACGAATATCCTTACCATTTATGTATTCCGTGCAATATCCCCATCATCAATTCATTAAATATCCATACAATTACCAAACTGGGCTTCAAATATCCCATATACCTGGTAGTAAAATGTCAACTATCCCATATCTCTTGAAGGAAAAAGTCAAATATCCCATATCGCCAAAACCCTTATACTAGCCTCAAAGATACACTTGGTCAACTTTTTCCATTTTTATACCCCGCACACAATAATGGTGGGGTATTATGGTTTCCAGTTGACGTCCGTTTGTCTATCCTTCTGTCCGTCTGTCGTACGTCCGTCCGTCCGTGATTTGTTTCCAGATGATAACTTGAGTAAACATCAATGCGTTTTAACGAAACTTAGTATGGTCATTGATATTTGTAAAGATCTGGTATGGGATTGCTAATGGGCAAATTTAGTCGATTTTTGACAGTTATCTCTCCACTACACGATAATCACTTTTATTTTATTTTTATTTTTTTTTCTATAATATCAACGGGCATCTTTTTTAAAATATGGGGTAAGTGTATTCCTTGGATCCAATCTCTTTGTCCATTGGATCTTGGGCTACTGGTCTAATGGGTATCAGTTGGATCAAATGGGGTGCATTCCTTGGACCCCGTTGAACATACAACTGATTCACAATTAAATAATGTGTAAGAAGTCTTTAGGTCCTTCCCTGTCGCTTAATTTCGGAGAGGTGTTCTAGAAAGATATAAATCGATGCCGGAACGTCTATAGAACGATATACAGATATATGGTACCCACCTGATTACATATAATGGCCCATTAATAGGGAATACAAAACTCGACAGCCTAAATTAAATTTTATGGAGAAAATAGAGCGGTTTGTTTTGTGTATAACTATTCTTGTAGAACGTCCGCATTTCAAACAGTAGCCGTGCGGTAGGAATTTGGGTCTTTTCGGGCCTAACACCATCTACCAGACCTGTACCTCACCCTGCAGTCCTCTACTGTCATCTGGCAGACTAGTACCTCACCCTGCAGTCCTCTACTGTCATCTGGCAGATTGGTATGGCAGATTGGTATGGCACCCTGCAGTCCTCTACTATTACCTACCAGACCTGTACTCCACCGTGCTGTCCTCTACTATTTCTTAACAGACCTGTATCAAATCATGTGGTCCTCTTCTATTATCTAACAGATATGTACCCACCCTCGTAGTCCTCTACAATCACACACTAGACCTGTAACACACCCTGTTGTCCTCTTACTATTACCCAGCAGATCTGGAATGCATCCTGTGGTCCTCTTCTATTACCCACTCGACCTCTACCCCACCTTTTGATCCTCTTCTATCAACCAGTTACCTCTACCGCACCCTGCAGTCCTCTGTTATCACCTACCAGACCAGTAACTGAAATGTCCTTAAAATGATCTGAAATAAACTAAGTGGCTCCGAAACAGTCCAAAAATTGGTTCCGAAATGTCCTAAGAAAGAAGTACCAGATTGCGTCCCGGCTATTGCTCAGTCTTGGCTTTTGTTAAGAGCGCTGTTGCCACTATGACAAAACGATCAACTGTTATGACTTAACCATTGACTATTATACTGAAATGATCCAATAATATGGTGAGCACATACAATGATATATTTGGAACACCAAATAAACCGCTCTTCTACTCAAATGTTGTAGTCACTACACTCAGGGGTATCACTGAATCAAATGCTATGGTATGTAAGTCAAATATTAAAATCATAACACAAAATAGATGGCATGCTGCGTCTAGTATTATGGTATCAACAGTCACTGATGTAGGCATTTGATCAAACAAAATGCTATGCTGACCAAATATTATAATCAGTGCACATAGTAATATGTCGAGTACTGTATGACATTTACACATGATGTCCTATACATATCACCCAACAAAATATGAAATTGGTTCAATTAAAGCTTTTGACACAATAAAAAGCTTTTTCGAACCAATCACTATATATTTACTATATTTAATGTTATGACGAATAAATCCAATATAATAACACCAACATCAAGTGTTTTATGCATTCGATCAAATAAACTGCTAAACTGACCAAACATTATAACAAATGCATACACAAATATGTCGGTTGCACCAAAGACTATGATGCTACGACCTTATAATTTATCAATTTGACCCAGTAAAATATTAATTCGATCATGCAAAATATTAACAAATCAAACAGTCAGACACCTTCGTGTCTACCAGCTTGCACATGTTGACCTTAAAATTGTCTTTGTACCAAGTATTATATTCATTACACAAAGTCGTATGGACAATGATTCTACTACGAGGGTTTCTTTTTGTCGAGTAACAAGTATCGAGTTGTAAAAGTTGAGTATCAAGTTAAAACTGTCAAGTATCGAGTTGAATTGGTCGAGTATCAAGTTAAAATTGTCGAGTATCGAGTTAAGTTGGTCGAGTATCAAGTTAAAATTGTCGAGTATCGAGTTGAATTGGTCGAGTATCAAGTTAAAGTTGTCGAGTATCGAGTTAAGTTAGTCGAGTATCGAGTTAAAATTGTCGAGTATCAAGTTGAATTGGTCGAGTATCAAGTTAAAATTGTCGAGTATCGAGTTAAAATGGTTGAGTATCGAGTTAAAAATGTTGAGTGTCAAGTTAAAATTGTCGAGTATCGAGTTAAAGTGAAGTTTTCGAAAGTAAAACAGATTTGGAATCAGCGGATGTAACACCCTGCCCTATTTTTGGCTGTTTTTTTTTTTTTTTTTTTTTTTTTTTTTTTTCTTTTTTAGAATGGGTAAGGTACCTTTTTTGGTGTTAGTATTTAATGAACACCTGCACAAATTTCTGGGATAGCAACAAGGAAAATTGTACTTTATAACCTGTGCAAAATACAGATGACCAAGACCAGCCTGCCCATTAAATGTTTGTGAAGGCACTCTGTTTCTAGGTCCTGCAAACTCTGCCAAGTTAAATGCGCAAGTCCTGATCAGAATAAGCGGATGTGACACCTACCGGTATTTTTTTTTTTTTTTTTTTTTTGAATCGGTAAGTTACCTTTTTTTTATTATTGGTTGAAGTACCACCTGTAGAATTTTACTGGATAGCAACATGGCAAACTGTACCTTATAACCTGTGTGAAAAACAGACCTTGATCAGTCTGCGCTTAAAAAATAGAATTCCGATTTGTTTTTGGGCTCTTTGGAATCAGTTTTAAAAACTATAGTTTCCCAATTGACTGCGAGGATCGCGTCAGCCCGGGTGTGTTGTTCACTGTTTTTGTCAGTGGCATAAGCAGCTAGCAAGGTACTTTTGTTGGTGAAGAATTGGTGTCTCTCAGTGAGGCTGTTACATAAAAAAAAAAATAATAATAATAATAAAAGAATAAAAAAAAACGGTGCAGCAAAGACAGGAGCTGCAAAAAGTATACCAATATGAAAGGGTGAATATGACTTATAGCCTTTCAACAGTATTTCAATCATACATTAACAAATGAACAAGACAATGAAAGGATGAATATGGCTTATAATAGGGTGAATACTATTTATGGTTAAAGCCTTTCAACAGTATTTCAGTCATATGTGGACAATTGAAGGATGAACACGTTATACAAAGAAACTAACATTATTCAGTGATCAAAGTCACCAATGATTTTGTTACTAAAGTGAATATTTTGGGACGCAAAAAAAATCTCCCTCTTTTAGACCAGGATCTCCCTCCTAAAAATTGCAGATCTCCCACTTTGTGTCTCAGAAAATATCACATGTATGATGGTTGGTCGGTCATCGGATGCCCGGTGACCAGTGACCATTAGCCAATGGCCGGTGGACTTGTAGTCCCTTGGGTACAAGTACCCAGGGAGTTGCCACCAATATGGGTCTTACCCCAGGCAGCAGGGCCATAAGGGGCAGTATTCCCGTTTCAATTCCTTTCGTCTGATGAAACATGCCACCAATATGGGTCTTACCCCGGGCAGCAGGGCCATAAGGGGCAGTGTTCCCATATTTCTTTCCTTTCATCTGATGAAACAGACACATCTAGAGACTTCTTCTGTTGGACATGACTCTCTTTCTGGAAGAGCAAGTTCTTCTCTTTTGCAAGTTCCATGCAGATGGAATTAGACCGGCTGCTACACGTGGAGCAAGTAGATTCCCTGGAACAATGAGAACAATTGATACATTTTATGATTATCCAAATGCTATTTTATATGACCACAATTACTGCGATGAATAGTCATGGATTAAGGTCGCGAAAACTCATTACGACGAATGAGTGAAGAATAATTTCAAGAAATCGAACGGTTTGATTTAAACAAATTTAGCAGGAACAGTGAAAGGTATGATAAAGGATCATAAGAAAGAACAAAGAATTAAATTTCAACCAGAGGAAAAGGAAGAAAATACAATTTTTTCACCCAGATAAAAAATCCCTGTTTACTTTCTTTGTTCTACAGAAAAGAAACTGACATGTGAATAAAAGATCGAGAGTGACGTCACACAGGTGACTGCCTGAGAGACTTTTGGATTTAAGACTGTATGGGATGACGTTCCTGTCATTTTTTCTGTGGAAGGTATGGGCATAATAGAATATAGCACATTATCTATAGGTTAATGTATTGTGCAGTTAAAAATGTCGAGTATCGAGTTAAGTTTGTCGAGTTTCAAGTTAAAATTGTCGAGTATCAAGTTAAAATAGTCGAGTATCGAGTTAAATTTGTCGAGTATCGAGTTAAAATAGTCGAGTATCGAGTTAAGCCAGATGTTTGATAAATTGCTCTCTGACACATCTGCACAACTCCACTGAGGGCAATTTATTACTCTGGAAGGGAGCAATTATGCAATGTTTAGGTTGGAATTTGTCAGCTAGTATTTGAAAATTTTCAGAAAACATGCTCAAGTTTGGCTCATAAAACTCTGCCCAGTTTTTGACCAGCCTGCGCATGTGTCACTCCAGGATCTAGCTGTTACATATATATCTTCTGATAGCATGCACAATACATATCACTCAAACTAGGTACAGTGAAACCTGTCATATTGGTCACCTCTATTATGCAAGTAACCTGTATTAAGCAAGCACACTTTCAGTTCCATAAAAAAAGCAATTACATTAAACTGCACCTGTATTAAGTAAGCATCTGTCTTAAATAAAGCAAGCACTTGCTTGTTCCTAAGTGCTTCCTTAATACAGGTTGGACTGCACATCATCTCTGAGCAACCCCGCACCTCCACCCCCCACGACCCCTCCACCACCACCACCACCACCACCACATATCTTTCATATACCAGGACAAAACTGGTGCTCATAACTTCATATTATACTAGGCCTGTTTTTCACACTAGGTCAAGGTAAGTACCATGTTTGATCAGCCAAAACATTGAGCACTAGGACCAATGCTTTGGATCTGCCTGTGCATCATTTATAGGAAGCTATAATATCACTACCACTTTGAGCTGTTCATATAAAAGAGCATGTTCTCTGTATTTTCACGCCACACTGACTTTATTATCCAAGTACCTTCTCACAGGAGATGAACAGTCCAGAAAAGGAAGTATAATATTCAGGAGGGGTGAAGGTAGGCGTTGTCGCTTTAGCCCCACCACATGGGGCTCTGTTTCAAATAATACAGGAAACATAATAGGGATTATCTATTATCTGATGATAATATGAGCTAGTTTTTCATGCAGCTAGACTGAAATATATGCTATGATATTGTATTAGAATTGCCTAACCAAGGCAGTTCTAATGCCATGACACAATCTGTAATTCAATAGAACTATGGCATTCTGGCAGAGTATCAGCGAAATATTTTGATAGGGTGGGGTGTGTGTGTGTGGGTGGGGGGGGGTGGGGGGAGGGAGGGGGCTATAGCTTTGCTTACCATTGCAGCATGGTGGCTTTTACAGAATGGAAAATTAGCCCCACCAATGGCTGCCATGTTTTTATGCTAATCAAGCTTGTTTTGGTTCTTTTTGTTAAGGTCCATTTACTGACTATTTTAGATTCTGGCCATATGCTGCATAGGACAGACTTTTGAAGTTCCTTACACAGGCTTATATGGAAAATTTGCCCCGCCCATGGCGACCATGCAAGAAACATTTCTGCCAAATTATTTCAAAATCAGGCAGGGGTTTCTGACACGAAGATTTTCTAAGATTTTGCCATGTGGTTGCCACGGCAACTAAAGTTCTGCTTGGATTCCATATCTTTGAAGTATTTTCAATCATTACCTCCTAAGAAACATTCCTGTGAAGTGTGGTAAAAATTGGCCCAGTGGTTTAGGAGGAGATGTTGAATGTTGACAGACAGACGGACGACAGATAACATAAGATGGATGCCGGATCATCTGCCTGTCAGAATAGCTCACATGAGCACTCTGCTCAAGTGAGCTACAAAGTGACCCAGGTCATACTATTTTTATTATCGGTATATGACCCCTCTTTGCAAAGTTAAATGATGATGCAAAGAAGAAAATAAAGCCTACCCCATCAAAAAAAAAAAAAAAAAAAAAAAAAAAAAAAATATATATATATATATATATATATATATATATATATATATATATATATATATATATATATATATATATATATATATATATATAATAATAATAATAATAATAATGATAAAAAATAAATAAATAAAAAGTAACCTGAAGTAAATGTTCATATTTCATGAATTTCAGCTTGACACTTATTAAAATATTGAACAAAGTTACATGTAGCTTAAAACACACACACACACACATACACACACACACAAAGATAGAAAGCAGATCGGCTGGTGTTTTGGGAACAGATAGCCCTGATGGCATCAACCCTTCATAATTCTATGTCGCACCACTATGGCTGTAGAATTGATAAAACACTGATTCGCTCTTTTAACTTTGTTATTTGGGCATGAAGACACTACTTCAAATAAGAGTAATCCTGCAACAAGTTTCTGGGCGAATTTTCCAGGTAAATAAGATCGTGTAAGAGTAATCCTGCAACAAGAGCTCGAAATCTGGACGATGCATTTGAGAAATTTGTTGGCTAGACATACATTGGTATGTTTTCTACTATTTTTGTACCTTTGTACATTTTGTTAAGGTTTCCAAAATACCTCGTCTTACAAGACTATTTTATTTTTATTTTGAAGACTTATCTATATGCTGTGAAAAAAATGGTTAAAAAAAAAAAGAAAAAAAAAAGAGAAAAAATTCTGTCCTGTGACTGAGACACATGGTGTAAACCTGATGCCTGATTAGGTGGGGGTAAGGAGCTTATGACAGCTTATATGATGAGCTCTTGGTGGGGGGCAATATTTGACAAATCTCATCGAGAGGGTCATTATAATGAGAGTCATTATTTTATACAGAAGGAGTTATTCTATGGTCCTGGTGGTTATTCTATGGGATATCATCAAGGGGGTCATTATTTTTGTAAGGGCAGTTAGTATTTTTTAGAAAAGGGGTCCTTTTTTCTATAGAATAATGACCTTGGGGTTGTTATTCTATGGGGGTCACTTTACTTTGTTACACCAGCACAGAACAAAACCAACAAATGTCCTGTGCGACCGGTCTAATCAGAGTCTTCACACCAACTCTCTGGATAGCTTAGGACCCAAAGCCTCTTCATGCCCAGGCTGATCTTTGTCTTCTCAAGTCATACAGGCCATTTTTGTCATGAGCTTGCTCAAAAATAAAATTCACCTGCTCTTCCTATTTTTTTTTCTGTGGAATATTTACTGTGTTCTCACCACATTTCAACAATGATCAGCTGATCAGTGAATCTTTCATATAAAATAGCCATAACTGATAAGCCCCAAAGGTGATCAGTGTAAAAAACCTATTAATAAGCCCCCTGCTGCAGCAGACTAATATTTGCCATGTAACAGGCAATAAATTAGAAATAATGGACTCCCACTGTAGGTTTGCTTGCAAGCATAAATATTTGGTTTGAGAGGCTTAGACCACTTTCATCTGCCCTAGATCAGCAAAATTAGCTTGTTGAAAAATTGATGACATATTTTAGGACAATACAAACACAAAATAGGTTCAGGTGACTGAATTATAGATATTGCTGATTAAATATTCAAATAAGACTACTCACACAGCTGCATTGTCATGCTGCTGAAATATGTTAAACCATGTAAATTCATGCTCATTAGGTACCTAAACTTGATATATTACTTCTGTGACTCAAGGCTCCACAATCTAAACTTAACTCGATACTCGACAATTTTAACTCGATACTTGACTGTTTTAACTCGATACTCGACAATTTAAACTTGATACTCGACAAACTTAACTCGATACCCGACAATTTTAACTCGATACTCGACAATTTTAACTCGACACTCAACAATTTTAACTCGATACTTGACAATTTTAACTTGATACTCGATCAATTTAACTCGATACTCGACAATTCTAACTCGATAATCGACCAACTTAACTCGATACTCAACAATTTCAACTCGATACTCGACAATTTTAACTCGATACTCGACAATTTTAACTTGATACTCGACCAATTCAACTCGATACTCGACCAATTTAACTTGATACTCGACAATTTTAACTTGATACTTGCAACTTTACAAATCGTGACACTCTTCTACATTATGTTTTTTAAACGAAATATTATAAATTGTAGACACAATAACTTATATGCTTCGTCCAATATTAATGCACTAATATCAACAGCTGTGTGAAGCTGATTAAATGATATGCTATGCCGACCAAATATTATAACAAATGCATACATTAGTTTGTTGTCTGAGCCCAATACTATGGTTCAACCATCTAATGATTTATAAATCTGATCCAGTAAATTATGAACTAGATCAACTATTCTTACCTTTGCATTTACCAACTTGCACATGCTGACCTTAAGGCAGTCATGGCTTTCCATTAAAATTTAACGTTACTCAAGTTGTTTGGCAACGTAGTAGATAAGCATAGGTCGACAAACTGGAAGCTCGAAAATATGCAGGCTTATTAAGATCTTATACATCTTATCATACACACTGTCACAATACTTCACACCTTTATTAATTAAAATAGGTTTATAATGTCGGTGAAGCAATAATTAATAGTTTAAAGAACGAATATGCATAAAATAAAGACTTAAGCAGAAATAATAATAAAAATAAATAGATAAAATAGAATAAAAGAAAACAGTTTGCCTAAGGTTGGGCTAAGCTCCATGAATTCGAGATTATCATGCTTTACCGACTGTTCTAGCCAGCCAACCTAAAACAAGAAATGAACTAGAAGCATTTTCAAAAAAAAAAAAAAAAAAAAAAAAAAAAAAAAAGAGAGAGAGAGAGAGAAGAAGAAGAAGACGAAGAAGATCAGCAACGAAAAATAGTGCAAACGTTTTTTGTTTTTTTTTTTTTGCAATTTGGTAATTTGGTATATAGATATGCAATTCTGGTACTAATCTAATACGGAGTGGCTAGTGCCAGACGTCTGGCAACAGCAAAGAGTCGGTGCATTTGCTATTGTCAGACGTCTGATATTAGCAAATATTCGGGAAAATTGCTATTGACAGACGTCTTGCAATAGCAAATTATTCGTGAATTGCTGCCGCCAGACGTGTGTCGTAAGATTTGTGCTGAATATATATGAACACTTTTACAGAAGATGCAGAGAGTGCGCATAACAGGTAAAAGAAAAGTCCAGGGAGTGCCTCAATCACAAGCCGCAGCCCTTCCCAGACACTAAGAGGAAGAGGAAACCGACAAATCCAAACAAGCACAAATCGATCAAACGTACGAAAAGCACTAAGATTAGCTCTCTCTTCCCCAAGCGAGGTAATCGCAATACTAAAAGGACTGAAAAATACAAGAACAAAATGACACATGGTAAGACATACAACAAATCGCCTCGTAGAATAAACCACAAAGCAACAAAGAGTAAGACTAACACCGGGGCCACCGCCTCTCTTCCCCAAGTGAGGTAATTGCAAAAAGACTAAACAACACAATAAAAATAACAAAAGGCAAGACTTAAAACAAATCGCCTCGTAGAATAAACCACAAAGCAACAAAAAGCATGTCGGTCGAAAATAATGAGACTTTCGACTGTGAGTGAAACTTTCTGTGTTCCACAAGCTCATGCGTTTCTCTTTTATTGAGTCTAAGGGAAATGTATAGACATCGGGGGCTCTTTAATATTTTAATTGAGCCTATATAGACATCAAAGCTGACTGTTTGTCTTAGAAAGTTTCTATGGCTCGAAGTCTGATTGAAAGCATTCGGAAAAAAACTGAAAACGCTTTTACTTCCGATTCTATGTCTGATGGAAATATAGCGGGACAAAGACTGGGTCAATAGAATTTTACTATAATAGAAATCACAAGCAGAGTTCAGAGACAAGATATATTTTCAGGAATTTACACGTTTACGGGGTTTTCAGCACGGAAGCCGATATTTCAAATGCTCGAAGTTGGAATATTCCCTTTTGCTGACATAATTAGAATGCGACGATGAAAAGAGTACTTTAATTTTCATAGTCATAAATTAAGGTCTTTACTTTACACACATTTAAAGCAAGTAGATTCTATTATCTTTCCTAATTAGTTGTAACTCAAATTACTTGCAGTTTGGCAAGAAAAATATTTCATGATGAAAAGAAGTTGATAGTAAAGGGATGATGCCGATTTTAATGCCTCATGGCCTGGCGCTATGAATAACCGCAGTATTCGAACTACCCCTATCTCGAACAAATTTTTATTGTTCCAAAGTTATTTAAGTTCGACCGTGCATGTTTTTGATCTTTAGTTATTTAGTTTCATAGTATGCATTGTAAATACTACTACTACTTCTACTACTACTACTACTACTACTACTACTACTACTACTAATAATAATAATAATAATAAAGATCTTATTTTCCGTTGACTCCTATAGAAAATGAACACATGCGATCATGTTTACAAGCTTGTTCGATGAAGAATAACTCAAACCCCACTTTTAGAAAGTAAACGTTAGGTTTTAGGGTATTCCTTAGTTTTCTAATTTCTGAGCTTGAACATATATTGCGGGCACTAGTTAGAACCGCCTTGATGAAACGACTAATGAGTACCTACAATCTATTGTTTGAAGAAACAATATCACAGTTTTTGTCTGAAAATTTACATTTTTATGGCCATAAAATACCATTATATTGCCTCGGCGCGTCATGTCTATGTTATACAGATTCAAGAAAAATATTCCCAACCAACGACACTAGGTCCCTTAGAATCGTGCAACAC
Organism: Anodontia alba; assembly: GCA_964016985.1. Classification (NCBI taxonomy): domain Eukaryota; kingdom Metazoa; phylum Mollusca; class Bivalvia; order Lucinida; family Lucinidae; genus Anodontia; species Anodontia alba. Next base: position 67,553,754 of record OZ024827.1, on the reverse strand, counting down.
CAAATTAAATCAGGTTTCAATATTTCAAAAAAAAAAAAAGGTAAGAGAAAAGTCCAGGGAGTGCCACAATCACAAACCGCAGCCCTTCCCAGACACTAAGAGGAAGAGGAAACCGACAAATCAAAACAAGCACAAATCTAACAAACGTACGAAAAGCACTAAGATTAGCTCTCTCTTCCCCAAGCGAGGTAATCGCAATGCTAAAAGGACTGAAAAATACAAGAACAAAATGACACATGGTCAGACATACAGCAAAACGCCTCGTAGAATAAACCACAAAGCAACAAAGAGTAAGACTAACACCGGGGCCACCGCCTTAGAACGGTCAGTAGAAACCTCTGGCAGCAGCAAATTCAACGAATTTTTGCTATTGTCAGACGTCTGGCAGCAGCAAATTTATCGAGTTTTTGCTATTGCCAGACATCTGGCAGCAGAAGTTTGGCTATTGCTAATCTAATAAAATGTGTATGTTTAACACTCCGATATTATAATAGAGGTTCTTAAAACGAAGTTTACTTTACACCCGAATCTTTTACAGTTTCCTTTCCAAAGTCACACTCCACTCTGTGTAATACTGGGTAAGGGATGATACCATATCATACCACCATGCACGCCTATCCCAGCACGATAGCTTCTTTTCGTCTTTTAGACATATCTCAATATAAATCTATGGAATGACTATCAGAAGATATTATTACCAATACAAATGGCTCTCTCGAATTTACGTCATTTGCGTCTTTGGCTTTGCCATTTTCTCATTGTCATCTTTAAATTAATTCTTTCACTGCCACAGGCGATAATAATAGGCGTTTGCAAACAGCATAGATCAATGAGCCGTCTCATCTGGATCTATGCTGTTTGATATTCAGTCTTTCAACTTTATATATAAAAGTCTTTCCAAGCGGCAGTTTGTTTAAAAAAAAACAAACAAAAAAACAGACGATAAATGCCGTCTGAAATTTGGCACCGAATGAGTTAAACAATTAAATATTCTACCGTCGCTTAATCTGCTCAGTCATAACATCGCTTAATCTACTCAGTCACAACACGTTGTCAAAACATTTACAAATAAATGAGATTGTAGGTTTGAAATCTTCGACATATGTTTATTGTCATACATTTGTTTTCAATCGCTGTGATATTAACACGACCTCATCGAAAAATCAATTTTCTCAATAGAACATGTTAACGTCTGCCGTGTTCTGTTTTAAAACCTGGTCATTCGACGGTATCATGAATCAAAATAACACGAATGTCTAACTTTGCCGGAGCATTAATGTAATATATTCATAATCCATTAAAATGCCGGATGACAATAAATAAATAGATAAAGATATAGGTAAAACTATAACTGTACCAGTGATCTTAGATAAATGGTTCCCAGCTGTATTACGCAAAACAGAAGATTGAAACCAGAAGTCGCAGGTCACCGGACGTTATAATAACAACAACAACAATAATAATAAAAATAATAATAACTCAAAGGTAAAATGATACTTTTTCAACATAATAATAATCAGCATATCAAAGAAGCCCTCACCATGACGTATTAGTAAATGAGTCGTGACGTCAGAAAACATACGTTCGGACATGTGCGCCAGCGAGGATTTAGATCAGTCTGTGCATTCACACAGTCCAATTAGAATCTTCAGTGTATGTATTCTGGATAGCCAAGGATGCAAAGTTTCTTCATGCGACCAACGAAGACTGATCAGACTAAGCAGATGCGCAGGCCGATTTTAGTCTTCGTCGGGCGAACATGCCATAAGGTATATTTTCTCACGTTCCGGCTCAAATGGCCATAATTTCCGACTAGTAGGCAAGATGAATGAACCCTGGAAATATATAAATTGATGAAAAACCTTCACTCTCATTCACCGATCACGCATTCATCTACGGAATAGTCATACAACCAGTCACCAATCCTTCCATAAGGCGGATGGATTCCCTTTCAGAGGAGAGAACTCCGTCAAAATGGTTTTACCCTCATGCTTAGAGGGAATCTACTCTAAGAAGCTAAGCGTATACTCATCTTGTGAGCTAATTCCTTCCTCTTAACGTAGACCCATTTTTAAAAGGGGTTTTGAGTGCAGAAAACAATCAAGAAAGCAAAAACGTTATCTCCCTTACACAAATATCGTAAAATCTACTGAGTGTATCCAGTCGTCCTAAGTTGTAATACGTAGGGTTTAATGAGCTATAATAAAGCCCAGGAAAAAGAAAACACGGGAAGACAGCGAAATGCCAGTTTGTCAGGCGATTGAAAGATATCAAAACATAATAATAACTTATAATCTGAATATAGCCTGAGACCAACATAACATACCTCTGACTAAGTGCATGCGGATATTAAAATAAACAGACTGCGTGTGTACAGTTTTGTCAAGGTTTTGAATAGTTTTGCTTCTCTGAATTTGAACCTAAAATAATTTATAGAGTATACAATTTAGATTCCGAGTATGCGGGATAAATGCTTGGCTTATTTTAGTTGTCTTAAATTGTTTCTGTTCTCATGACCATTGTGTTGGCTCTCGCCCCAAGTCTATATTATGTCTGTTCCCGTCACGAGCAGATTGTCCCGGCAGACCTCCAGACATGATAGCATTAGAGCCTTGTCAATATCAACACGGCCTTCTGCCACCAAGTACGCATGCTCGACATACCCTATGAGCTTGGCGTATATTATTTCCTGCATTTACAGTTATCATCATAAGCCTTATTATCATTATCATTGAAGCTTGACAATAAGGATCTGCGATGATATGTTTAACAACACACCATTGCAGATCCTAATTGTCACGTGCGGTCTGATTGGATGAGCTTAGTTTATGCTTGTGTAATGGCATTTTGCGCTACGATTCGGCGCAATTACAAAATGTTCAAATTTCTGTCAATATGATCATTGTGGCCAGACGATTTTAAAGTGTAGGCTGACAACATATGAAAGAGCAATGAAAGTCATAATAACTTTTGTCCCCAGCGTACTTGCAGCGCAAAGAGAACATAACTGTTCGAGCAAACGATAACTTCAGACCACAGCGCACTGCACAAGTGTATGTCATGCATACCGCCATCTTCATGTCCCCTCTGTAAAATATAATGTAAATATGCATATACAGGGGTATACATTATCAAACATATTTCAGACGTTTTCATTTATTTTTTTAATTTGAGCCAGCGCACGTTACAACCTGTGCGACCAGCAAAGACTCAGATCAGCCTATACATTCACCCAGTATGGTAAGGGTTTTCGTTCATCCCTCTTTGGGTAGCCCGGAGGCTGCAGAATGCACCCTTATCCCTCTTTAGATAGCGTAGACTGATCTGTCTTCGCTGGTCGCATAAGTCATATTGTTGGTTTTGTCGTGCGCTGGCTCATTTGACTTCACTTTGTTCAGTTATTTCTGTCAAACCATTATGCCGCATAATTTGACTCATTGTACTTGGTAGCAAAATCCGTATTATATAACGGAACTATCTTGGCTAACTTATCTCCTTATAAAAGGAACGACCAGATAAACCATTATAAAAACACGCCTATTTAAATATATAAAAAATTTCACCTCCAAAAACTGAAAATTTTCAGATAAAAAACCCTGATATTTTTCAAACTTCTGCTCAAAACATAGATTGTGGGTACTCGTTAGGCGGTTCTATCGAGTATCCACAATCTATGTTTTTGAGCAGAAATAACAAAAAATAATGTACACCCCTGTAAACCCCAGTTTTACTATGTAAAAGTGGGGTTTAAGGGGATCGAAATTGTATAGGCATGTTTTCGTGATGATTTTTCTCTTATTTCTTCACGATGTTGGACGATTTTCCTTTTTGTGTTTTTCTCCATTAAGGAAACAAAACACTCAATTAAAAGTTAAATATTTTTAATTTGTCCAGAAAATCTTAAATTATGTAGTTGTGTATAAACAAAATCTGTTAGTAATGGTATAATATTGTTGCTAGAAAAAATATGGATAAAATATTGGGTTTTGACGAGTTAAATGCATTTCCATCTGTTTGACGGGACTTTTTTTTAAATTTCAGAATATCAAATATATTAATAGTCGAACCTTAATGGCTCGATCATCTTTGGAATCATAGAAATTTGTTCGATTATTGTAAGTTCGAGCCATTGAGGGTTAATCATAGCGCAAGTTCAGGAGTCAAATGGGGGAGGGGCGTAATTTAGGGATGTCTTTTCCATCTTCTATGAAATATTGACATATTGAATGTACTCATTAGAATCGCATCAATATGACGATTCTAATGAGTACACACAACATACATTTTCATAATACAATTAGAAAAAAAATCTTAAAATATCCCTAAATACTTGTTTTCTTGAGCAATCGGAAAAATTTCCTAGGGCCTCAAAAACGAGTCCAAATCAGCCACGGTAAACAAGTCATCGGTGTTTGAGTCATTGCACTTTAACCAATTGTAATCAGGGACCCCTAAATGGTTAATTGGCAAACAGTGCAGACCAAGATTAGACGCCACAGAACGCGGCATCTGATCAGGGCCTCCACTGCTTGCAAATGGTTTAGCCATTTTTCTCTCGGAATATCTAAATCACATAGCCTGACATACCTAAATTTGAAATTGGACTCTTCCAATATATAGTGTGGTGGAGTCTATTCAGTCTACAACTGGTCAATGAATTTGGATATACAGTGTATACATTTGGTAGTATGAAACAGACGTGAATCTTGTCAAAAATCTAGATTAATTTAGTTGACACTTCACTTGCTGTCAGATACTACCACTAGTTTAGTGCAAAGTTAGATTGCGGTTAAGGTCAGGAATTTAGAATTTTCATGTTAAAGCTGTATGTTAGAGGCTTTTATGGATGAATATTTCTCCCACCTTTGCCTATATGAGCTTATTGCCCATGTGAGAAACGTCTATCTCACATGACCATGTCTTAGGCCCGCTGGTCCTAGGAACAATCCACTTAATGGTGGAGGAAAAAGAATCCATCATAAGCCAGTCCATGCAGGATAGGGAAATATCACCCTCGGGGTAGTAACTTCAACAAGGGACTCAGTAAGCCTAGTCCCTGGTTAAAATTCCTACCCTACGGATGAGATTTCCCTATCATGTATGGACAATCATGATAGATTCTTATAATCTTCTGACAGTCTGGATGGATGTTCGCAATTTTGCGAAAATGTTTTAGACACGTTACCACGTACTAAAATAGGCTGCTAAATTAAAGATACAACTGAATTCATCAGTGCAGCGTGCAAATCCAAAAAGAACCGGTTTTTAGTCCGAAGCACATCCCGCAAAAGCTTGAAAACTTATAAATACTACGATAATGCCAAATAAGAAGTTCAGCAAGGGAGGGGTGATAGGGAAGAACAGTACTTTAATAGTTTGTAAATCTCTGAAAACACTTTTTTAAAAGCAGGGTAAAGTATAAACGCTTTTGTAAGGGACTGAAATTTTGCCATGAGCATCCCCGACGAGAATTTCAGTTAAGCAAGGTAGTTTTGTAGTTACCAGAAAACAAGATTACATGACTAGTTTGCTTTTATACGTACGATGATAAAAATAATGAAAAATCTAAAATAAATTACACTAAATTTGCAACAGCGAGTAGTCAACCAGGCTTTCAAATAGTAGTAAGGATTTATTTTCATATAAATGCACTTGCGACTATCCTAAATGTAGACCATTCTACTCAGTACGTGTGTATACACATTTAATTACACGCTAGAACTTTGTCTATCTTAAATGTGGCAATTAATGTTTCTGAGATATGACTAGACCGGAAAATGACCTATCCTGTTCATTCCCTTTACTATAATATAAAAATGATAAGAGTCGCGTCATCACAAAACCAGTCTGTTTATGCGAACTGCATGCGCATAGTCTCGTCCGAGCATGCGCAGTTCACACAGACCATATATTAACAATGTAGAGAGGACATTACGCATGTCCATAGACTAGTATTAATAGGCATACGTATTTGGCATATACCCGAAGGCATGTGTTTGCGTAGCGCGTTTTATATCGGAATGCTGATAACTAAGGCACTGGTCCAGCGTGTAATTAACGTGAAAAGACGTAATTGGAAAATAGACGTTCAACATGCTTAAACCACTCATTAATTAGAATACGCTTCACTGACACTTTATCGTGCTCTTGTTTTCAATTGAGTCTTATTATAGTGTACTTTTTGCACTTAAGGGAATTAGGTACACTATCAGAGGGAGAGGTTACTCCCTTCTGGAAAGTGTGTCCTTTTAATTTTCAAATTTGAGTTTGACATTGAAGTTTACGGCCCAGTCAACACTGTTATTCCATGTCGAGCCGGTCAGTTTACCTACTCAATTTTCCTGGGAAAGCTTAGTCCTCTATGCGGTTAACCAGAACTTTGTGCACATACTTTCGCCAGTAAGTGACAAATGTCCTGCATGAATCTACAGAGAGGTGAGAATGACCGCAAAAGTTATTTCATGATCAGTCTTCACAAAAATTATTTGACCGAGCTGGGATTCGAACGCGACCCTGGATCTGCAGTCAGGCGCACTATCGACTGCACTTCAGAGCCTGGCAGGGTCCTCTTAATTTACATGCTGAACAATAGGGAAAAAGGCTCTTGTTAAATGAGAACGCAAAGAGCAGATCAGCCTGTGTGTACGTGCAATTTGATTACTGTGCTTTCGACATCCTTTGGAAAGACGTTTTTCGCCTGGCGCTTTACTCTAAAATGAAAATGTTTTGTTCTGATTTTTTTATTTATTTTATTTTATTTAAACAATATTTTAAGAGGGTGACGCAATTAGCTAAAAGCTAGTCTACCTTGCGGCCCTCTAAAACAAACAAATATATACATATATACAATAATAAAAACAAATCACATGATTCATAAGAAGAAGAAGAAAAAAAAAAAAAAAAAAAAGAGTGATACAATACTGCATCAATGAGACAATTCTAAAATCTTATGACAAAGGTCAAGTGCAAGTTTTAAAAGGACAAGACATACATTCTAGATATAAATTATATGTGTTCCTAGTTAACATAATGCACCTATTAATTAATATCTTTTACGAGCATATAAAACGTCTCTGGATGAAAGAAGTGTCATTAGAAATCGGCACAAGTAAAATACATGGATATGCTAAATATTTCGTTGAGTCTTCACAGGAGAGCTAAATATTTGCAATCACGTTCCTAGCTCAACACAACAAACAACGTATTGCATATATACCGTGAAAGACCATGCCAAAATCGAATGTCCAGTAGAGCAGGGTGCTTGTCTAGACAACAAGCATCCCGCGTACTGGTACATTAAACATGGTCCCGCCAGGTATAACATTCATGATTAAGTGTTCTAGTGAGCATAATCACAGTTTTGCTAAAATGTATAAGAAATTAGAAACGGTCATTATAATATCACAGTCAACTAGAGTAGGCTTAATGAAACTTAGCAATCGCAATGCTGTACAGTTCAAAATTATGTGAAACTAATCTAATTAAAATTAGTAAGACAAGCATAAAAACATTTACCAGACTGTGCCTACAATAATGGTTTTACCAGTCTCTTAAAAGTTGTTAAAGACTCAGCATTTCTAGTGGCAAGAGGCAAAGAATTCCATAGGCGGGGCGCTGAACATGAAAATGAGCCATTATAGAGAGTAGTGCGCGACCTTGGCACATAGAGTGTGCCATTTTCTCCTGATCTTAAGTTGAAATTGTGTGTTTGCGACATCGATGTTAACAACTTGTTGATATAGTCTGGAGTCATGTTATTTAAAGCTTTATATGTAAGAACAGCAGTATTGTATTTAATTCTACTCGCCACTGACGCCCAACCAAGCTCCTGGAACATGGACGCAGATGATGTGTCGAAGTCAGCATTAAGAATGATTCTTGCTGCTCGTTTTTGTAGTTTTACTAACCTTTCGATATTTGCAGAAGACGTTGATCCCCAAGTTACCGAGCCATAGTCTAACAAAGGGAGAATATAGCTTTGATAAAAAAGTTTTTGGACGTGTATAGGGACATATTCTGATAATTGTCGAAGCAATGATATTTTGGAGGAGACAGTAGCATAAAGATAATCAATGTGGGTATTCCAATTTAAATTCTCATCTATATAAAGCCCCAAAAGCTTTTGATTCGACACTTGTTTAATACTAATGTCATCTGACTTAATGTCTAAGAGATGAGAACCATCTAATCGATGTCTAGTACCTAAAGCCATACAGGAGGTTTTCTGATCATGTACATGTATTTTATTACATCTGCTCCGGTACTTGGAATCATTAAAATCAGACTGTAAGTAATTTTCGATGGACTGTTTGTCTTTGCTGTATGTATGGAATGTAGCATCATCAGCATATAAGTCCGCATAACAATATTTGAGAAATAGAGGTAGGTCGTTGATAAATAATAAGAATAAGGTGGGGCCTAATATCGATCCCTGTGGTACACCGGAAAGGACTTGTGCAAACTCAGATATACCTTTATCATGTACAACTGCTTGTTGACGGTCGCTAAGATAAGAGGAAAACCATTGAACGGCATTTTGACTAAGTTTATACATGGAGAGTATTGATTGACCATACAATATCAGAAACCATTTGTCTTTCCTGTTTCTGCACTTTGTTCTCAAATATTTATCATTAAGTTTTATTTACGACCAAAATTTGTCTGGCCTATGCAATTTCTATAGTAAAGTGATTTGTTTTAATGTTTATCGACGAAATTATTTTGAACTTTTCTCTACTTAATCATTGATGTTTCCCAACAATACTGTGATAATTTCAGAAAGTTTGAAATACAGTTGACTCTCGTTATCTCGACCACGCTTATCTGGAATAACCGCTTATCTCGAAGTAAAAATCATGTCCCTGCTTAAACATGAAAATCTAACAACAGGTAAAAACAATATTTTGGAAAAGAGGACAAATTTCTCCTAAGGAGCAATTTCTCCTCTTTTCCACAATATTTTCAATATATCTCTAACTTCAAGAGTCCGATTACATATATATTTGTTAAATGTGGTTGTTCGAATTATTTTTTCCTCAATTCTGCAAATCTGATGTGTCGAGGTACGGATATCTCGAAGTATTTCAGAGAGTCCCTTGGAATTCGAGATAACGAGAGTCGACAGTAGTTGAACATGCTATTAACCTGCTTCCAATCTTCCTACGTCTTGGACTTTAGCATAATGAGCAGCCATTTCTACCTTGGAAGAAAGAGGAAATATTCGATGTTTTGAAAACCGGTGGATAAAATAAAACTTTATGTACGCAGGTAGGTACGACAAATAGTTTTGCATTAAATGATGGCAACAGTTTGCAAGTTTACCTCTTTTGAAAAAAGCGCCAAAAAAAAAAAAAAAAATAAATAAATAAATAAATAAATAAATAAAAAAATATATATAAAATAAATAAAATAAAACGGCGCCATCATGAAAACATATCTATATAATTTTGATCCCCTTCAACCCCACTTTTATATGGTAAAACTGGGGTTTAAAGGGGTATACATTATTTTTCTTATTTCTGCTCGAAAACATAGACTGTGGGTACTCGTTAGAACCGCCTCGGTGAGGCGGTTCTAACGAATACCCACAATCTATGTTTTGAGCAGAAATATGGAAAACATATCAGGATTTTTATCTGAAAACTTTCAGCTTTTGGTGCTGAAATTTTCAATATATTTGAAAAGGCGTGTTTTCGTAATGTATTTGAAGGATGTCGAAAGCAGAATAGGGTCTTATTCGTTCATCAATGCATTCTATATATACTCTACGAGCTGTTTCTCTGTGCAGACAACGGAAATAAAGTTCATACCTCGCAGTCAGATATGAACTGTCGTTGATAATACATGCCACAGCCTATTGACAAGCACTCGTTCTGACCCGTTTTTGGGTCGATTGTTTACAATCGAGCCATAGTATACAAACGGTCAACTTTCCCTAAGGTAGTTGTCCGCGTAGTTACCATTGACCAATGTAATCAATCCACGCGTACGAAATCCTGGTAACGGTTATTTACATGTATAGCTGCGCTTTTGTTGAAGCTGCGACGTCAGAGCGCTGTTGATAGAGGCTTTTCTGTAAAACCTGAGACATTTTGGACTTTGGCAAATAGTTCAGACCCAGATCAGACGCCACAGAGCGCTTCACTGTGCTTAAATAAAAGGAAGTTAAGGGTTAAATGAAACAGTCTTAAGTCCCCTTTTAGGACCATTTTGCCAGCCTACATTCAGAGCAATCGACCTACCAGTGCTGTGAGTGCTTTTTGCAGCAAACTATAGGACACGACGTATGAGCAACAACGTACCTTCGAATATATGCGGGACAAATGCGCCCAGAGAAAATTTAGATCAGCCTGCACATTCTGCTCATAATCTTAACTTGGCGCTTTTTAGATAGCAAGCAAGCAGTTTCTTCACACAGACAACAAATACTCTTATCAGTGAGGCTATTCTAACAAATATCCAAAATATATATGTTCTCTGAGGAAATATCAATAAACAAAGCCTTCCTTTAATACCATTCTACTGCCTTTAAGGATTCTTTACAACAGCAAATGCAATTAGGCATTTTCTTTGGAACAAATGCTATCGTTGCATCACGAAAACATACCTATATAATTTTGACCCCCTTAAACCCCACTTTTATATAGTAAAACTGGGGTTTACAGGGGTATAAATTATATTTCTTATTTCTGCTCAAAAACATAAATTGTGGGTACTCGTTAGAACCGCCTCGGCGAGGCGGTTCTAACCAGTACCCACCATCAATGTTTTGAGCAGAAATATGAAAACTATTAGAATTTTTATCTGTAAACGTTCAGTTTTTGATGGTGAAATTTTCAATTTATTTGAATACGCGTGTTTTCATAATGGCTACGAGGGTCCACTGTATGTGTATGTGGGGATCGGGCAGGAGGCGGGCAGGAGGGACTTAATCTGGTTTTATCAATTTCATCCCTCTTATTTACATTACGAAAACACGCCTATTCAAATATATTGAAATTTTCACCACCAAAAACTGAAAGTTTTTCGGATAAAAATTCGGATATTTTTCATATTTCTGCTCAAAACATAGATTGTGGTGCGAGGCAGTTCTAACGAGTACCCACATTATATGTTTTTGAGCAGAAACAAGAAAATAATGTATACTCCTGCAAACCCCAGTTTTACTACATGAAAGTGGGGTTTAAGTGGTCAAAATTATACAGGTATGTTTTCGTGACGAGTCCTGATACACTTCCAGCAGCAAATAATAAATAGGGTCCGCGTAGGGATTCCCTGACTCACAAGAGGAGCGCCTCAGAAAAATATGTAATTGAAACCTGAACTACCAACTTAAAACCGTAGCCAATCGGGCGCTTGTTATGAGTACCCGTTACATACATTGTATGTTTTCATGGAGAAATACGAAAAATATGATTTGTTTTGGTTGAAGAAGGGTCTGATCTACTGACCTGGTTATGTAATATATTACGAAAACATGCCTATTTTAAATATACAGAAAATTTCACCTCCATAAACTGAAAATTTTCATATAAAAACTATGATATTTTCATGTTTCTGCTCGAAACATAGATTGTGGGTACTCGTTAGATCCGCCACGGTGAGGCGGTTCTAACGAGTACCCACAAGCTATGTGTTTGAGCAGAAAAAAAGAAAAATAATGTACAATGTACGCCCCTGTAAACCCCAGTTTTACTATATAAAAGTGGGGTTTTAGGGGGTCAAAATTATATAGGCATGTTTTCGTGATGATAAATTTACAAAAGTATGTTAACGTACTGTTTGAGTGAAAATTTGAGGATGACTGACATGGATTGTCCCTTCCCTACGTTGGCGCTTATATGATGAGTTTTCCACTTTGTTCCAATCGTCAATAATATTGGCAGTGATAAGGCGTATGTCGGCGTTGCTAGCAGAAAAATCCATAAATCTTTGGAGAAGTATTAACCTTTACAAGTCTCTGGGCTAATTCAGCAGGACGACAAATTGATCACATTTTTCATATAATTTCAAGAAAACCGGTTTTGATATTTCATGCAAATTGTCCAATGGAGACAGTTTGCATGAAATTTCAAAACCTGCTTTGTTGGAAAAAGAAGAAAATCATTTTTAAATGTCGTCTGCTGAAAATTTTACCCAGGATGCTAAGTGTTAATCAAGTTGCTATAAATCTTGCACAGTAAGATTTGATTTTCGTTTAAATGCCTCATTTGCGGCCCAAAGCTGTTCCTACCGTATTTGACCTAAATATTCGGACACTGAAACGCCTTTAAGATACTCTACTCACCCTGTTGAAAGTATATTTTAGTACCTGGTAATGTTGTGAACGTATATTTGAGTTCTTGGTACATAGTGACGTGTCTTAAATGATCCGGTTGAATGGTAGAGTATGCAGTCCGGAGGCACATTACGAAAACAAGCCTATTCAAATACACTGAAAATTTTACCACCAAAAAATGGCAATTTTTCGGATAAAAAATTCTGATATTTTTCATTTTTCTGCTCAAAACATAGATTGTGGGTACTCGTTAGAACCGCCTCGGCGAGGCGGTTCTAACGAGTACCCACAATCTATGTTTTTGAGCAGAAATAAAGAAAATAATGTATACCCCTGTAAACCCCAGTTTTACTATATAAAAGTGGGGTTTAAGGGGGTCAAAATTATATAGGCATGTTTTCGTGATGCGACTGCACATTAAACCGTCTGACAAGGGTGTATGTCTGAATTATAAGGGCAAACATGTATTCCATCGACAACATATCAAATAAAGTTATTTCCCTTGGTTTACGGAAGGCGGCAATCGGGAATTGGGTGATATACTCATTTCTTCCTGATGATCTACTGGGCCGCGCCAAGCGAAAAAGTGCCATTGAGCATGCGCAAAATGTTCGGATTAACATCGTCCTGCGCATGCGAAAAGTAACATCCGGACCTATGGTCTCCATTCATATACAGTCAACCCTCTTTATACCGACACTCGATACAACGACAAAATTCGTTGTAATGGCAATTTGAATGCCATGAAACCTTCGCTCAAGAGGTGACGGTTAATGAGAAATTATGCAAAAACATTGCATGAATTTTTCAAGCAACATATGTTTTGGATATTTGTTAGAATCGCCTCAGAGAGGCGATTCTAACAAATATCCAAAAATATGTTCTGCGAAATAAGAATGAAAAGGCCTTTCAAACTTATTATTCTGTCCATTAAGGATTCTTTACAACAGCAAATTCATTATAATGGCAACATTTTTGCGAACAAATGCTATCATTGTAACGAGGGTTCACTGTAATTTGTAGTATCGTATTATTTTGTAACTAGCCAGTGAAGGCCCTGATTAGACTTAAGGGCCTTCGCTACCCGCATACACGAATATGTATTATTATCAGTCTTGAAAGGAATATATATCCCAAATATGTCATATTTCAAAGGGGAATAACCACAAAACTGCATAGACAAGAGTTACGGTTCTTGTGTTCGGCAAGTTGTCTGATGGTGCTTTATATTTCTATGAAGTTTCATGAAAATATCTTGAAGGGTTTTCAAGTTATAAAGCGGACACGAAACGACCATTTTCAAATTTCAAAGGGGACTAAGTACAAAACTGTATAGACAAAAGTTACGGTTCTTGTATTCTGCACGTCGTCTGATGATGCTTTACATTTCTATGAAGTTTCATGGCAATCTCTTGAACGGATTTCAGGTTATAGAGCGGACACGAAATGACTATTTTCAAATTTTAAAGGGGAATAACTCCAAAAATGTGCAAACAAGAGTTATGATTCTTGTGGTCTGCACGTCGTCTGATGATGCTTTATATTTCTATGAAGTTTCATAAAATATCTTGAACGGTTTTCAAGTTTTAGAGCGGACACGGCTGCGTGACGGATGGACAGACGGACGGACAGACAGACGGACAAACCGAGTATCCACTTTGGCCTTGGGTAGTTTTGCTTGTGTAGTGTCGGCCTAATACGAGGGCTGGATTGTTTTGGCCTTAATAGTGAGTCGTTTCTGTCATGACTTGAGTCTTACTCTACTTTACCATAGCCTACTCCATCCCACTGTAACGCAAACCTTCTCCAAGACACCTAATCATATCCTTTTTATCATACTTCTGTATCACGCTAACCTACTTAAATTAAGCCACCTAATATCTATTTTACTATACACCCAAACGTATCATTTTTCTGTGTTGAGTTAAGAAAGTAATGATTTTTCTTTTGTACATGTAGTTAAAACATCCTGAATTTCTACAGGCCTTGTTTTTCCCACAGCTATCATGGCCTAGCACCTTTCTTTTTTTATCCAGTTTATACCTTAAACTCTGTAGGACCAATATGACCGTTTCATTCTTCAGTTTTAGGCACATGACCACTTAATACATGACAGACCAACATACCAATTACCCACACTTTACGTATATATTAGATTGGAGAAGGACCATAACATCTAACAAAAATAATTTTAGTAGCACTGGGTCCAGAAAGGATGCTGAAATGATAGGCGTTAAACTACATGTTGAGAGTTAATCACTAACAGTGCAAATGATTTGTTTACCTGAGGCCTTTTAGCTTTCCCCTGAATGCAGGTTCTGGCCTTTATTATTATTATTATCATTATTATTATTATTATTATTATTATTATTGATTCTGATGGTATTTTGATGTTGCACAGTAGCAAGTATTTTAAAAACAGTCCAGTTACATGTTATCGTTTTCCTGTTGAAACTGGGTATTATGCTAACATACATAGAAAACAGAGATTGATAACTGACTAGTTTTTACATTTTAGTAATGTATTAAAATTACTTCTGGGCAGTATCTGTATAAACCATAAACAACAGAATATGTGTCTTTGACCTTGGTGATTTTGTAAGACGAGAAACACTCAAGGGATAGTTTCAAACTTTACAAAGAACGTATACTATTTGTAGGTTTATTATCAATTTCAGGATACAACCAAATATACATCAGTGTAACATTTGTGTTGCCCATTTTTATCTTAAAAAGGATAGGATACGTACGTCAACACTACATTCCATGAACCCATATCATTTAATAAGACATTTTATCCTCGTTTTTGCTATTCTTCCATCAAAAGTTAACACAAGTTTGGAAAATAAAATCTGGTTTTAAAATAAATTTCTTCCAACAAAATTGATGCATATGTATTCAACAAGCCTTTAAAAATATAGTCAAAATTTATAGAGATCGGATGAAAAATAACAATTTTATTGAAGTATCAAATATTTGCAAAACTAGAACCTTAAGGTTTAAACCTGAACTATGAATGGTCGGTCTATTATTCTGCAGCGTCTGATCTTAGTCTGCACCGTTTGCTAGCTATCCTTTTGTAGATCTCAAGACTAAAATGAATTGATGTTTGAATATCGGTGTTTTAATTTGTACGGTAAATGCATCGATACTTGGGCATCATTTTTTGTATTAAAAATGTTTTATAGAGATCACAAGAATTCAATTGCTTTTCATTACCGCGGCAATGGACAAGAGCGTTTTATACTAGCAGTTATCCGTTTGTACGTACTCATTGTACACCCATTTTATATCATCATAATAGCCTCATAAATATGCGTGCTACCACAAATTTATCTTTTTTAGCTTTCATAAAAGAATATAAAAAAGAACCAGGGCACAGCATTTTCTAGAAGATTGCATGTGCGCCAGCAAAGACTCAGATCAGACGGCGCGTATGCGCCGGCTGATCAGTCTTTCCTGTCCGCATGAAAATGCATTGGATCCCTGGCTACCCACAGTGTGCCTTGCTAAGACTCTGATCAGACTCTGCGGATGCCCAAGATGATTCGCATCTTCGCTTGGCGCACATACACTTTTGGAGCCTATACTGTGTCCCTGTCTCAAATTGCATTGGTTAAGGGCACCGCTGTTTGAATGGACTTTATAGAAAATGCCAGATGTGGGTGAAATAGGCCCATACCATATGTAATAAGCAACTTCGAAAATTAGCCTACATATCAATGCAGACTAAACATGGTCTTCTCTGTTCTTCCATACATTCTACAGTATCCAAGGATGCGATAACGGGCAACAAATACACTGTGCAGACCATATGTACATAAAACGAAACAATTGAGGGCTGAAGATCATTTGCAAAATATACATGGACTATCCATGCTCCAGTTTCTTTTCTATTAGAGTAGACCTTTTTCAAAAGGGATTTGGCGTGCAGCAAAACAAACAGGAAGTAACAAAATTTGTCTCCCTTGGCAAAAATGTCAGAACTCTACCAAGTGTATGCAGTCCCCTTAACTAAATCCTGATATGACTATACATACATGTAGAAGATACAAACATCCGCAACGTCAGTAAGCATTACGAAAACATGTCTATTCAAATATACTGAAAATTTCATCACCAAAAAATGAAGATTTTCAGATAAAAAATTCTGATATTTTTCATATTTCTGCTCAAAACATAGATTGTGGGTACTCGTTAGAACCGCCTCGACGAGGCGGTTCTAACGAGTACCCACAATCTATGTTTTGAGCAGAAATAAGAAAAATAATATTTACCCCTGTAAACCCCAGTTTTACTATATAAAAATGGGGTTTGAGGTGGTCAAAATTATATAGGCATGTTTTCGTGATGGCATACAAACGAACACGTGCGCCCAACGAGGTCTCCAATCAGTCTACTCATCTGCGTGGTCTTTTCAGAGTCTTCGTTGTCCGCATCAAGAAACACTGCACTCTTGGCTATCTAAACTACGCCCAGCGAATATTCTAATCAGACTGCGTTTATTTGCAGTCTGATCTAAATCTTTGCTGGGCGCACATGCCCGATGGTACGCTTTCTCACGTAGCTGCTCCAATATTAAATGAACCAGCGCATGACAAATCCTACAATACGACTTGTGCGACCAAGGAAGACTCAGATCAGCAGTCTGATCAGGCTTTTCTGATTGCATGTGCCCTTTACAGTCTCCGTGTTTTTCTAAGATGGACATCACGAAAACACGCCTATATAAATTTGACCCCCTTAAACCCCACTTTTATATAGTAAAACTGGGGTTTACAGGGGTATAAATATTTTTTCTTATTTCTGCTCAAAAACATAGATTGTGGTACTCGTTAGAACCGCCTCGTCGAGGCGGTTCTAACGAGTACCCACAATCTATGTTTAGAGCAGAAATATGAAAAAATATAAAAAAAAATATTTGATTTTTTTTTTTTTTTTTTTTTGGTGGTAAAATTTTCAAGGCGTGTTTTCGTAATGTAAACGAGAAACTTTGCCATACTGAGTGGATGTACAGGCTGATGTGAGTCTTTGCTAGTCACACAGGTCATTGCAGGTTTTGCCGTGCGCTGGCTCAAATGGTGTTGAAATAAAGGTTTGAGTGAAACAGAAAAAAACAACAAACTCATCCTATGCAGCACCTTTTTTGACTTTTGAAACCTAACCAATCCAGAGCATGTCACATATCTCGGAAGATTATTAGGCAGAAGATTCCTTAGGGCGTTCACCAACAGAGACATCAGACTTCTGCTAAAAATACGAAGCCAATTTAAAAGAGCCAAGCTATTGAACAACGTGACTATGTTGTTAAAGGCGAGATAATAACGTGATATAAAGCCAAATTGGCCCATAACCACATGATCAAGACAATCTCACCAGAAACCTGTGGCTTAATATGTTATATTTCAAAGAATAATTTCATCCTTGTTTTATCTTTGGTTTGTAATTACGTTGTTAACAGATTAAGATTGCAACATTGCACAGTTGTCTTCTTATAATTTCGAAAAGACAATAATCATCACGAAAACATGCCTATATAAATTTGACCCCCTTAAACCCCACTTTTATATAGTAAAACTGGGGTTTACAGGGGTATACACTATTTTTCTTATTTCTGCTCAAACACATAGATTGTGGGTACTCATTAGAACTGCCTCGCCAAGGTGGTTCTAACGAGTACCCACAATCTTTGTTTTGAGCAGAAATATGAAAAAATCATAGTTTTTTATCTGAAAATTTTCAGTTTTTGGAGGTTAAATTTTTATATATTTGAATAGGCGTGTTTTCGTAATGTAAAAAAAGGCCATAAAAATGTAAATAAAACTAAGGCCATAATCATGAAGCACAGCCTTCCGGAGACATCGAAAGAAGAAGAGGCGAGAAGAACACAATGGCACAGATACAACAATAATAATAATAATAATAATAATAATAATTATATATATATATATATATATATATATATATATATATATATATATATATATATATATATATATATATATATATATATATATATATATATATATATATATATATATACAAAAACGAACTGCAACGGAGGCCCTACAGGTCGCGCGCGCTCTAGAACAAGCTACATTTGAAAACCTAAGTACATATACAATCGAACCTCAATAGCTAAGACACCGATGACTAATTTGAACACTTTTTTATTTTTTGAGTCCCTACGAAATCTTTCCGACTGCGCAGGAAAACAAATATTTAAGGAACTTTTCTTATTTTATCATGAACTTGTATGTTGTGTATACTCATTAGAATTCTAATGAGTAAACTCAACATACCATTATTGTATAGAAGATCGAAAGAATTCCCTAAATTATTGCCATTTGCTTCCTGACCTGGCGTCATGATAAACCCTCAGTGACTCAAACTACCCATATCAAGAACTAATATCTGTGTTGCCAAAGATGTTTGAGCCATTGAGGTTCGACTGTATGCGGTCTGTAGCATAGAATCCATTTTATATCCCACCCTTTTATAATGGGAAAAAATATTTCTTCTTGTCCAACTATTGGATTTCCTAGTGATTTTCCTAAATATGCAAACTAGGTAACCGTAAAACTCTGGCTCCGATATTCCATTACGAAAACACGCCTATATAATTTTGACCCCCTTCAACCCCACTTTTATATAGTAAAACTGGTGTTTACATATGTACATGTATACATTATGTTTCTTATTTCTGCTCAAAAACTTAATTGTGGGTACTCGTTAGAACCGCCTCGGCGAGGCGGTTCTAACGAGTACCCACAATCTATGTTTTGAGCAGAAATATGAACAATATCAGACTTTTTTATCTGAAAATTTTCCTTTTATTTTTTTGGTTGTAAAATTTTCAATATATTTGAATAGGTGTGTTTTCGTAATGCTTGCCACAGAAGCGTTTCAAGCTACATGTAGCTATACATTTAATCGAGTCGGAATGTTAGCTCTAAAACTTTGAAAAGACTTTGCGGAGTTGATAACATAGAAAGGAGGTTCACATCTTAAGTAAGAAGTAAGAAAACTTGTATGTACATATATGGAGGATGGAATGGATAGATTTCCATTGTATGCTGAAAATATCAGCGCTAAATGTATATAATAAAGACGGATCATACCTATGGAAATATTTATGTACGTAAACTTTAATTCGATTATAAAAGTCATGTATGTATGTATGTATGTATGTATGTATGTATGTGTGTGTGTGTGTGTGTGTGTGTGTGTGTGTGTGTGTGTGTGTGTTTATGTATGTATGTGTGTGTGTGTGTGTGTGTGTGTGTGTGTGTGTGTGTGTGTGTGTGTGTGTGTGTGTGTGTGTGTGTGTGTGTGTGTGTAACGGCGATGTATTTGATCAGCTAATGTTCTGGAGATGTGGTTCAGATAGCAACAACTCTGTTTAAAAAAAAAAAAAAGTTTATACTTCATTTGATACTTCGATTACACAGAAAACTAGTCGAATTTATAAATGCGGTCTTAAAGGCGCGGATGTTAGTGTTTGGTGGTCGTGTGTGGTTGCGGAAACCGGAGCATTAAGAGGAAACAATCAACTTTGAATAGGCGACCAGTACCCTTTCATGTGACAAGCGTTAAAGCTACCTGCATTATCTAGGTCCCTCTGTTTTACGGAAGACCCTCGTTGACGTTAGAAGCCACCCAGTTTCCATTTCACCTTTTTATAACAAGATATATACAGCAAAATCTCAATGGCTCGAACACGGATGGCTCGTTTACCATGGATGATACAAATTCCTTTTGGAGTCCTAAGGAAATTCTTCAAATAGCTAAAAAACAAATATTTTGGAAAAAATTTCCTATTTTACAATAAAAATGTATGCTGTTTTACCAACTACAATCGCTTCATTGATGCCATTTAATTGAGTACACTCAACATGCCATTATTTTATAGAAGATGGAAAAGACATCCCTAAATTATTCTCATGTGCCTTCTGACCTGAGGCTCAGTGGTTCGAACTACCCATGTCTCGAACAAATTTCCATGGTCCCAAAAATGTTCAAGTCATTGAAGTTCGACTGTAATATTAATATTTAGCAAGCGATCTAAATAAGTATTAGTTAAATTTAATTCATCAATAACAATGGCTTGTTGTTGTTTTTTTTTTCCTTGAGGCAACATGAGGGTTTCTCAAAACAAAACAGAAACAAATCAGTACCAAGTGGTGTTCATTAAGGCACATCAAGTACAGTTTTAAATTCACTGTCATTTGAGCCAGCGCACGACAAAACCTACAATAAGACTTGTGCGACCAGCGAAAACTCAGATCAATCTGCGCATACGCGCAGTCTAATTACAGTCTTCGCTGATCGCATATTCTTTCTAAAGTCTCCTGGCTATCGAAAGAGGGATGAACGAGAACCCTTGCCATGCTTGGTGAATGTACAGGCTGATCTGAGTCATACAGTTTTTTGTAGGCTTTGTCACGCGCTGGCTCATTTCGTATACACATACAGTCGACTCTCGTTATCTCGAACTCGCTTATCTTGAATAACCGATTATCTCGAAGTGAAAATCTGGTCCCTGTTTTAACACAGAGATCTACCAACAGGCAACAAAATATTGTGGAAAAGAGGAGAAAATGCTCCTTAGGAGCAATTTCTCCTCTTTTCCACAATATTTTCAATATATCTCTAACTTAGGAGTCAAATTAAAGATTCATTCTGTTAAAGGTGGTTGTTCGATTAAATTTCCTTAGTTCCATAAATCTGATATGTCGAAGTACGGATATCTCGAAGTGTTTCATAGAGTCCCTTGGATTTCGAGATAACGAGAGTCGACTGTATTTTTACTGAGTAGAACATTAAGCATCATGACTGTTTTCACAAGACAATAAAGCAACCGAAACGTGAGATAACATACCCTCTGTATCACATGTGCGCCCAGCAAAGTCTCAAATCAGCCAGTCTGATCAGTCTTCGTTGTCCGCATTAAGTAATTTTGCATTGTTGGATATCCAAAATACGTCTGGTGAAGATTCTGATCAGACTGTGCGAATGCGCAGGGTGATTTGAATCTTCGCTGGGTGCAAGTGTCCGAAGGTAGATTTTCTGATGTTACGGCTCATGTCATAATGTGTACGAGCCTCTGAAGTGAAAACGAACACGTTAATTGCAAGCCGAGTTCAGGGAAGCCTATTAAAGTACTTTTAATTAGTCGAAGCACTTTACTTTTAATCAGTTTGTATGGCAAGGTAGTATAAAATGTCGAAACATATCGTACGTCAATAAAAATGGGTGCTCGAACAATCAAGATCTAAGTTTGTAGTGTTTTTGATGCACAAATAATAGGCTTTTAAGCTACCTTTCATAAGCTTTTCCATAGTATTACACGGCATCTTTTATTGGAGGTGAGGGGAAGAAATCGATAATTTAGAACTCACACGTAATAGCGCATGAACTAGAATACGCAATAAAACGTGCCATGTAAGGTATTTTATGGCAGACAGTATAGGAGATATCAAAGAAGTAGAGGACAAACCACGACAGAAAGTAAACAAGGCACAAACAAAAGAAAAACAAAGTTTTCTTGCATGCGTCAACGAACACACAACGTCAACGAACATGATGCAGAACGTAAGATTATGACCATTATATAAGGTGTGTAGGTTGATCTGAACCCTGTTGTTGACATAAGAAATAAGGGTCATTTTTTTTGTTGTTGTTGTGCATCACATCTTTGTATCTGCAGCCGCATGTGACTAAGCAGACTTACATCTTAGATAAAATGGTACCAAATAATGAAAAGATAAATTAGAAAACGGAGAACACATAAATATTGTGTTCCATCACGAAAACATGCCGATTCAAATACATAGAAAATTTCACCTCCAAAAACTGAAAATTTTCCGATAAAAATATCTGAAATTTTTCATAGTTCTGCTCAAAACATAGATTGTGGATACTCGTTAGAACCGCCTCGCCGAGGCGGTTCTAACGAGTACCCACAATCTATGTTTTTGAGCAGAAATAAGAAAAATAATATATACCCCTCTAAACCACAATTTTACTTTATAAAAGTGGGGTTTAAGGGGATCAAAATTATAAAGGCATGTTTTCGTGATGACATAAATATTGTGTTCAATTGTTTCTAGGAACAGTTAATGCCCTGGGGATGGTGTCAAAGTAACGAGGTATTGCATGACTCGCGCAAGATATGCCGAATCATAATTACTGCTACTACACAGAACTTGTAAGAAACATCATCCTAACACTTGCAAACTCACACTTGTGAATTACTTTTATAGGCACAGAAATGTCTGCTGACGCCGTAACAATAGATTTATATCTTATAATTTATCTAGAAGCCATTTTTCTACATTTTATCTGACACCCAATTAGCATGTTAACAAATGTATGATAGAGCCTTAACGTTTTCGCATATACACGAAGGCAACACACTGTATAACTGCCTTCAGCTATGTATTGAGGAACTAAACATTAGAGCGTACGTTTCAATGTTAAAATGTTTTAAGACAGTTACAATGTAACCAGCCTCCAGAACGGTATTAAATATTTGTGTTAAAATGTAGCCCGCCAAATAACCACCAGCTGAAATGAAGATAAAACAATGTTGGAATAACGGATTCCTTTGAAGTAAGAAACACGTTAAATATACAAACAAGGAAGACTGTTTAACTCATTCATGCCGAGTGGACTCTTCTACCTCAACTATTTGGACAGGTCAATTTGCAGTAGAAGGGATGTCCAGTTACTTTTCATTATTACCATGTTTTGTAGAAATTCTAGTTTTTTTAATGCAAATAGTGTAAACCCTGATCAGACGCCGTCTGATCCGGGTGTTTACTCTTTGCCAATCTCGTTTTTATGGGGAAACTAGGCATAAATGGGTTAACCCTTTCGCTGCCAAATTTCAGACGACATTTGTCGTCTATTTTTAATTTTGACAAACTATCTCTTGGAAAGAAGTTTATATGTAAAGTTGAACGTCTGAATGTCAGACAGCGTAGATCCAGGTGAGACGGCTCATCATGAGCCGTCTAATCTGGATCTATGCTGTTTGCAAAAGCCTATAACTATCGCCTGTGGCAGTGAAGTGAAAGAGTCAATCCGTTCATCAACAATTATGTAACTCGCAGCAATACTCTATCCTCCTAGCCCCGGATAAAGCGATATTCTATATTATCAAATAAATCCAGTTGAGGTGAGTGATCTAAAATGACCAAACAAATATAGAAACACAAACGAGAAGTCAAGGGAGGCGATTTAAGGCCGCCACATAGCATTTAATGCCAGCAGAGTTCTGATAAAGGGCTTTCAAAAGTACACCAGTGGGTCACCCAGTGACTTGTGGCCTTCAATCCAACAAAATCAGAATCTATTCTTTTTAGTAGAATACAGAACTCACAACCTCATCCTTCTATAGTAATCATCAAATTGTAAACGACGAAGTAAGCACACATAAACATTTAAGTAGAACTATAATCTTTACAAATGACTGTTTCTTACCCGACTATCTGGAATATGTTAAATACAAGGCTTGGAGTCGTAGAAATGTAATGAGAACGCTAAACTTCAAACCTACTAGAAAGTCACTTAAACCTATATCATTTTCTTTCATTCGACCACTTCTCAAAGATGCAGATGTTGTTTGGGCTACTGTATGAGGCAAACGAGAAAATACAAAATGAAGCTGCGCGTGTTGTTACAGGAGCTACTAAAATCGTATATATTAATTCTCTACGTTTAGAAACTGGCTGGGAGTCATTAGTTTCACGTAGAAGGAAGCGTAAACTTATAAAGTTTTATAAAATGCAAAATGATCTTTCGCCAAATTATCTGTCCCGTCTTTTACCACCAACAATTGGCGGTGATACACCATACCAGCTTCGTAATGCCATGAACATGCCATCACGAAAACACGCCTATATAGTTTTGACCCCCTTAAACCCCACATTTATATAGTAAAACTTGGGTTTACAGGGGTATACATTATTTTTCCTATTTCTGCTCAAAACCATAGATTGTGGGTACTCGTTAGAACCGCCTCGCCGAGGCGGTTCTAACGAGTACCCACAATCTATGTTTTGAGCAGAAATATGAAAAATATCAGAACTTTTTATCTGAAAATTTTCATTTTTTTTGGTGGTAAAATTTTCAGTATATTTGAATAGGCATGTTTTCGTAATGCAAACTGTACACACAGACACACAGCTTTATTATGAGTGTTTCCTGCCATTTTTAATACGTAAATTAAACGAACTCCTAGGTACAATACGCAACTTACCTGGTATACTATCTTTCAGACGTAAAATAAATACAAATATTATGGTCCTAGCTAAATACTATTATGATAGAAATAGACTTGTGCAGATCTATCATGCAAGGCTACAAACCATAGTTATTTACATAAACTTTTGTTTTCTAAAAACGTTATAATTAGCACACTATGCTTATATGGTGTAGTTGAAGATACTTACTACTTTTTATTCAATTGCAATCGCTATATTAATCCTAGACAGTTGCTATTTGAAAACAATGGCCCAATTTGCAGATAGACTTTTGCATGTGATATCTATCAACTTATGTACTGAATATCTCGTAAAATCTTCAAATCACTTTTATGCTATCAGCTTGTATACTTGCAATATTGGAATACAGAGCTATATAAGTCCGATGACTTTCTTGACTGTATTAAATATGTTTAAACCAAAAAGAGATTTCTAAGGAGTGCAAGAAACACGTCAAATATACGACAGAAGCAGGTTTGGTTTGAATGAGTCTGTTCGTGAACACTACTGTAACGCACGACACTACTCATGCCTCTTAACCGCGGTTAAGCGATATTCTATTACAATACATCAAAATGATCCCAATCTGCATTACATTACGAAAACATACCTATCGAAATATATTGAAACTTTCAACCAAAAAATGAAAAGTTTCAGATAAAGAATTCTGATTTTTTTTCACATTTCTGCTCAAAACATACATTGTAGGTACTCGACGAGGCGGTTCTAACGAGTATCCAAAATCTTTGATTTTGAGCACAAATAAGAAAAAAATAATGTATATCCCTGTAAACCAAAGTTTTACTATATAAAAGTGCGGTTTCAAGGGGTCAAAATTATATAGGCATGTTAACGTGATGGAAAATTCAAGAAAATATAAACTATAATAATGTGAAATATAGGGACACATTTTACGGCTGCAACACAGCACTCAACACCAGCTGTAGTAAAGACATTCTGAAACTAATGTTATCTTCAGTCGCACACCATCTTGTCCCTCACCTCTCGCAACGTTCCATTATGAAGTGGTTAATCGCGGAGTTCTAATGTTTGCATTTTAATTGTTTTTCTCTATAGTTGATATCATATCCAAAGTTATATCTTTTGTAACATAAATTTTAATTAGCAGTCATAGCGACTTCCGTTTTTATATAGTGAAGGTACACTGACATACATGAATTATATAAGTGTTCGTTGCGTGTCAGTTAACACAAGAAGGATTTGTGCAATGTGCAATGAAGTCTGAAGTAAAGAATTCTGTAAATATAAACGTCGCTTGTGAAAATTTCAAGCATGGGACGGGAGTCGGGTAACGTCGCACGGAAGCGTATTTTTAAGTGGGCCCAATTGTTCAAAACTATCGATTTCGTTAGTAAACGTATCGTTAAAACTTTGATGATTAAATATGGCATATATGCTAATATTCTTGCTGAAAAATGTGAGTAACTTTTGCATTTGCAAAAGTACTCACATTTTTTTTCAGCAAAAATACCTGTTAATTACATATTGTACTTACCGGAACAGCTAACATTTTGACCATTAACCGACTTGTTAAGCTAACGACGCTTTGAACAACTGGGCCCTGGATAAGCATCCTATGGGCCTCACAATGCGAAAACGCGTCTTCGTAAATATGCGGACAGCGAAGACCCAGATCAGCCTCCGCATCCACGCAGTCTGATTAGAGCCTTCACTGTCCGCCAACAGATTAATTGGATATTATATAACATATGGATGTAAAGCAAACGCGCGGATGATACTTTGCACATGCGCAGGATGGTCTTAATATGTGTACTTTGCGCATGATCGAAAATACTTTTTCGTTTGACGCGGACCATGTACTGATTTTCTGTAATTATGTGGCGTGTGGCAAGGCTTCTGAAATGACAGCGTAGACTGCCCCAAATCTACATGAGAGGTTTGTTTTCTTCGACAATACATATCAAATATATATCTTAACTGACATGAATTAACTGAATGTATTTCTTTGTGTCAAGCTGTGACGTTTTGGTGAAGCCTTGTAACCACCACATCGACATCTTTGTCCGTTTTGACTGAAAAATGAAACTAAGTAATACATTTTTGCAACTTTGATCCCAGAAAAGAGGTGAATTATCAGTTTTTTTGCTCTTTTAAACTTTTATTGGATGAAAAAGTCTATCAAAAATATTCCTTTCGATCATATTCATTATAGCCACGACGTACATTGACAACCTCTCTACTTCTACTGATAGGCGTGTATGGTCGGCATGTGGATTATAGACTACCGATTCTTAGGTGTAATATCTCTCTCTCTCTCTCTCTCTCTCTCTCTCTCTCTCTCTCTCTCTCTCTCTCTCTCTCATCGTGGACTTTTTTATTCTTATATATGTGTACTAATGGTTAAAGCGTGGTTTCGGTTGTTCCCAGCTAAGGAGTTAGCGTATATCCATTTAGAAACGCCGAGGCGGTTCTAAGGAGTACCCACAATCTATGTTTTGAGCAGAAATTTGAAAAATGTCAGAATTTTTTTCTGAAAATTTTCATTTTTTGGTGATAAAATTTCAGTATATTTGAATAGGCGTGTTTTCATAATGACATCAGTGGCTCGTTTATTGTGGCTGATTCAAATTCGTTTTTGACTCCACAAGAAATTCTTCCGACAGCTCAAGAAAACAAATATTAAGTGCTATTTTAAGATCGTTTCCTTGTTTTATCACGACAATATATGCTGTGTGTACTCATAAGAATCGCCTCATCGTGGCGATTTTACAGAGTACACTCAACTTACTATGTTTTATAGCAGATAAGATAGAAATCCCTAAATTATCATCATTTGCCTCCTGACCTGGCGCTATGATTTACTCTCAGTGGCTCAAACTACTATATCTAGAACAAATTCTTTAATTCCAAGTTCGAGTAATTGAAGTCTCCCAAAAATAATAAGAATGATACCCAGGTAAGGCAAAACATACAAGGCAAAAACTTCTAACCATCACGAAAACATGCCTATATAATTTTGATCCACTTAAACCACTCTTTTATATACATGTAGTAATACTGGGATTTACAGGGGTATACATTATTTTTATTATTTCTGCACAAAAAACATAGATTGTGGGTACTCGTTAGAACCGCCTTACCGAGGCGGTTCTAACCATTACCCACAATCTATGTTTTTTATCTGAAACTTTTCAGTTTTTGGAGGTGAAATTTTCTATATATTTGAAAGGGCGTGTTTTCGTAATGGTTTTTCACTATAAATGCGCAACGCACGGAAAGAGCCTTTAAGCATTTTGCGGATAACGCAGGCTCAGATTAACTTGCTTAGCATATGTCAACGACCAAAGACTGCTCAGATCAGACTGCACCGTCACGCATGCTGATTCGGACCTTCGCAGTTCACATATGAGATAAGAGCGCCTTTTCCACGTTGTGACCCAACCTGAAGAAAATTTTAGCATATGTCTACTTTGGCTAGATTGTATACAATCGTCCCCCCCCCCACCCCCACCCTCCCCCCCCCCCCCCCCCCAAAAAAAAAAAAAAAAAAAAAAAAACAACAACAAAAAAAAAAACAAAAAAAAAAACAAAAAAACACGAAACCCAGGAACCGCTGTGAACGATCAGCAGGAATAAGACTAGTTTTACTCAATCGAAACCCTAAGTCGAAACCTCGCTATTAATTCTGATACACCTTCAACTTACCAATTTGTTATCACTCACACATCACAGTAAAACACAAAGATATACGTAAAGATAACAAGGAAATGCTACAATCACGAAACAAAGACGACACGAGAAGCAAACAATGAAACATTGGGGAGGCAACACTTTTTGTCTCAACGTAACATGCCCGCTGGGTCAGTAGTAACACCTGCAATCGATTTCACCCGCGTCACACCGTCAGCCTAGGTTAATATGTTGTAGAAATACTATAACAAAAAAAGTTTGGGTCTCATAGGGGCGCCTACTTTTAATTAAGCTATGAATTCTGGAATATTACATAACAGACATTAAGCTCAAGGACTATCTGGTCCAGAATGTAGAATGCTGTCGCTGCGATGACATAATTGATTATAGAGATATAGAGCAGTCACTCAAATGTACTCATAATGGGTGAAATTAGATGTCTACATCCATCACATCGAAATAAGACCATTGGGACCGTCTGCAGCCTTAGCAGCAAACGTGTTAATAATAGGAAAATGACGGATATCAAGTATTTAATCTTATCTACAAAACCCTTCCATCAGGAAAACATACCTATATAATTTGACCCCCTTAAAGTCATTTTTATATAGTAAAACTTGGGTTTACAGGGGTATACATTATTTATCTACGTTTTGAGCAGAAATATGAAAAATATCAGAGTTCTTTTATCTGAAAATTTTCAGTTCAACGGGAACTTCGAAGCAGTTCCCGGAACCGCGGAGCGGTTCGGCGTGCAGACGCACTACTATAGACTACCGATGTAACCAGTGATGTGTGTGACCAAAAATGTGATGGTCCTACGAACACTTGGGTGGTTCGGTGCTTATTCTGAAAAACAATAAGCGTTCCGTGATTTGGCAGAGACTATTTACACGGCGGCCGTGCCGATAATTGCAACAAAACAGCCAATAATGCCAAGTATTCTAATTGAAATGGGTTGAATCACGAGACTTATGACGTCAGCCTACAAACATTGCAATCGCGGCAATCTTGAATTTTGTCTCCACTTCGATTTTTATTTCTATCCATTCTCCGTCTGTTTACAAGCTAAGCATGATTCGTTTTGTGCATAAGGTACAATTTGATGTAGATTTTTAGATAACACATAGATTTTTTTCACGTGATAATTTAATAAAAAAAAAAAAAAAAAAAAAAAAAAAAAAAAACGTCGACACAATGTGTTTGTTCGACCGGCTTGTAAATTGTTATTTTTATGTTTTTTTTTTTTTTTTCGTTGTTGTTTTTTTTTTCTGCTTTTCATAATGTGTAGACTCGCAAAAAAAAGAAACAAAGACAAAAACGCACAAACGGTCAAAAATCTTTAGGAAAAATCCTGTAGCAGTAAAATTGATTTCAGGTAAACGAACAATAGTTTATTGTCGTTGTACATGTCACCGGCATACACTATTTTGTGGTATTCGGAAAGCATGGTCCCCGCCCATCGGTAAATAGATGGGCTGCCTAGAGCCTCCGTGGCAGAGCTGCTAGTAACTAAGCAGAACCCGAATTCATGTGATCGGGTCGGGTAAAAGTGCTACAAATTTGGGAGGCAATGTCTCTGAACTACTGAAATATTGTTGACGGACGTTATATGACAATTCATGCGGTGGATTCAGAAGTCAAGCATGGTCTGAAATCCAATTCAGTTAGATCTGGCCAACCCACCTATAAAGCATGTGATGATAATTTGGACGCACGGATATAGGTAGCACTTATTAAATTCATATTATTTGAATAGGCGTGTTTTTGTAATGGTCATATGTATTCTTAAGTAAATACTGATATCTAGTTCATGATTACTCTATTTAAGGGAACTGATACATTTTCTGGAAAGGCAACTCTGTCAAAACTGTTCTATATCCCTTTTGCAAAGAAGTTTGCTTTTTTATGTAAAAAGACATTTTCTCCCACTTGAAGCAGACTTAACGTTTAGAATAGACCCATTTACAGAATGGGATTTGGTGGACAAAAAAGTAAAACAGGAAGTCATAGATGTTGCCTCCCTTCATCACGAAAACACGCCTATATAATTTTGACCCCCTTAAACCCCACTTTTATATAGTAAAACTGGGGTTTACAGGGGTATGCATTATTTTTCTTATTTTGCTAATAAAACATAGATTGTGAGTACTCGTTAGAACCGCCTCGTGGAGGCGGTTCTAACGAGTACCCACAATCTATGTTTGAGCAGAAATATTAAAAAAATCAGATTTTTTTTTATCCGAAAATCTTCCTTTTTTGGCTGTAAAATTTTCAATAAATTTGAATAGGCGTGTTTTCGTAATGGTAAACATCACATACCTATATAATTTTGACCCCACTTAAACCACACTTTTATACAGCAAAACTTGGGTTCGCAGGGATATACATTATTTTTTCATATTTCTGCTCAAAACATAGATTGTGGGTACCCGTTAGAACCGCCTTGGCGAGGCGGTTCTAACGAGTACCCACAATTTATGTTTTGAGCAGAAATTTGGCCCAGGGGGTTTCAGAGGAGAAGTCATTCAAAGGTGTGAAGGGACAGACGGACGGACGGATGACGGACGGGGAGTGATCACAATAGCTCATCCTGAGCCTTCGGCTAAGGTGAGCCAAAAAGTAAGAATAATATGTTTTTAAAAATAGAATTTTCCGATTATTCGAATATAAAAAAAAAATCCGATTATCAGTCATAAGAGGCAAAAGTGACTGATGATCGATTGCAAAAATATGGTTATGTTCGTCTTTTTTTTCTTACGGTCTCAACCCCCTCCTGTACCAAGACGTTTTGCATTTTATTCTGTTTATTTTAACACTAGTGTGATGAAATAAAAGGGCTATTATGGCTCCATATCGGTCACCTGAGAAATGGCTGACTGAACAGCCCAAACAGGAATAATTTCAAAACATAAAACTAATCGTCCTTTATACTAGTTTTATTTAATCGTCCTATATATATATATATATATATATATATATATATATATATATATTTTTTTTTTTTTTTTTTTTTTTTTTTTTGTCATATGGTGGGACCACAAAGATGACCATGATGGTCATGTATCGTTTACATGAGCCTTTTTGCATCCGTTTGTATTTATTGGTGAATCGCTATTTTAACATTTTTATTTCAGGCATGTTATAATGATAGTTATCCTATGCGTTTTTCTTGTCTTCTGATTTTCTGTCAAGAGCGTTCATCTTTCTAGAAACCAGCTGTTTTTCAATATAGGTTTTACCCAAGCAGTGGAAGGCGAATGGATGTCCCATTAACTTTTCTCATTTTCATTACGAAAACACGCCTATTCAAATACACTGAAAATTTTACCACCCAAAAATGGCAATTTTTCAGATAAAAAATTCTGATATTTTTCATATTTCTGCTCAAAACATAGATTGTGGGTACTCGTTAGAACCGCCTCGCCGAGGCGGTTCTAACGAGTGCCGACAATCTATGTTTTGAGCAGAAATAAGAAAAATAATGTATACCCCTGTAAACCCCAGTTTTACTATATAAAAGTGCGGTTTAAGGGGGTCAAAATTATATAGGCATGTTTTCGTGATGTCTTGAGGGAAAGATAGACTATCAAATACTCTGCTGGCTAGATTGGCCTGATGATTGACCATTTACTGGCAGCCATATTTTCTGTTCTATTTAGGATAACCCGAAGAAGTCTGACAGAGTCGTCCAGAGACAGCCATGTAAAATTTCATTAAATCTAAGGAGAAGGTATATTGCCAAAATGCTCCGCTCACTGCCCACCATGTTTTTCGACCAATCTACATTGAGTTGAAGGAATCTGATAAAGTCACGCAAAGATCATCCCTAGAAAATATTTAATTGAAATCTATTAAGCGCATTCTATGGAGACGATTTTTGAGTGTTTTGAGTTGTTGGAAACTGTAAGAGAGTCACTCAACAGATTCCTGTAAAAATTCATTGAAATCCATAAGACAGATTCCAAGAAGACTGTTTTTGAAGTTTGTCCTTTTGCCATATATCGGACAAACATGCTCCACTCACTGGCATTCATGTTTTTGAGCAATCAACAAAAGCCAAAGGAACCTCAAAGAGTGTCACCAAAACATCCCTGTAAAATAACATTGAAATCCCTTAACTAGTTTCTGAGAAGAAGATATTTGAAGTTTGCACTTCATAGACTTTGGTAATTTAATGCATTAAAATGTGCCCTTCTATGTAATAGTCATAGTGTTCTTATTACATAAGGGCAGTATGGGTAAATCAGTGGTACTGCAAGAATACTTAAGCTAAACAATAGTTCATTACGAAAACATGCCTATTCAAATTTTACCACCAAAAAATGAAAATTTTCAGATAAAAAAAATCTGATATTTTTTTCATATTTCTGCTCAAAACATAGATTGTGAGTATTCGTTAGAACCGCCTCGACGAGGCGGTTCTAATGAGTACTCATAATCTATGATTTTGAGCAGTAATAAGAAAAATAATGTATACCCCTGTTTTACTATATAAAAGAAGGGTTTAAGGGGGTCAAAATTATATAGGCATGGTTTCGTGATGTTAAGATCTTTATTTATGATATTTATTACAAGTACAATAAATTCGTTTAAAAAGTAAAACGATCTCTCCTATTAAGTTCTTTTTCATTGATTGTCTTTTTGCATGTTTTCTTGTAATCATACATAGAACGACCTTATTGTTGCATGTTGTGTACCGGTAGACAAGTGCAAGCCATCATTTCAACATCCAATCAATAAAAATGATACTAGAAACGGATTAACCGTTCAGCTACGGTAAATCTCGAAATGCAATACGACATTTCTCTCAAGATAATTAGCAATGAAACTTAATGAAAAAAAAAAAAAAAAAAAAAAAAAAAGCAGAAAACCAAATAAATGACATCGCATGGTTTCATTGATTTTTTTCTTCTAATATTTACATTATTTATCCATAATTAATACTTTTATGTCAACATTACGAAAACAGGCCTATCCAAATATATTGAAAATTTTACAACCAAAAAAGGTAAAAAATCAGATAAAAATTCTGATATTTTTTTTTAATTTCTGCTTAAGACATAGATTGTGGGTACTCGTAAGAACCGCCTCGATGAGAGCGGTTCTAACGAGTACCCACAATCCTTTTTTTTTAGCAGAAATAAGAAAAAAATTTATCCCTGTATACCCCAGTTTTACTATATAAAAGTTGGATTTAAGAGAGTCAACATTATATACGCATGTTTTCGTGATGTTTGTCGTCATATAGTACACAACAGGTATTTACCATTCAATTTTAGTGAGCTATTGTGATTGCCTGGTGTCCGTCGTCCGTTCGGACGTCCACAATTTCACTTTCACATCTTCTCAAAAATCGCTGGGCAGTTTTGCTTTAACTTCACAGAAAGCATGCTCTTTACAACCTCTCTTTAATTTCGTTAAAATCTTTGGACCCATGCAGAACTATGTTTGACAAGACAACAGAAGTTGTCGCAATAAGCCATTAAATGAAATGTGATATCCTTGATTAAATACCTGATCGGTGTACAGTCAGTCTCATTATGGCAGCTGTGAGATATGGTCCTGAAGGGTTATTGCGACAAATCGGTTATGGCATATTTTAAATTTCTCACGTGACGGCTCGAGATTTAAAACTATGCAATAACCTATACATAAAACTTTAAAACATTCTTTCCCTCATAATCTGCTAGAAGAGTTCAAACCGGCACAGCGGTAGAGCGTCCGCTTTGTGGCAGGAAGGTTGCGGGTTCGATCCCCGGCCGGGTCATACCAAATAATTTAAAATGGCACTAGCTGCTCTTTAGTTTGGCGCTCAGCATTAAGAAGTAGTTGCGGTCATGGTACCAAAGCCGTAAGCAGAGCTAGAACTGGTCAGATCAGTGTCAATATAATGTGGCTGGGTGGAATATCCCAGTCAGCATTCTGCGTAAATCTATATCGGGCCGTCATCGGCCCGTCAGGGTAGCTGACGGGCCGATGACGGCCCGATATAGATTTACGTAGAATGCTAGCTGGGATCATGTCAAAGTGTCTGGAGCGTGATATTTCAGTGAGGCAGCATTCTAAAAGAAAGCATTGAGCTGCCTGCCACATCCAGACACCGTCGCGATATGACTGAAAGATTGTTGAAAGCGAAGTTAAGCCCAAATGAATCAAACAAACAAACAAGAAGAGTTCAAATGAAATTTTGCAGGGTTGCCTTTGGGTGACCCTCTATCAGTTTTCTTTAACTCATGTTGACCAGTTAAAAAACAGGGCCGCAAGTGGATGGGGCATTTTTTCATACGGCGATAATGCAAATCTTGAAACTCTTCTCCTCAGGTTCTATTTAATGGATTTCAATGAAATTTTACAGGAATGTTTTTTTGAGTGGCTCTCATTTGGAGCTCTTCAACTCATGTTGATCAGTTGGAAAACACGACCGCCGGTAGGTTGCCTTATAGTGCTATAGTGCAAACTTACAATATTTTTAATGTTATTTTATAGGGAAGTTCTTTGGGTGATTCTATCAGATTCCTTCAACTCATCCGTAGAAAACATATTCCAGAAGGGTGTTTTTGTGTTTAAATATGAATTTAATTGTTTTATTATTTTGTCCATCCTTTGAACTGCATAACTGTTTCTAAATCTCATAATATCCGATTTTATTACCTGCAACATACAGTTTAGTGGACAAAAATATAACACACACACACACACACACACACACACACACACACACACACACAAATACTAGTGGGTGAAAAAGCTCATTAGGTGGAGGAATGCCTTAGCAGTATACATATCAGAAACGTGAGTTTACGCGCTGGTTTGTTTGTTTAATGCATTATTAGACAAGTACATGTACGTCCATATATAAATGTACTTTGAGCCGCAATAAAATTGCGCCTGCTTTTTTATTTATTTAATTTGGTTTTCGTTTTCAGATGTTATTTGAAAACAAGAAAGACCATTGTCGTATTGTTCATTCGGATGTGACAGCAAATCGTTTCACTGCTCATCACGAAAACATACCTGTATAATTTTGAAACCCTTAAGCCCCACTTTTATATAGTAAACCTGGGGTTTACAGGGGTATACATTTACTTTCTTATTCCTACTCAAAAACATAGATCGTTGGTGCTCGTTAGAACCGCCTCGGCAAGGCGGTTCTAAGGTGTACCAACAATCTATATATTAAGCAGAAATATGAAAAATATCAGAATTTTTATCTGAAAACTTTCAATTTTTGGTGGTGAAATTTTCAATATATTTGAATAGGCGTGATTTCATAATGTCAGACATGCTAAAAAAAGAAGACTTGGTTTGAGTGTATATATTCATGTGGGTAATAAAACTTGGCAGAAAACTAATTAACATTACGAAAACACGCCTATTCAATATATAGAAAATCTAACCTCAGAAAAACTATTTTTTTTTTTCAGATAAAAACACTGATATTTTTTCATATTTCTGCTCAAAACATAGATTGTGGGTACTCGTTAGAACCGCCTCGATAAGGCGGTTCAAATGAGTACCCAAAATCTATGTTTTTGAGCAAAAAAAAAAAAAAAAAAAAAAAAAAAATGTATGCCCCTGTAAACCCCAGTTTTACTATATGAAATTGGGGTTTAAGGGAGTTAAAATTATATAGGCGTGATTTCGTGATGTATCAACATTATACAGTCGTACATGACCTGGGGGTTAGAGGGGTGTGGGTGGTTCGAGCCATTGAGGTTCGATTGTATATGATAAATGTAAACTAAATTTTGGTACCAGTTACTGTATAAAAGTGGGGTTTAAGGGGGTCAAAATTATATAGATATGTGTTCGTGATGAAAATTGCGAGCACACAAAGCGGCACAGAAAAATGTAAATTTTAGAAAACTAATTAAAATTCAACAATTCAGACCCCTCTTCTATTTGTAGTCGCCGCACAAGATATCGAGAGCAGAGATTTCCAATTCCAAGAGTACTAGTACCTAGATATCAATATTACACACCCGAAAATGTTTGTATAATTGCTTTTCTAGCTGGCGCTAAAAAGAATCTTAATTTCAAAAAAAAAAAATAAATAAATAAATAAAAAAATTAATAAAAAAAAAAAAAATAAAAAAAATAAATAAATAAATAAAAAATAAAAAAATAAAAAAAAATAAAAAATAAAAACTGATGTTTTTGGCTTGAATCAAATGGCAAATAAGTTTTGAATTGATCCTTTTGACCTAGATGAATATCACTAAAGCAACAGCTGATTGTACATACCGTTTATTTTTGTTTGTGTTGAGGTTTTACGGCCCAGTCAACCCAATGGGGTCATGTCGAGCGCGGTCAGTTTACCTAACCACACGTTTACTGGGCAGGCTTAGTCCTCTAAATGAGGGACAAATAATGACGAATCAAAAACAAGAAATCACAGCCACACAAACAAAGAAGAACTGCAAAGAGGAGCCGCCTTGTATTGTAACGGTAAGTAAGAAAACTACTGGGGTAGGGTGATGGTTGGGGCTTAAATCAGTTTTGCTCGCGTAAAGTCTGAAGCAGCTCCAAATATTAAATATATGTTTGATCCGTATAAGGGTCCTTTACCTGATCTGTGAAACATCACAGTGATACAAATATAATCAAAAACACTGTGATGAAACAAAGCAAAATGCTTAATAACAATCTCAAGCCAGAACACAAGAAAAACACAAACGGGATCACGATGAGTCCGAAAACACATATTGACAGGCAGGAACCGACCATCTGAAATGGATTGAGGAAGTCTGTTGATAGACCCACCGTCATGCAATTGAAGAGGGAAGCAAAATTATTAACCATGGGTTAAAATTGCATGCGTTTTGTCGCAGGATGTCCCTTTTGTCACCTGTACGTAGTGAAGATAAATAAATTCTGACAGGATGTCTCCTTTGGAGGCAGAACCACTTCAAATGAACGTATATATCAGCTATGGTTTTATTGAGTCTGTCCACGAACAGTTTATGCCCCTTATCCTAAGGATAGCCGATATTCTATTTTCAAACAAAATGTAATGAGCTCATTGATCCCAAAGGACCAGAAAATATAAATTGAATTTAAGTGAATATAATGAGGAATTATTTAACCCTTGTCATGCTGAATAAATTAAGATGCCACGCCCATTTCTAATTTTCAGCCAATCAGATTCCTTGATCCAGATTGTTGATATAAATTTACATACTTAATGGCAAACAGTGCAGATTCAGATCAGTTGGCTTCTGAAGAAGCCAACTGATCTGGATCTACACTTTTTGCTAAGACAGGACATGTCAAGTTTAGCAAGAGAAGGGTTAAACGGCAGTCACACAGCACTTATCACCAGCTTTAGCGTAGATAAAAAAATTCGCAAAGCAGGGATTCTTTGGAAGCAAAAATATATCAAATAAACGAAAATAGCAGACTCGGTTCTTTTGTATTGAGTCTGTTTATGAACAGTAATGAATTACTGCTCACGCCTTCTAGTCCATGGTTGAGCGATATTCTATTTTCAAACAAACCTAGTTCAGAAAATGTCTAGAAAGCGCCACAATCACACAACATAGCCCACTGGTGACACCAAAACGTAGAGCACACAAACCACCACATATAGTTAACATGCCATAATCAACAAATAAAGTAATCTTAGTAAATGTAAGGTAAATGGAGTGGTAGATTACCGCAATATTTCTAAATTGAACAACTTTTGCAGACTGGACAGTTCATCCCTAGTATCCAAAACCTTTCCAAAATGTGATGTTAGGTTAAATAATATAATTCCACTTTCTTTCTTTTAAGAGTAGACATGGCCTTAGGTTATATTACCTTTTACATGCTCAACTCAGCTGAGCATAAAATGTTCTCTGCTAATAAATGTGAAAATGACATTTTCATACATACATTTATTAGCAAAGAAAAGTGCATGCTTAGTTATGTTCAGCAAGAAAGAATTTGCAGTTGTTAGTAATTTGAGATTTATTAGCAAGACAAAATCCATGCTTAGCTGAGTGGAGCATGAAAAAAATGTTTATAACCTCGAAGCCTGAATAAGGGTGGAGGAAACCATTTCTATATCAGTTTTCTTCTTGGATGTGTAGCCTTACATCTTGTTTCTGTTAAAGATAATTTTAATTAGTACAAACGCAGACAAACGTAATTGACAGATTTTAAGTAGGCATTAAAGAAAACGCAATCATTATACATCATTCAACAGTGTATATACCTTGGTTCCATGTTTTCCCTAATTATGTTATGGTAAAACACGGAAAACAGATAATAAAGTGATGTTGTTGTGAACAAACTCAATAAAATTGAGTTGCAATGCACAGAAAATAACGAGATGACATTCTGCAATAATTAAGACAAAATTTATACGACGTTTCCGTCTCCACTGTGAGAATAGAATGTAAAGTGAGACCATTTGTTAGCTTGCTATTGCACAAATATGCAAAGAAAGCACATTTACATAACAACGTTTCTAAGGTCTACACGTTTAATTTAAAACGCAAATTTTAGTTATATTGATAGGCAAATAAGAATAATGTCTGCGACCGTGAACTCCTTGTAAGTGCTCCTTACACTCACACCATTGCATTGAACGTTTGTTACACATGTAGTTGATAAAAAATTATTACACACATTGCCATTCAGTCACAACGCATTTGTCAGAAAATACTGAATAGCAGTGAATCACGTATTATTCCACACTCAAACACTGGAATGCGCGGTAGATGGCGCGCCGTCGCAAATACCCACGCTCTTTAATTTGTTGCTAATAGCATGACGGACTTGCTCTCCCATACCATTTTTATGAGGGGAGCAAGTTTGGTTAAATCCCGCGCAGCTGTTTAGGAGAAAATAGCGTGACAGACAAATGAACGGACGCCGGACGGACGGAAAAATAATGTTGCTGTCGCACACCCTTTTCATAAGGGGAAGTGATGTAGCAAGTTTGGTTGAATTCCACCCAGTGGTTTAGGAGGAGATAGCGTGACGGAGAGATGGACGGACGACGGACGCATGGAAAAATAATGTTGCTCTTGTACACCCTTACCATAAGGGAAAAACGTAGCGAGTCTGGTTGAATTTCACCCAGTGGTTTAGGAGGAGATAGCATGAAAGACAGATGGACGGACGGTGGACGCATGAACAACGGTAAAATAATGCTGCTTTCGCACAAGCTCACCATGCGGGTAAGTGATGTTGCAAGTTTTTTTTTTTTTTTTTTTTTTTTTTTTTTTTTAAATTCCGTCCAGTGGTTTAGGAGTAGATAGTGTGACAGACAAATGGACGAACGCACAGAAAAATAATGTTGCTCTCGTCACTTTTACCATGAGGGGAAGTGATGTTGCAAGTTTGGTAAAATTCTGCCCATTGATTTAGAAGAAGATAGCATGACAGACGGGCGTTCGTACGGCTCGACATTTGTTGGGTATAACAGCGTATTATTTTTTTGCTCAAAATACCCACCAAGACCCCAAAATACCCAACAAGTGCCTCAAATTTGTTGGGTTTTTTGGACACTAACGGAATAATGGCAAGTACCCTATTCATGTCTACCCACTATATGCCCATTCGTGGGCTCAGGCAGATGGAGGGACGGTCTGGCGGACGGATGAAGGTGTTAACAATATCCCCATCGATTTATAAATATAAAAAAAAGCGTGGGGGTAAACATCACATGAGATCCAGCAGATCAGCCAGGGGAGATATAGTCTGATGTGGAAATGTGCTATACTTCGTTATGGTCTACAGTATCCAATGATTCTTTAAGCGGACAGTGATCTGGGCATTCGCCGTCCGGATATTCCCGAACAAATATGTCCACATGGCACGGCCCATATTTCAAGGCGGGTAATCTAAAGCAAGCAAAACAATGTAGGATACTTTTTTTCGTACATGTAGTCACGTAGTAAACTTCAGATATAATGAAAGTTTTTGGCTCATAAGGTTATTGGCTACATGTGCATTTCATGTGAAAATAATTCAAAGCTTAAATCGCTAATACATGTGTGTGAGGGATGCTGCAGCCTTTTCGTTACCCTTATGACCAGACCTTATATTTTCTATGTTCGAAAGGATGGCCTTTCGGGTATTTTATTCGTATGACTGACATGTACAAATATTAATTAATACAAACCTCATATCAATTAATTACAGCAACAGCATACAGATAGGATTCAGGAGGAAGTCTTGCGGACTGTCGGATTATTTTGATGTTTCATTCATATTCATAGCGATTCTCCAAAGGAAAAAACTCGCCTTAAATTTCAAACCTTATTTTTAATATAAAATAAGAAAATAGTTTAGTATGCCAGCTGATGTTATTTAAGGTCAACAAGTTTTATGTTGTTCGTTCGTTGTGTGGCTGTTCGCTTTAACACGCGGGGGCTTTAACATGTCTGATCCTGTTTAATGTCCCGTTATTGCGTTTGATGGTCCTGTCTCACTGACATCGGGATCCTCTCAATGGAAAGAGAGCTGGCTTTTTTTGCTTTTCTTTGTTATGCTGCTGTCCTTGTGGTTTATTCGGTCTTCCTCTTGTTGTCATTGGTAGACTATGCAAATGCCGGACATCTTTACCATTACAAAAACACGCCTATTCAAATGTATTGAAAATTTCACCACTAAAAACTGAAAGTGTTCAGATAAAAATTCTGATATTGTTTTCATATTTCTGCTCAAAACATAGAATGTGGGTGCTCATTAGAACCGCCTCGCCGAGGCGGTTCTAACGAGTACCCACAATCTATGTATTTGAGCAGAAATAAAAAAAATAGCGTATACCCCTGTAAACCCCAGCTTTACTTTATAAAAGTTGGGTTTAAATGGGGTCAAAATTATATAGATATGTTTTCGTGATGCTACGGTACTTTTTATGGAGACGAATTCTTTTTAACTCGGATTCTCTTTGAGTTACTACCGGTCACTAGTTCAGCTCCTTAAGTTAGCATTCTATGTAAACGTATTTGGTTTCCATGCTATTTCTGAGGTTAAATATACAAGTATAAACAGAATTCTTCATTTATTCCGAAAGAACAGTAATCCCCTGGTTCACCAATTTACATGTAGAAAACGGTGAATTCAGAGAAGGGATTTTAGGTGTTATTTGTTTCTTCAAAATAATAATGTAGGCACCTTCTCTAATATACTAAGATAAATGGCTTTAGAAGGAAATCCACAAAGCTGTTTTATAGTGTTAACTGCATACTGTCTGTCTACAGTATTTGCATAATGATAATACTGACGAAAATAGATATACCGGCAGACGAAAATAGACGTATTTTATATTTAATACCAAATGAACTGCGAAGAAACTATTAATATGCAATTTTTATAATGCGTTTACAATGAAGAGTTAAAGAGATGGTCAAAATTACGGTATTGATTTATCAGGGAAATAAAAAAAAAGCTACAGAATAGAACTTAATGACGATACTTAAAAAGTACTTTGCAATAAATAAAGTACATCTAAAAAGTACATCTAAAAAAAAAAAAAAAAAAAAAAGAAGTAATATTACAAGATCGACGATATACAGTCGAATTTTATTGGCTCGAACATCTTTTGGATCATGGAAGTTTGTTCTAGACAAAGGATTTCGATCCACTCAGGATTGATCCTAGCGCCAGGTCAAATAGGAATAATTTAGGGATGCCGTTTCGATTTTCTTTAAAGTAATGGTATGCTAAGTGTACTCATTGGGATAGCCTCGATAGGGCAATTCTAAAATACAAAATACATCACGAAGACATACCTATATAATTTGACCCCCTTAAACACCACTTTTTTTTTATTGTAAAACTGGGGTTTACAGGGGTATACATTATTTTTCTTATTTCTGCTCAAAAACATATATTGACGAGTACCCACAATCTATGTTTTGAGCAGATATATGAAAAATTTGAGATTTTTTTTTTTTTTTTTTTTTTTTTTATCTGAAACGTTCAGGTTTTGGAGGTGAAATTTTGTATATATTTGAATAGGCATGTTTTTGTAATGGATAAAATAATAGCGTCACTTAAATATCCCTCCCTAGATGTATGTTATACCCCCGGCATACGAAGTATAAGGGGGTATATATTTGTATGTGCGTGTGTGCGTGTGTGTGTGTGAGCTTCTTTCTTTGGTCGTAGTTTCTCAAGTACTACTGCACATAAGATTTTGAAATTTGGTACAAACATTGGCAATGACTTGTTTTATCGTGTAAGAGAATCAGCATCCTCATGTTTTTCATTCAAAAGTCAAAGATTTTGCAGGAACTGCTGCACCTAGGATTTTGAAATTTTGTACAAACATTGGCTATGACTTGTTGTATTGTGTAAGAGAGAATCAGCGTTCTCATGCTTATCATTCACTTTATTTGTCCATTTTTCTTTTTCTCCAATAAATTTTTTCCTCACAGATTTCTCAGCTCCTATGAGAGCCAGAGTCTTCAAATTTTGTATACACCTACAGAGAGTTGAAGTATATTCTGTAAGCAAAACCACTATGCTGAAATCTTTTTGCCTTCTTTTTACCTTTTTCTTTTTTCCATCTCTCATTCCAATAGGGAAATTTGAGTAAAGGTTTCTCAGGAACTACTGCACCTAAAATTTTGAAATTTGGTATAAACGTTGCGTACTACTACTTGTATCGTGTAAGACAGAATCAGCATCCTCATGCTTATCATTCCCTGTTTTCATCTATTTTTCTTTTCCTCTAATAATTTTTTGGCAAAGATTTCTCAGAAACTACTGCACCTAGGATTTTTAAATTTCGTACAAACATTGGATATAAATTGTTGTATCATGTAAGAGAGATCGATTATCCTTATGCTTATCGTTCCCTTTATTTGTCTTTTTTATTCTTTTTCTCTAATAAAATGTTTTGTCACAGATTTCTCAGCTTCTATCAGAACCAGTCTTCAAATTTTGTATACACCTACTGACGGTTTAGGTATATTTGTTTGTGTTGAGGTTTTACGGCCCAGTCAACCCAATGGGGTCATGTCGAGCGCGGTCAGTTTACCTAACCACACGTTTACTGGGCAGGCTTAGTCCTCTAAGCGGTTAACCAGTATTGTGCACATTCTTTCGCCAGAAACTGACAACTGCCCTTCTTGAATCAGCGGAAGGGGGAGAATGACCGTAGAAAATATTTCATGATCAATCTCCACGAAAGAATGTTGCCGACCTCGGCGGGGGTTGAACCCGCGACCTCCTGGTCTCCAGTCGGACGGCGCATCCAACTGAGCCACCGAGGTCGGCAGGTTTAGGTATATTGTGTGAAAGAAAACTACTTGTATCGTGTAAGACAGAATCAGCGTTCTCACGTCTATCATTCCCTTTATTTGTCCATTTTTTTTCTCAAATAAAGTTTGTTTTTTTTTGTTTTTTTTTTTTTTTTTGTTTTTTTTATTTTTGTCAAAGATTTCTCAGGAACTACTGCACCTAGGATTTTGAAATATGGTACAACATCACGAAAACATGCCTATATTATTTTGACCCCCTTAAACCCCACTTTTATTTAGAAAAACGGGTTTACAGGGGTATACATTATATTTCTTATTTCTGCTCAAAACATAGATTGTGGGTACTCGTTAGAACCGCCTCGCCGAGGCGGTTCTAACGAGTACCCACAATCTATATTTTGAGCAGAAATATAAAAACTATCAGAGGTTTTTATCTGATTTTTTTTTCAGTTTCTGGAGGTGAAATTTTCTACATATTTGAATAGGGTGTTTTCGTAATGAACATTGGATATGTCTAATTGTATTGTGTAAGAGTGAATGAGCATCCACATGCTTATCATTTCTCTTTATTTGTCCATTTTTCTTTGTTTCTCATAAAAATCAATCAGATTTTTCCCCTGTTATTAGAGCCAGAGTCTTCAAATTTTGTATAAACCCTGGCAGAGGTGAAGAATGTTGTCTAAGAGAAAATCAAGATGCTGAGCTTTTTTTTTCTTTTGCACATCTCCCCCATGCAATAGTAAGGGAAATTTGTTTGTACAAAATTAGTTCACCATACCTTTTGTAGCTAAGGCCGGGGATATTTGAGCTTCGCTCAGTATCTGCTATATTTTTTTTCTTGAGCGATCAGGAGAGTTTCCATAGGACTCAAAGAAACGATTGAATAAGCCACCATAAACAAGCCATCGGCGGTCGAGTCATTGAAGTTTTACTGTACTTAACCCATTTATGCCGAGTAGATTCTTCTACTTTAACTCTTTGGACCGGTCCATTTTCAGTAAAAGGAATGTCTGGTTAGATTTTATTATTACCGTGGTTTACAGAAATTCCTGTAAATGCAAACAGTCGACCTGATCAGCGTCTACACTGTTTGCCAATGTCCCTTTTATGGGACGCCAGGCTTAAATGGGTTAATAAAATATATCCAGGTAAAGTTGTTTTCATTCACGATTCATTTAGTGATTGTAGATTCATATTTATTTAAACGAAATGTAAAATACATAACGAAAACATGTCTATATAATTTTGACCCCCCTTAAACCCCACTTTTATATAGTAAAACTGGGGTTTACAGGGGTATACATTATTTTTTATATTTCTGCTCAAAAACATAGATTGTGGGTACTCGTTAGAACCGCCTCGGCGAGGCGGTTCTAACGAGTACCCACAATCTGTTTTAAGCAGTTATATGAAAAATATCAGAGTTTTTTATCTGAAATTTTCAGGTTTTGGAGGTGAAATTTTCTACATATTTTTGAAAAGGCGTGTTTTCATAATGTAAGTGGTTTTTCTTCTGCTCTGACGTCCAGTTTGTGGTCCAGCCTTTATTTGTTTCAT
Organism: Anodontia alba; assembly: GCA_964016985.1. Classification (NCBI taxonomy): domain Eukaryota; kingdom Metazoa; phylum Mollusca; class Bivalvia; order Lucinida; family Lucinidae; genus Anodontia; species Anodontia alba. The sequence goes on along the minus strand of OZ024827.1, from coordinate 67,508,770 downwards.
TATAGTGATAAAAAGTTAATTAATATGTGTTTTATTTGTTGTTTTTGGTTCTGCAGTAATCCATTGATGAGTTAAGGAACTCATATATGGACCGAACATTTATATGCAACAGGAACTGTATTCAGAGCGAAGTTTACATATCTATAAAATTAGGTTAAAGCCGCGCGTATCCAATGGTTTTAACTTTTACAACCACCACCCAACATATCGCACCATTTCAGTTGTCAAACGACAAATAATCACCAAAAAAGGCTCTTGAGCTCATCGATCTCCGATCATTTGCTTTAGCCCTTAGAATATATAAGAGGATTAAACGCTACAATAAAATGCAAATCGACAAAGCAAAAGATTCCAATGGTTATCAGCGGACTTATATACAACATGCAGTTCCGTTCAGAAGGAAGTCATTACCCGTAACGATTTAAAGGCGAAAAAGCTTAAAACCACACTCTTAGATTCCATAGAGCTAATTACAAGCCGGGCTATCTAAAACCAGCAGATCCATAACGTCAAAGGAAAACAAATGCAAACAGCCAATGTCAGGTAAGCCATTGAATTCGAACAGTCTAACCAGGGTCTTTCTATTATTGCTTCATATTGCACGACCTTTCAACACAGATACTTAAACATTCTGTTTATATTCATGGCGAACAGTGGACGGCATATCGAGCTTGCGTTCAGTTAACCGAAACGTTTGAGGCTACTCGCAAAACAAGAACAAACTTTTAGTTTTCGACGGAGGGTAGGGAACATCCCCAAACAATTCTCAAGCTGTATTTTGCTTGTTTATATGCTTGTTTGTAATATGAGCTTAACTATACCTAATTTAGTGCCACAGTGGCCTTTCTGTTATTTAAACTTCATCAGTGTGGCTAAACCTCAAAAGTTTGGAAATGAAACGTGTGATGCGCATGTCTTGGCAAGCAGCAAAATAAGCCTAAAATGTGGATCCCGAACCCGCTAAGATACATGTCATTTTGATAATTCAGTCTTGGTTTTAGAAAAGTTTTTTAATTTGTACTATAACAAAGATTGAGGTATAAAAATAGTTGTTTAATTCAGTACTAAAGTACTGACGTGAAGACCGCAGACCGCAGTAGCAACCTCGGCACTTAGGAACTGATACTGAGCTGATGATATCCTCGGGGACGAACGAATCATCCACCAGCAGAGATACCGACCCAGTGGTTTGCAATATGAGCTTAACTATACCTAATTTAGTGCCACAGAGGCCTTTCTATTATTTAAACTTCATCAGTGTGGCTAAACCCCAAAAGTTTGTAACAGTAACTAAAAATATTGGAAGTTTTACTGCGTTGATATTATGTATTTTGTTCAACATTGAATTTATAATTATTGATATAATTCATTCGCTCTAACATCAAGACCACTCTAGGCGAATAACAGCTAGTCTCTAATTGGCGGCCACATAAGACTGCTTTGTGATATAATCGTTTCAGAAGATGCAAAATAGTTGTTGAAATACACTTGCCAGTGCTTCGCTTTACTGAACGCAGCCCTTGATGTGTCTGTTTGTATGTATAATAAAAGGCTTGTTAGGCATGCAGCATATAATTTTGTGTGATCTTCTAAGCAGAGGTATAAAGTATTGGAGGTCTAGCATAGGAAAACGCCGTTATAGCATATGGCATCACGAAAACATGCCTATATAATGTTGACCCCCTTAAACCCCACTTTTATATAGTAAAACTGGGATTTACAGGGGTATACACTATTTTTCTTATTTCTGCTCAAAAACATAGATTGTGAGTACTCGTTAGAACCGCCTCGGCGAGGCGGTTCTAACTTGTACCCTCAATCTATTTTTTGAGCAGAAATATGGCAAATATGAGAATTTTTGTCTGAAAACTTTCGGTTTTGGTGGTGAAATCTTCAAAATATTTGAATAGGCGTGTTTTCGTAATGGGAACAGCAGAGATTTCAGCGATCCTGCGCACCCACGCAGTCTCGCCAGGCCGAGGCGGTTCTAACGAGTACCCACAATCTATGTATTGAGCACAGGTTTTTTATCTGAAAATTTTCCTTTTATGGTTGTAAAATTTTCAATGTATTTGAATAGGCGTGTTTTCGTAATGTTTCTGAATTTGTTTCAGAAGATTGACGCTTGACAATAAATGTCTTTAGTCGGGCCCATCGTCGTCCTATTTGTAGTTTTGCATTCTGGCTTCAGATCGCCACTAGACCCTTTGCTTTGTTTTCTCACAATGTTACTATATGTGTTTCATTGCAATGTTTCAATGATGTGGTAGAGGACAGAACATACAGTTTGGAGCCGCATTAGAATTAAGGTTGCGAATTCGCACAAGCAATACGGGTTTAAGCCTTCAAGTAGTTTTGCTACTGATCCCGGTGGTTTCATATATGACGTTTGTTTGTCATTGGTTTTACTTCGTATCTCCTGTTGGTGCCCCAGAAAAGTTGTGCTGTGCTTCACTTATATTTTCATGTTCTTCTGGCCGTGGATGTTTCTGTTTAATCGTTCGTCCTCTCTGTATCAGAGTCGGATGGCGATCTGTCATTACGAAAACATGCCTATTCAAATATACTAAATATTTTATCACCCAAAAAATGAAAATTTTCAGATAAAAAATTCTGATATTTTTCTTGTTTCTGCTCAAATCATAGATTTGGGTACTCGTTAGGACCGCCTCGACGAGGAGGTTCTAACGAGTACCCACATTCTATGTTTTGAGCAGAAATAAGAAAAATATTGTATATCCCTGTAAACCCCAGTTTTACTATATAAAAGGGGGTCAAATTATATAGGCATGTTTTTGTGATGGATTGTAGTATTCTATTGTGAAAACAATTAACATGAAATATAAAGCCATATTTGCTCTGAAATATAAACGATGAAACTGATCTGCAACAATTTTGTATGGCACTTTTAGGCTTAAATATGGTAAAATTTACATGTACCTTTTGTTGAGGATCTGTTAATAGAAAGAGCAGAGCCGTATAATAATGACAACAGAAATATAAGCGCTTTTGTAGTAATGAATAATATCTGACCAAGTCCAATTTTTTCATTATACTTCAGTTAAACATATAAATAAAATTGGAACATGTTTCTGTAACCATGAGTACAGAAGCATAAACCCATCTTAATCGAAAGCATTCCTCATCCACGTCAAATTCTTTGCCATGCCATTAATCTTTGGATCGTCCTTCGTAAGCTCAAAGAAACTATTCAATCTTCTAAGTGCACTGCAACAATAAAACGGTCCCTTACTATCAAAGATAAAAAAAAAAAATTTAAACTGTACAGCTGCATCATTTGATTACTCCTTTTGCCTTTTCTTGCAAAGGGTTAAAAAGCTACATTGGCTTGGCATTCATAATATTCATACTCGGATTTGTGAATATGTCTTAATGTTCTCAACAAGCCGGTACAATTCATTACAAAAATAGTAGAGGTACAGTGTCGCCCGTAATAGCTAAAATACTTCCGTTCTATATATAAGCTAAGCAAATTGAGAACATTCCCAGTGGCATAAATTATATGCATATATAAAAAGCAAGTGCCCTATTTTTGAAACCACACATTAATCGGAATAAGACAAGTCAGTAACCCTTTCAACTCTGTAGTCCGACACAGATATTTATGCAAACACAGTAGATCCATATGAGACGGATCTAACGAGCCGTCTCATTAGGATATATACTGTTTACTATTCTGTTGTTGTTTATTTTATTATTATTATTATTATTATTATTTTTGTTTGTTTTTCATTTAGACTGAAACTCCTTTTTTCAACAATGGAACTGGCCAAATTCAAACCTGGAAGGAAAAGACCACTTCGGTCATTCAGGGGTGAACGTTAAAACGGTGCCTCACGGATTATTCCAATACTGAACGCTTTGATGATCGTACGCAGCGGTATCAGATATGCACACTTCAATCAACATTATCCTGTGCAGTATACTAAGGAACAGCACAGAAGCGGTCAGTTTGAACAGACATTATTTAAAACTGAACTGTCATATATGTTCAACCGAAACTATCTTTTCTGAAGACGGTCCTCAAAAAGTACATTGAATTCCCGCATGATTTCGGAGCAGATTTATTCCGAGCTTTAAATATACATTATTTGCTTTGTTTTACATTACATTACTGTATAAGAGTGGTTATATGGACACGTGAAATAAAAGGAATGAGCATAGACGGTATTAAAAAAAAGACAAGGTTAGAGTTATATGCTTGTTGCAATATGACCTACCTACCTTCCGTTTTATATCACGAAAACATACCTATATGATTTTGACCCCTTAAACCCCACTTTTATATTGTCAAACTGGGGTTTACAAGGGTATACATTAATTTTCTTATTTCTGCTCAAAAACATAGATTGTGGGTACTCGTTAGGGGCTTTAAACGAGTACCCACAATCTATGTTGTGAGCAGAAATTTGAATAAAAATATTTAAAGTTTTTTATCTGAAAATTTTCGGTTTTTGGAGGTGAAATTTTCTATATATTTGAATAGGCGTGTTTTCGTAATGAGTATCACATTTGCCCCAGAAAATAGATAGTTGCTACTAATTTAATTAATTGAACGCTTACTTATGTCATAAACTTGTATTATAAACATGTATTATGCGACAGATTTCTTGCTTAGTGATGTATTCGTGCTTCATGATAAAACGCTGCTCATTACGAAAACATGCCAATTCAAAAATACTGAAAATTTTACCTCCAAAAATAAACTGAAAATTTTCAGATAAAAAATTCGGATATTTTTTTATATTTTTACGAGGCGGTTCTAACGAGTACACACAATCTGTGTTTTTGAGCAGAAATAAGAAAAAGAATGTATACCCCTGTAAACCCCAGTTTTACTATATAAAAGTGGGGTTTAAGGGGGTCAATATTACATAGGCATGTTTTCGTGATGTGCTCTCTTAAATTGCACGACGAAGGTCGAGCTTCAGACTCAAAGAACATTTTTGCATCTAAACGAACTTAAATTTAGGAAAAGAAAGTGTGCACTCTTTCCTTGTTTATGTTTAGAAAAACCAAGGATGGTGTGTGTGTGTGATCATGTGAGGTATCATTTGTTACATCACGGAAACGCGCCTATATAATATTGACCCCCTTAAACCCCACGTTTATAAAATAAAATTAGGGTTTACAGGGGTGTACATAATTTTTCTTATTTCTGCTCAAAAACATAGATTCTGAGTACTCGTTAGGACCGCCTCACCAAAGCGGTCCTAACGAGTACCCACCATCTATGATTGAGCAGAAATATGTAATATATCAGGTTTTCTTTTTATCTGAAAATTTTCAGTTTTTGGTGGTGAACTTTACAATATATTTGAATAGGCGTGTTTTCATAATGACTTATTCAATTATCTTTCTAACCAATATAATGTTGTTATTCGTTTGAATTTCTTTAAAACTTACGGCGCGTCAACGTGCAGCAGGGGTAACACTAATAAATAGAATTAGCCAAAAGGTTGTTTCCTTGCTTTGACTCGCTGTAATTTGTTGCAAAATGATCGAAATGATGTAAATATCTGGTATGACCTCCATTTTGTCCAATAACTTCTAAAATACATCGCCGCATGGAAATTACGTAACGTTGGATGACGTGTGCGGAATATTCTTCCACTCTAAGCTTTGTTTAGATAACATAAATTGTTAACGATATGCCTTGACATCACTCTGCTGCTGTTGACTATTTGTGTAATTGTTTTTATTTAGACCCTTGCTGCATATTGACGCACCATACGTCTTAAGAAAATTCAAAAGAATCAGATAATCATATTGGTTAGAAAGGTAATTAAAATAGGCTAAAAAAGATATCACATATGATAATACTCGATCCTTGTTTTTTCTTGATATAAACAAAAAAACAAAAAAAAAAAAAAAAAAAAAAAAAAAAAAAAACAACAACAACAAAAAACATTAGAAAGTGAAACACTACATACAATAAACAAAAATAAAAAAAAAAAAAAAAAGTGGGAAAGATGTCAAAGCTAGATTTACGGGATTCCAACCCACGCCCTCAGCTTCCGTAGTGGTAAAACATATAAATGTGTGGTGGCCTTCTAACTCATTCATAATTCAATACGGGCAACGGATAAATCACAGACCACTGGCTAAAATGAAGCAAAGATTAGGACTCAACAGAAATTACGTGTTGAGGCATTTGGAGATCCCTGGGTTGTCAAACAACACCACTGGTATACTGGAGCAAAAGACAACCACCAGTTGAACCCCGGTGAGCCGAGAAACAGACAAAACTAGAATTGTGTCCATACAACAAAGCTTCCCCCGCCCAGGGGCCATCCTCACCCGGAAACAAGCATTTTACAAAAACATATGAAGTTGAAAAAGGGCTATAACTACCATAATAATTGGCGGATTTACCCTAAAATCAAACGACCTATATTTTATGATCATACACCTGTATACAAATATAAATCCAATACACTAATCTTTTCATAAGATATCTAACGGAAACCATGAATAAGTTAAAAAAAGGGCCATAACCCATAATTGGTGGATTTTACTCTAAATCAAACTCGACATGTATTTTATTATTATATACCGATGTATAAAATATAAATCTAATACACTATTGGTAATCTTTTCAAAAGATATCAAACGGTAACTATTTTTTTAAGTTGAAAAAGGACCATAACTCCCATAATAATTGGTGGATTTTACCCTAAATCGAACTTGACCTATACTTTATGATTATATACTTGTATACAAAATATGAATCCTATACATTAATCTTTTCAAAAGTTATCGCACGGAAACCATTTTTCGTACGTACGGACACACGGACAGCACTGATAGTACATACCCCCCACCCCGCTCCCGTTGAAAATGGCGGGAGCATAACAATGCAGTGTACTTTCCAAAACCTACAGTGTGTAAAACCTGATTTTTTTCCATAGTACAAGACTGTATATTTTAACAGTACTATTTTCAATTATATTTACCGGCATGCCTTGGCAGCAATACATCTTGCCACCAGACACTTTTTGCACATTAATTCTTGGATTATTGCTTATTACAGCATACATATAAATTTTCTTGTCATTTTGTCCTGATATAATGATCTGATAAATTAATAATATTTTACCTAATATCTGCTTTACTTTGGATATTCGTGTCCCTTGGCTACCTATCCACCACTTATAACATAACTGAAATACTGTTTAAAGAGATGTAAAACACCAACAAAGCTGTCAATAAGCATACCCTTACGGAATTGCAGTATACTTGCAGCATATTAGAAATATAATCCATGCATGAAACAGCAGCATGAATGCAGTATATAGCAGTATATGCTACATTCATGCTCCCTAATCTCAGCAGCATGAAGGCAGTATGGAAGCAGCTGTCGACGCCCATTTAACTATACACAGGTGCAGCATGATTGCAGCAGTATATATTATTTAAATTATGCTGCAACCATGCTGCAACTCAGCCAATATTTAAAATATGCTGCAAATATGCTCCTATTGTAGTAGATACAGCATAAATGCAGTATATGCTGCACTTGCAGTATATGAGTTGTTTGTGTTTTACGTCCCGATAAACAGCTCAGGTCATTTGGGGATGAATAGTAAAACCACCTTTGTAAAAATCACATTATCTGAAAAACCATTTCAGTCTGACAAGTACATGTATTCGACTTGAGATCAGGAAGTCACTGGTACTATCATTTGGTCTAGCATCATTCTCTTGTGGAAAATTTCATAGTGATCATGAATTATTCTGTGGTCATTCTCTCCTACCCACTTATACATGTACATGTAGTGCAGGTACCAGTGACTGCATAGCAGAAAGATAGACTCTGAGTACTTGTAAGCCACTTAGATTGTGTCTATAAGCTTGCCCAGGAAAAGTATGGTTAGGTTTGTTGGCCAGCCTGCCATGACAATGCATGATTAGTTGTTACCTGGGATATAACCCCCCCCCCCCCGCCCCACATGCCTATATAATTTTGACCCCCTTAAACCCCACTTTTATATAGTAAAACTGGGGTTTACACGGGTATACATTATTTTTCTTATTACTGCTCAAAAACATAGAGTGTGGGTACTCGTTAGAACCGCCTCGCCGAGGCGGTTCTAACGAGTACCCACAATCTATGTTTTAAGCAGAAATATGAAAACTACGAGAATTTTTTATCTGAAAACTTTCATTTTTGGGTGATAAAATTTTCAGTATATTTGAATAGGCATGTTCTCGTAATGGTTCCAAATAATCATATTGCAAATACTCTTCTGCTCTGAGCACTTCTGCTTTTAAGAAACTTCGAAAGGGACAGAAAAATTAAAACAGACATTTCAATCATAAGCAAATTAACTACCTGTTTATATCTGTGTGAAGTGTCGGGCAGAAATCTTTGGCAGAAAAATTTCTTGACGAAGTCCTTATTTTGACAACAAAACACGACATCAGGTTAGCCATCTTGATAACAAGAGATGAGGTGATAATAAATTGGCTAATCCCATCACAGAAATGAATAGAATGAATAATATCTGATCAATATCTGATGACATCATTGATTTTGGTCATATGATAATTATCAGTCTTTTGCATGCAGCATGAATGAATGCAGTATGATAGTAAACCTGCAGAATTGCCAAAGTGTTAGCAGTATACAGGAAGCATGAACTTGCAGCACACTAGCTATATATATGCTGCATATGCAGCAGGATATGATACAATCAGGGTCACTGCAGTAGGTTTTCAGCTAACATTTGAGTATGCTGCAATTCAGAGGACCAGAATGCAGTAGGAATGCAGTAGGCTTGCAGCATATGCTGCAAGTGTAGTATATTGCAATTCCGTAATGATACAATACAAATTGAAATCCTGTCACGCATAAAACAAAAAGTAAAAAATCATGTGTATATTAATATATTGAACAAAAATACCCTATTTTTTTACTTTTGACCTCTGTGACCTTGGCCTTGGAGCTATAGACCTGGGTCTCATGATGGTCAACATTTCTGCCAAATTTCAAAAGCAAGCAGCCTGATTTGCTTTTGAGTTGGAGTTTGGAGTTTTACGGCCCAGTTAACACTATTAAGGTCATGTCGAGATGGTCAGTTTACCTATCCACACTTTTACTGGACAGGCTTAGTCCTCTAAGCGGTTGACCAGTACTTGTGCATCTCTTTTCGCTAGAAACTGACAACTGCCCTTCTTGAATCAGCAGAAGGGTGGGAATGAAAGTAGAAAATATTCACAAAAGAACAGCACCGGACCCGGCAGGGATCGACCGACGACATCCTGATTACAAGTCGGACGCGCATTCACCGAGGCCGGCCAATCCTGCTTTGCTGCGAAAAAACTAAGATACAGGTTATTTGTTGTCTGCTGAATAAGCATATAGTGCAAATGTTTGAATTGTATTTGAGACGAATTATTTAATGACCATCTCATTTACATGATTTGGTCAATAGGTTAAATGGGCCACGTCATGCGAAAACTTGTCTTCGGGCACATGCGGTCAGCGAAGGCCCAGATAAGTCTGCGCATTCGCGCAGTCTGATCAGAGCCTTCGCTATCCGCTAACAGAATCACTATAGAATGTATCAACGGAGAACAAATTCCAGAAAAGACTTTTGCGCATGCGCAGAATGAATCTGAATCTGCGCATTTTGCGCATATTCGAAGACACCTTTTCGCTTGACGCGGCCTACATGAATCAACAGACCGAATGTAAAATGTTTGTTGTTTCATCCAATTTGCCCCTTATACGCGACTGAATTTTCTTCCACACGTTATCATTGCGTTTAAGTGTTTTCTCCGGTTCAGTCAGAGTTACTTCCGACTAACTTGTTTGTCATTCATTGTTCATTGAATAACCTTATGTCGTCGTCTTCTATCAAATAAATACCCATTGCTACTGGAATGGTAAAGTTAATTAACTGTTACATGATATTGGCAAACTGCTCAATGTTATGATTTTTTTTATTCTTACAACAATTTCTTTTGAAGAGAGTCCCGGCGTCAATCAATATGATATTGAGTCTTCTTTTGACAAATGATCGCCTTTACACAAAACATCGCGTTCTTTAAAACAGTTCACTGAACAAAGGTATCCGTTAAATGTTGATTAAGCCTCTGCAAAGCGACCTTTGGTTCTAAGTATGAGTTCTAATATATCAAAGTTGTCTATACACGGCGATGGAAATGTAACTATTACGCAAATCATCGGGTATACAAGGAAATATCTGACTATTCCTGATAATGTCACAGTGGGTAAATAACCTATCACTCACTCCGCTACAATAATATGTTGTGCAAATTTGGAAAAGAGTCCTTACGTCATATGCGAATAGCGACTGTCCAGGCCATTGCGGGTCTGTAGTGTTTAGCAAGGTATTTGTTTTACGTCAATACATTCTACTATATTCATGAATTCTCTCAGCTGACAACTAAGGTTCTTATCAGGCTGCACGAATTTGCAAGCTGATCTGGATTTTCGCTGTCCACATATGCCTTAAATACCATTTTTCCGACGTTGAGCATTATATCTTTGAAGTCCTTGTGCGCTGTCCGTATTGATTCTGTGTCAAAAATTGAAATCTGCATCAGACTGAATATTTATCAGTGCTAGAATGTGCCCCATATAATCTCTGGCTGACCAGACAACACATGAACAATATTGATGGTCTACGATGTTAACTAGTTGGCCTGGTTGATTTTTAACACAATACCGTAAATTCAGCGATGTTTAATGACTTTAAACACATTTAACCATCTTCTTATATTGTATCCAAGCCAAACAATATATTTTTGAAATACAAGCAACTTGTCCTTAACTGACTGCGATATAAATACGGTGTTCTAACGCTGTATTGATGAGAAGTAACCGTTGAAATTGTTGCGTACGTTTCTACATGATAACATTATGCAAAAATAGACTGTTAAAAGACACGATGGAACTGTTCCCTATGTTATGCAATATCACACTTCTGAGCTATCAGGAACTGTTGAATTGTAACAGTGCAACTCTTCCATACGTTACTACAATATAACACCTTTGTGCTAACGTGTGAATATTTAATAAATTGTAACAGTACAACTATCCCATACGGTACTACAGTATCACACCGTTGTGCAAACATATGAATGTATTGTTAAATTGTAACAGTACTCATGTCCCATACGTTACTACAGTATCACACGTTTGTTCTAATATGTGAATGTTTTGTTAAAAAGGTAAAGTACTGTTATATACGTTACTTTAATATCTCTCGTTTGCGCTGGCAGATATTGTGGAATTGTTCCAGTGCAACTGCTCCGCGCGTAATTGCATTAATATCACAATGTTTCGTTAGCTCGTATTGTAACAATGAAACGGTCGGCGCATTTTTTATCAGCAGATGGCATTAGTGTTAACAACAGAAAAGGTGTACGTTCAGAGTATTAAGATCAGACTAATCCAGATATACATTTAGTTGGCAAAACGCTTTTAAAGGGGACATGATATAGTAGGTATATCTTCCACAAAATTTAGACGACTTTCATGGTTTCGGTTTTGTTTTTTTTTCTGTACACCAATCACCCTTCTAAAACGGGGCAACTCTAAAAAGAAAGAATTAGCTCCCAAGGGGAGAAAATTCTTTCGATTTAGAGTAGACCCTTTATCAGAATAGAGTCTAAACAATTTTTACGTAATTGCCTTCCACAATGTATAGCCATTCTCATTATTAAGAAACGGCTTTTTTTAAGTATGTCATTTCAATGGGTAGAAAGAAGTTACTGGTGTACAGTTTAGCTTCAATGGCTCGAACATCTTTGGGGCCATTGGAAATTGTTCTAGACATGGGGGTGCGAGCCACTGAAGGTTAATCATAGTGCCAGGTCAGGAGGCAAATAAGGATAATTTTGGGATGTGATTTCGATCTTCTATAAAATAATGGTATGTTGAGTGTACTCATTTGAATTGCCTCAATGATGCGATTCTAATGAGTATACACAATATACAGTTTATGAAAAAAATAATACAATTCCCTAAAATATACCAAAATATTTGTTTTCTTGAGAATTTCCTAGGGACTGAAAAACGAGTTCGAGTAAACGAGCCATCGGTCTTCGAGTCATTGAAGTTTTACTGTAACAAAGAGCGGCGATTCCGTAAAGCCCAACCGGAGTCTGGATAATCCATGGCTTTTTTTTTTGTTTGTTTGTGTGTGTTGAGGTTTTACGGCCCAGTCAACCCAATGGGATCATGTCGAGCGCGGTCCATTTACCTAATTACACTTTTACTGGACATGCTTAATCCTCTAAGCGGTTAACCAGTATTCTGCACATTCTTTCGACAGAAACTGACAACTGCCCTTCTTGAATCAGCGGAAGGGAGAGAATGACCGTAGACAATATTTCATGATCACTCTCCATGGAAGAATATTGCCGATCCAGCGGAGAACGAACCCGCAACCTCCTGATCATCAGTTGAACGCGCATCCAACTAAGTCACCGAGGCCGGCTACATGGCCTAGCGAACGGACAACGAAGATACTGATCACGTACGCTGATCAGATGTTCTAGCTGAGGAAATAATTTTGTACTTTTATTTTACAGAAGGGCCACTTCCACGTGATTTGGCTAAAATTATCATGTTGTTGCAGTTTATGAAACTGCTTCTTTGATCTCCCTCGTACTGAAGTTATATTACGCATGCAGAAGAGAAACCTCTGAAGATTATCATTAACTGATTTTCACAGATAACATTTTAGTCCCTTTGGAGTCTGTGACATTAACACACTTAAGTCAGAGAGATTCACATAAAGAGGTTTATGTTAACGCAATACGGACTGTATATAAAGCAAACAAATCGAAGCAACACACATAAAAACACACGCGCTCATGCGCGCGTGACATTTCCATTGTACATGAAGCGTCTAGAAAACTGTTACTAATATAATATCGTTTATGTTATGCCGGTTTATTTAGAGAAATAATGACTAAATATTTTCAGTTGCCTATCCAGAACGGAATTATTTTCACGCACATCCAGTACATGTAAAACTCTTAAAAACTATACCTAGAATCGCTTCCAAAATAAGGGCTTCTCTTAAAGAAAAGAATTAGCTCCCACTGGGAGCAAATTCTTTCCTTTAGAGCAGACCCTATGGTAAAGAAGCAAAATATTTATGTAAATGCTACTTTATATAAATATTTTTCTAACGCATGGTACGCACAAACATAAGTGCGCAATTAGCGCCACGCATATGATTTTACCACCTGATGCTATGTCTAAAACTGCTTATGAGAAATAAACAGTGTAATACCCGTTTCCTTTGATAAATTATTTATTATTATCATTATCATTATTATTATCATTTTGAGGGCTGTTTCATTCTTTATATTTTCATTTCTCCTTTACTCTTTACGAAAACAAGCCTATTCAAATATACTGAAAATCTTATCGTCAAAAACTGAAAATTTTCAGATAAAAATTCTGACTTTTTTCATATTTCTTCTCAAAATATAAATTGCGGGTACATGTACTCATTAGAACCGCCTCAGCAGAAATATAAAAATTGATGTATACCCCTATAAACCCCAGTTTTACTATATAAAAGTGGGGTTTAATGGATCAACATTATGTTGGCATGTTTGCTTGATGTTCTGACTACTTTCTATAAATTTTTTAGATTTTCCTATCAATTGTACGCACCAATTTTTCACTAGTCAGCAAGTTGGTATCTTAGTTGGAAAAGTACAATAAAATCTGATGACAACTGTATAGGCTACGGTTAGCAGCATTTACCCGTTTGAATAGTTTACGGTTTTTGAAACCTAGAAGCATTAAATATGTAAGCGAAATATTGTTTTGGAATACTTGTCTTTGTAACTTGCTATTAACCCTTGTCCTGCTGAGCCCGGATATACCCTGCCTTAGCAAACAGTGCAGATCCAGATCAGTTGGCTTCTGAAGAAGCCAACTGATCTGGATCTGCACTGTTTGCCATTAAGTATGTAAATTTATAGCAAAAATTACGATCCAGTAATTTGATTGGCTGAAAATTAGAAGTGGGAGTGGCATCTTAATTTATCCAGCAGGACAAGGGTTAAAATCTTGTGTATACAAAATGACATATAATCATACATCTGAGTTTATGCAACATATAAAAATTTGTTGTGACATTGTACAAATCAGGCGTTTGCATTACGAAAACACGCCTATTCCAATATATATAAAAATTTCTCCTCCCAAAAATTTAAAATTTTCAGATAAAAAACTGTGATATTTTTCATATTTCTGCTCAAAACATAGATTGTGGGTACTCGTTAGAACCGCCTCGGCGAGGCGGTTCTAACTAGTACCCACAATCCATGTTTTGAGCACAAATAAGAAAAATAACTTATACCCCTGCAAACCCCAGTTTTACTGCATAAAAGTGGGGTTTAAGGGGGTCAAAATTATACAGGTATGTTTTCGTGATGGAAAGTTACTAAGACAAGCATTCCAGAACAAATCGTCTTTGGCTCAACAGTGTTTAATATATATGTCTATTGTTTTGAATTTTGATGTGTGCATGTGTGACACTTATTTGTCCCTAAAGAAATATTGTCAAATTCGAAACAATAATAGACCAGTTTCACAATCGCGAGTTTTACCGCTCTTGCTAATCCACGCATAATCTCGTTAATCCAGAACGAGGCTTGCGGTGTATCACAGATAACAACAAGACAAAATATTTAGACGTAAACGTCTAAGTACCGGCGCAAATTTTGTTCATGTTTACACAGAGATATGAGACAAGGGTATATTTAAGTTTAATAAATTTTCAATGTAACAGGTAAATAAGAACAGCAATGTGATTCTTTAATGTTTGCTTTTATTAAGCTTTATGAAATTCCTTGACTGAATTGAGGAAAATAAAATAGACATTAATTTGTTTATAACTAGTTTGTTATAAGATTGTTTATATTTGCCAGGATCGTCACACAACGACGATCCGGGAAAATATAAAAAAGTCCTTAGTGAGCTAATCGAATCGTCTACCATATAAAAATCCAAAGCTATATTAAGAGACCGGCGCGATTCCCGCGCCGGTCAATGACGGATCGTCAGACCGTGACTAAGTACACAATAAATGATTTGTGGAAATTCCTGTGTAAAAAGCAGTCTCATTTCTTCTTCATGGCTCTCCTCTGCATTGCTTTTCAGTTAAATTCAGTACCCCACCCCAAAGAAGATCGTTGCTGTCTGTATTAAGAGATCTTGAGTGTTATGGATTTTAAGTGAAACATATTTTAATCAAAACTGATTAAAGCCCTCTTAAATGCTATCGCAAACTTGTATATGAAATATATCCGCACATTCTGATCATGACTGTTGAGCTTCCCGCAAAACGGCATTTCAATGTTTACATGTGCTGTGATCAATATACATGTACCCTTTTCACAATCATAATTTCCGATAATTGCCGCGCGGAAAATTTCCTGAAATGTATCGAGATCGAGGCTGGCGGTGTATTGACAATGCGGAAATGAAAGACACTCGCTACAACCTGTGATAAATTTAGGTTTCTCGGGGACGCAGAATCCTGCGTCCCGAGACGCATATATCCGGGTCCGGATTCCTAAACATTCCCAAAGCCGAGTCCGCCGGATGCATGTTTTCCCCGTGGGACCACTACTAATTATGACTGGATTATTTGACTGATGTCCGCAACATGTTATTCTTACCGTATATTGATCAAGCCAACTGATCTGGATCAGCACTGTTTGCCATTAAGTATATGAATTTATATCCACAATCAGGATCAAATTATCTGATTGGCTGGAAATTAGAAACGGGTGTGGTAACTTAATTTATTCAGCATGACAAGGGTTAAAGTAAGTGGTTAGTGCGTTCTTCAATTAAACTATCTTTAATACCGTTTATACCCTAAAAATTGAGACAACTTAACTCCTTTCTTACTTGTCCTAAAATTTTAACAATCCTATTTTACTATTTGTTGATGTGCTAGTCAACTGCTGGATGAGTGGCAAACAATGTAGACCGTTATTGATGCCGCGTTCAGATCTTGGTCATCATCTTTTGCTCAGTTTTTTTTTTTTTTTTTTTTTTTTTTTTTCTGTTGGAAGCCTAAGGCCTCATAGGGTACTTTGTGGGAGACGCTTTGTGTACATGTACCTAAAGAACCCCAACGTCAGACATGTGCACCCAGCAAAGATTCAGACCAGCCTGCTCATTTGCACAGTCTAAACATGATCTTCTCTGGGAGCATCTTGAATAGCCAAGGATGCAAAGTTTCTTCATGAGAACAACCAAGACTGATCAAAGTGCGTGGATGCCCAGGCTGATTTGAGTATTCGCTGGGCGCACATGTCAGTGGGTACATTTTTGGACGTTTCGGTTCTAATGTATAACAGAGTGTTAAAACAGGAAGTGTAACTTTTCTGGTTCTGACAGATTGATTTCCATTCTAATGGAAACTCATTGAATAATATTAACATCTGAAATACCTTCCAATGCTAATTTGCTAAACGTAAAACAAATATTACAAGAAACTGATATTTGCTAAGGAAACATTTAAGGTTCTTTCAAATGCAGTTAAATGTACCATATGGCTATACACAGGCTGCAATTTAAGAGGACTATGTTCTTGGTGATTTTCTATCATTGTTTCATAAAGGAGTCAACTTCTATGGCTTCCTATTTGTTTTTCTGTACATCAGTCCCCTTCTGAAAAGGAGTCTACTCTAAAAGAAAAGAATTTGCTCCCAAGGGGAGCAAATTCTTTCCTTTTAGAGTACACCCCTATTCAGAAGGAATGAAAGATAATTTAGACGGAATTATCTCTTTCAAAGTGCATCCATTCGTCTTAAATAAATGGATATTTTAAGAATTTTGGCTCACTTTTTGAACGACGCTGTATGAGATATAGACACAGTGTCAGACCGAGATACGCAATTGAGAAATGCGTTTTATATTCATTCCTTGCCAGTCAATCATGGAATTAAAGCTGAAGGCAGACAATTTGTCTGCATTTGTTGTTATTATGCAATAAGCAGCCTGCAAATCATCAGGGCCCAGTTAGTCAAAGCATCGTTACCTAAAAGAGCTCGTTAAGGGACATTACGTAAACACGCCTATTCAAATATATGGAGAATTTCGACCTACAAAAACTGAACATTTTCAGATAAAAAAAACTCTGATATATTTCATATTTCTGCTCAGAACATAGATTGTGGGTACTCATTAGAACCGCCTTGGCAAGGCGGTTCTAACGAGTACCCACAATCTATGTTTTCAAGCAAAAATAAGACAAATAATGTATACCCCTGTAAATCCCAGTTTTACTATATAAAAGTGGGGTTTAAGGGGGTCAAAATTATACAGGCGTGTTTTCGTGATGCATAGTACTCACAGTAAAGTCTGGCAACTCTTTGAAAGTATTCTGCCTCCTTTCTTAAAAGGGTCTACTCTGAAAGGAAAGGAATTCTTTCAGAGTAGTCTTTTGTTCAGAAGTGACTTGATATATTTTCTGGTTTTGGTTTGTTCCTTATTTCCATAGACTGCTTTCGGAATATGTGTTGCGCACGAAAACACACGGAAGATACAAACCTTTCCTCTATTATTAAAATGGCGAAAAACTACTAAGTGTATTCAGGCACATAAAGCAAACAATTTCCCTGTTACGAGGGTCCTGCAAAAAGTTTTGTCACTGGGTTCGGATTACTTCAGTGCTGCGTTTTATCAAACATACTTTTATTACAAACCTTCAAAGTATTCCCCCTTTACTGAAACACACTTTTGTAACCGTTTTACCCAGTCGCGAAAAGCAGATAAATAGTCTTATTTTGGTACCTGTTGGAGACACTGAAAAATAGCGCTGCCAAGAGAACTTCTAGACGTATACTTATTTCCAGAAAGCATTTTCTTAAACCTTGGAAATTGAAAAAAGTCACAGGGACTCAGGTCAAGTGAATAAGGTAGATGGTTTAAAACTTTCACCTTTTCAGAAGCCAAAAAAAAGACAACCTCACACTTATGAGAGGAGGCGTTGTCATGTAAAAGGTGGACTCCTGACCATCCTCTGCTTGGTCGTTTCTTATTGTAAAACTCTTTCACTTTCTTCAGTAAAGAATTCTTGTAGAATCGACCAGTGACTGTATGACTGTATGACCAGATGGACAAGACACTTGAATGACTGGCCCACTTGAATTAAAGAAAATTGCGTACAACATCTTTTTCGAACTAATGGTTTTCTTGGCAATACATGGGCGTTTTTTTTTTTTTATCTTTTCACTTCCATTGCTTATTATCAGCCCTTCTTTGTGGCTCAAACCTGTGCACCCAGGTTTCATCATCTGTTAGCAAGTTAGAAATAACCCGACTATTACAGCCTTTGTATATTTTTCAAAAGTTCCCGGGCACATTTAAAGCATTGTGTCTTTTGCTACTCAGTGAGCAAATGAGGTACCCACCTAGCGCAAACCTTTCTCAGGTCCAAACGCTTTTTCAGAATTGTTTGCACACTGCCTTCTGATATGCCAGTACAACTAGCTATATTTTTGACAGACAATCGCGCATCCTGTTCGACCAGCAGCGATGTTAGCCTTGGTAACAGAGGTTTTAAGCCTTCCAGGACGGGTATCATCTTCACAGAAAATTTCTCAGCTTTAAAAGCTTTAACCCACCTAAAAACTGTGCGCATTGAAATGGTCTGAGGTCCATATATACCACACAATTCATTAAATAACTGCTTTGAATTTAAGCCTAATGCGGCATTTAATATAGATACGAATTTCAGTCTTCTGGTCCATGTTCCAATGTAACAAGTAAATTGGTCAGTGTATATGACTGCATCTATTTCAATTTGATATAACCCGGTCAGTTGGAAAGCAATTTGCACGAAATAAATGGGTATCGTTAGCTATTCAACACTCCATTCAAGTGCAGTGAAGCATTTTAAAATATACCTGGGATAAAACTAAATAAGCCTATTAGTGACAGAACTTTTTGCACGACAGCCTTTGCATAGTTTCATGACGTTATTGGTATATGCATGTGAATATCCTAAATGTCATTTGCGTATGGCCTGGGAAGAACGTTTATCTTTAGTAAAGTTTTTGATCTATTCTGTAAACCAAAATCGGTGTATTTAGGGCTACGTCGTGCGTAAAAGTGTCTTTGAACATGCGCGAAATGCTCATCCGGGCATTTGCTCTCCTTTGACACATGTTTGTTTGATTTGGGCTTAACGTCGCTTTCAACCTTTTTCAGTCATATCGCGACGGTGTCTGGATGTGGCAGGGAGCTCAATGCTCACTTTTAGAGTGCCGCCTCACTGAAATATCACGCCCCAGACACTTTGACATGATATTCCACCCAGTCACATTATACTGACACTGAGCTGACCAGTTCTAGCTCTACTTTCTTAATGCTGAGCGCCAAGCGAAAGAGCAGCTAGTACCATTTTTAAAGTGTTTGGTATGACCCGGCCGGGGATCGAACCCGCAACCTCCCGGTCACAAAGCGGACGCTCTACCACTGAGCCACTGTGCCGGTTTTGACACATTCTTTAGTATTAAATGATTCTGTTAGCGGCTTGGAGGCCCAGATCCACACAGTCTTATCTTGGCCTTCCTGTCCGCATATAATTTCTGCACAAAAACATATGCTGTGAGTGCTCATTAAAAGCGCCTCGCAGACACCAGACAATATTTTACCCATTGTAGACTGAATAAACTCATCCAAGCTATATATTGGAAGAGTCTAATTTCGATTTTAGGTATGTCGGGCTATATTATTTGAATATTCTTAGAGAAAAATGGTTGAACTATTTTCAAACAATGGAGATCCTGATCAGATGCCGCAGAAGGCGGACAGCACAGACTCTGCTCGAATAATAAATCTACAGAATATCAGCATGACCTAATAGTAAGGGACCCAGCGGGTAAATTTTGCTTACACTCTAACAAGGAAAGTATACAGTTAATTTTGTTATTTACCGAAATCTTGTACAATGTTATATATAATGCCACTGTATAGCAGATTTCCATGAATTGCATTTGGGTTATAACATGCAAGGTTCTACGGAGGACCAGACATTACTTGTTCAATCCCAAGTTACGCCACTTGTTAATTGGTCTATTACATGTACCATTGCTAAGATGGAAAACAATGCGAAGACTGAAAATAGAATATATGTTTTTCTGTTGTGCGTGTATTAAAATTAATATAGCCAATTTAACGTATTTTGGCTATTTACAGTTGACTGTAAATAGCCACACCGTTACAATTAAGACATGAGTATAACATGAAGCCATTTTTAAACCAAGGTGTACACCCTTCTTTTCTACATAAGACTAATAATAATTTTTCGTCCTGAAACTATTTTTAACATGCAAAATGTACGATTTTCTATACCTTTTACCTGGAAATAAATTGGAGCTGAAAACAGTTTATAGTATACAAATATATATAGCCACACTTACCTGTTGGACAGAAAATGGTCTGCAAAGGAGCGTGAGGTATAATTTGTTTTGTTTTTGTCAAAACTGATGTGTTTTGGAGTGACTTCATTATCAAATCAGCGGTGGTCTATCACAATCGTATTCGCCCTCTTTACGAAAACACGCCTATTCAAATATATAGAAAATTTCACCTCCAAAAAACTGAAAATTTTTAGAAAACAATTCTGATATTTTTCTTATTTCTGCTCAAAACATAGATTGTGGGTACTCGTTAGAACCGCCTCGAACTCTATAGAACCGCCTCGTTAGAACCGATTCTAACGAGTACCCACAATCTATGTTTTTGAGCAGAAATAAGAAAAATAATGTATACCCCTGGAAACCCCAGTTTTGCTTTATAAAGGAGCAATTTCCTCTTTCCCACAATATTTTTACATGTTGTTAGATTTTCATGTTTAGGCAGGGACCAGATTTTCACTTCGAGATAAGCGGTTATTCGAGATAAGCGAGTTCGAGATAACGAGAGTCAACTGTACTTGTCCAAGCATTCGAAAAAGTATACATTTACTGCCTGTTTGTGTGTCTAAAATTGATAAATGCTCTTGAAATAGTGTTCTAGCGGCGTCTGATCTAGGTCTACAGTGTTTGCTCAGGCCTCCAGCCTGCCTGTCCGAATTCTTAGGGTAAATACGACGATAAACCATTAAACTTTCGGAAGAATTTGAAGTCAATACTTCGGGATATTTATACAGTTAACTGCACTCCGATGATGTCAAAATGATTCAGTGCAGCATATAGTATTACGCTATTATGAAATACATTACGAAAACACGCCTATTCAAATATATAGAAAATTTTATCTCCAAAAACTGAAACTTTTCATATAAAAAACTGAGATATTTTTCATATTTCTGCACAAAACATAGATTATGGGTACTCTTTAGAACCGAGGCGGTTCTAACGAGTACCCACAATCTATGTTTTGAACAGAAATAAAAAAAAATAATGTATATCCCTGTAAACCACAGTTTTACTATATAAAAGTGGGGTTTAAGGTGATCAAAATTATATAGGTATGTTTTCGTGATGTATGCATATTAAACCATATTTTAAACCCGAAAAAGGTAATCGACAAACAGTGCAGACAGATCAGCGTCTGAGAAAACACCTTCGGTTACACTTTTTCTCAAACAGTTCGGAGTTAAAACAATTACCGGTTTGATCAACGCGTTGGGGAGAGGGAACTCGTTGTTTTACTTTTATTTAGTTGTTGTACTGTCTAACATAATTTGTTAGCTCGTCCTCTTGGTGTCAAAAGTAGGCTGTGTTGTGTGAAGGTTGCTCTTCTTGGACAGCTTCTGTACCATTGATTAAATTAATCACATTACGAAAACAAGCCTATTCAAATATACTGTAAAATTTTACCACAAAAATGAATATTTTCAGATATAAGTTCTGATATTTTTCACATTTCTGCTCAAAACATAGATTGTTGGTACGCGTTAGAACCGCCTCGGTGAGGCGGTTCTAACGAGTACCTACAGTCTATGTTTTTGGGAAAAAATAATGTATACCCTTGTACACTCCAGTTTTACGATATAAAATGGGGTTTAAGGGTTCAGATCAACATTATATAGGCATGTTTTCGTGATGAATTTTAAAGCATCTTTAGTGAAGAAAGATACGGCAAATGAGTGTCACGTGATACAGGTACCCATTCACCTTCAATGGAATACTGACATTTATTGACAATAATCATTTCGGATTGTCTGAGACTGAGCTGTTCGATAGTCTAAGGTTTCCTCATTCTGCTTAACCATTACCACTTTCTGAGTAATTTCAGCAGACGGCAATTTATTATTTGTTTCTAATGTTTGCCAGAGAATAGAATTTGACTTTTTATGCAAATTTTGCTTTGGAAACAATTTGCATGAACTGTCAAAGTCTGTCTGCTGGAAAAGAAGTGAAAAAAAAATACAATAGGTCGTCTGCTGACATTTTAACCCAGCGTGCTAAGCGTTAAAGACAAACGTATTTTATATTACAATAATACCGTTTTGTCAGTTAGACGCCAAATATATAAACTTAAATTTAGACACGACGATGAAGTATCCGCAGATATCGATGATGGCGACTCCACTGTATTTTTAATGGAAAAGACTGCTCATTAATGAAGGAATTATTATTTTTTGCTGTTCCTTTACAATTAAGTGACAGTAGGCAAAATTCAAATGGTTAGTTATGATAATCGTGACAGCTAAAATTTACAACTAAGTTAAACAGACATCAATCAGCGCGTGTTTGACCTAGATAAAAACCGTTACTGTTTTGTTTAGTTGGGAAGAGATGCATACTAGATAAAGTCCACATTCAGCTGACAAACTTGTCTACCCTCTCGAAACTATAAATTTCATGCGAATTGTCTACCTGGAGAGGGCTGGTATGGAACGACTCACCTTGTTTCTGTGGGAGCTGGTAAGTGTATTTCAGGGCGCCGCCTGCTTTGTGTTTTATCCAAGATGCTAAATGTAAGTGCTTCAACTTGACATATTTATTTGCTCAGAAAGTTTTGCTATGTTTTTGTATTGTTCTATTAAAATGGTCTTTTATTGATCTTTAATATCGTACTGTAATATATAAGATCAGTTCTGTTTGCTTCTCTGTAAATGTACAGACACCCTCTTTATACCGACACTCGATACAACGACAAAATTCGTTATAGTGACAATTTAACTGTCACGAAACCTTCGCTTAAGAGGTAAAAGTTAGTCACAAATTATGCAAGAATATATTTGTATTTAATACTTTAAAGAGACACATGTTTTGAATATTTGTTAGAATCGCCTCAGTGAGGCGATTATAATTAATTAATATCCAAAACATGTATTTTGAGGAAATAAGAACAAAAGAAGACCTTTCTTACGTATCAATCTGCTCATTAAGTATTCTGTATACAACAGAAAATTCATTTTAATGTCAAAGCCTTTGGGAAAAAATGCTGTCGTCGTAACGAGGGTTCACTGAAGTTCTCACTTAATTTTGTAGGCTACATAACATTATATAATGTTTAATGCCGAATAAAGTAATATTGTATATCGTTTATAAATGACGTTATCCGGACAGTTACAGCCATGAAGCACATCTTTTCTTGAAGCATCAAAAGAAGAAGAGTTTGAGAACAAACAATGACGAAACAAAACAACATTATTGTAACAATCGATATAGAAAAAAAAGAACAACTGCAATAGAGGAACTGCCTTGGTGAGCAGGAAAACTACTGCGGGAGGGGCTTAAACTAGTGTTCTTCTCCTACAACAGCTGTAAAACATCATAGTAAATCACATAAGCACGGACACAATGGTGAAATAAACAGAAGGGCTCAATGGCGATCCGAAGCCAGAGCAAAGGGAAGCCACAAGTAGGACATGATGGACTCAACTACAGACCGCGATAATCAGGCGCCGACCATATGAAGCAAATTGAAGACGAAAACATGCCTATCCAAATATATATATATATTGAAAATTTTACCACCAAAAAAAATGAAAAATTTCAGATAAAAAATTTGATATTTTTCTTATTTCTGCTCAAAACATAGATTGTGAACACTCGTTAGAACCGCCTTGATGAGGCGGTTCTAACGAGTACCCACAATCTATGCTTATGAGCAGAAATAAGAAAAATAATTATACCCTGTAAACCCCAGTTTTACTGTATAAAAGTGAGGTTTAAGGGGGTCAAAATTATATAGGCATGTTTTCGTGATGGTATAGTGTGAGACTCGACTCACCGTGGTGCGTGCATTTAATCAGGGGCGCAAATGTATTAACCACAAATGGGTTGATAACCATGGAGGAAGTTTGATGCTGAACAATTATGTTGTAAACACTTCAGCAGAAGAATATTTGCTTCCATACCATTGCGCTGTGGTGCAGTGGTAAAGTGTTTAAAAGCGTGAGTAAGCAAGTTAGTGGGTTCGACCCCAGCAAGCACCAAGTGTTGTGTCTTAAGCAAGACACTTTAATCCACATTGCTTAGTACTGGTTTCTACCGAGAAAGACCTGTGGAAAATGAGGGTGTCTCAGTATACAGTCGACTCGCAATGGCTCGAACATCTTTGGGGCCGTGGAAATTTGTTCGAAATATGGGTAGTTCGAGCCACGGAGGGTTAATAATGGCGCCAGTTCAGGAAGCAAATGGCTATAATTTAAAGGTATGATGAGTGTACTCATTAGAATCGCCTCGATGAGGCGATTCTAATAGGTTCACACAACATATGATTTCATGACAAAATAAGGAAATTCCCGTTAATAATTTGTTTTCTAGAGCTTTTTGAAGATTTTTGTAGGGACTCAAAAACGCGTTTGAATTAGCCATGATAAACAAGCCATCGGTGTTCGAGCTATTGAGGTTCGACTATATACAGAAAAGAATCATTTGAGTTGCATCGTCGTCTTTTCATTCACGTTTCGTTTGTGCTTTCGATCAGATCTTTACATACCACCCATCTATTATATAATGTTAAGTGTACATCATATTGCTCACGTTATCCATTTTATATAGTGGAATGGCCCTGGGGTAGAACAATATGGGCCATATCAAGCGAAAAAAATGCCTTCGAGCATGCGCAAAATGTGCAGATTCACATGATCCTGCGCATGTGCAACGTCTCACCAAGGCGTTCGCTCACTATTGATACATTCTATGTATCACAATGATACTGGCAGCGGGCAGCAAAGGCCCTGGTCAGACTGTGCGGATGCTGTCAGCATATGCCCGAAGACACGTGTTTGAATTCGTAATAATAATTATTTGACTGATACGAAACCTTTGCTCAAGCGCTGAGTTAACCAATGCGAGAACATTGTATTTAATACTTCAAAAAACACGTTTTGAAAATTTGTTAGATTCTAACAACTAATAAAAACATATAATCTATGAAAAACAAGATTAAACAAGGTTTTTCTTACACATCACCCTGCCCACATTACAAAAACACGCCTATTTAAATATATAGAAAATTTTACCAACAAAAACGGAAAATGTTCAGATGAAAAACTCTGATAGTTTTCATATTTCTGCTCAAAACATGGATTGTGGGTACTCGTTAGAACCACCTCGGTGAGGCGGTTCTAACGAGTACCCACAATCTATGTTTTTGAGCAGAAATAAGAAAAAAAATGTAGTCCCCTGTAAACCCCAGTTTTACTATATAAAAGTGGGGTTTAAGGGGGTCAAAATTATGTAGGCGTGTTTTTGTGATGATAAAGGATTCTTCACAACGGTGAATTTAAATAAATAGCAACATCTTTCGGAATGAATGCTGTCGTTGTGAGTAGGGTTCACTGTATCACACATAGCGTGTTCACATAATGACTAGGTTTTCGGAACCTGATCATAACAATAAAAATGTTTGTCTGTATTCGTAAGGAATCTTGAACGAGCATCGCAAGTAATACGACGAGGTTTAGCGTTGAAGAACATAACCATTGTCGCATGGGTATAGGTACATGTAATAAACATGTTCGATGCCATAAAAAGAATTGCAGCGATTTGTTAAGGGAATTCGATAAAACTGGTTGATTTTCTGCCATTTTTTGCAAGGGGGATAACTTCTGTGACTTCCAGATAGTGTTCCATACATAAATACAGTCGAACTTCAATGGCTCGAACATCTTTGGGACCACAGAACTTTGTTCGAGATATGGGTAGTTCGAGCCACTGAGGCTTATTCATGGCGCCGGGTCAGGGAAGGAAATAGCGATAATTTAGGGAAATCTTTTCAATTTTCTACACAATAATTGTATGTTGTGTGTACTCATTAGAATCGCCTCGATGAGGCGATTCTAGAAAGTACACACAACATACAATTTCATGATAAAGTAAGAACATTTCCCTAACTATTTGTTTTCTTGAGCTAGCAGAAGAATTTCGTAGAGACTCAAAAACGAGTTCGAATTAGCCATGGTAAACGAGCCACTCTCCTTTGAATTTTTTTTTTTTTTTTTTTTTTTTTTATTGTGTTTGTGTTTAACGACACGTCAACCCTTTTGGGTCATTTTGTGTCGTCTCCCAGAGAAAGGGAGAAACGAGATAGAAGAGATAGTAGAGGAGATGAAAGATAAGGACAGGGAAGAAAGAGGAACAGGAATGAAAGTGAAGAAACAGAAGAAATAGAAACATTCTCCCTCTACCTTTACCTACTACAAGGATAGCAGGCCTTGCCCAATTATAAGCCAATATCAGTTGGACGACCCGGTGACATAAGATACACGACACATTCGCCACACCCGACCACCCCTTTATTAGAATATGCTTCTGAAGTATGAGATGGTTGTATTTGTTTGTGTTGAGGTTTAACGGCCCAGTCAACTAAATGGGGTCATGTCTAGCGCGGTCAGTTTACCTAACCACACGTTTACTGGGCAGGCTTAGTCCTCTAAGCGGTTAACCAGTATTGTGCACATTTTTTCGCCAGAAACTGACAACTGCCCTTCTTGACTCAGCGGAAGGGAGAGAATGACCGTAGAAAATATTTCATGATGAATCTCCACAAAAGAATGTTGCCGACCTCGGCGGGGGTTGAACCCGCGACCTCCTGGTCTCCAGTCGGACGGCGCATCCAACTGAGCCACCGAGGCCGGCATGAGATGGTTGTAATCGGTCAGATACTACAGGTTAGAACAAGTGCAGCTGAATGTGGCTCGTATAGTTATCGGACTCCAGGTATTCTCTTCACTTAGATCACCATATTTAGAAACCGGTTGGGAAACGCTAGCTGAGAGAAGGAAAACAAAATAGTTAATTCTTATGTACAAAATAATCAAAAATGAAATTCCAACTTATTTGAATGACCTGCTTCCAAGCTTGATAAATGATGGAAGTTATTATAATCTTAGAAACAATACCAATTACGATTTACCTTTTCTGTAGGTTATGTTCGTATGAAACGTCTTATTTTGCTTCCACACTGAAACTATGGAATGACCTTAACACGGAAACTCGTAATATCCCCACATTATTACAATTCAAATCATGTAACCGACATCAGCCACCCAGAGATGGTAAAAACTTATCAGTTGACGAAGGGAAATACAGTCGAACCAATGGCTCGAACATCTTTGGGACTATGGAAATTTGTTCGAGACGTGGGTAGTTCGAGCCACTGAGAGTTAATCATGGCACCAGTCCAGGAAGCAAATAGCGATAATTTAGGGAAATCACTTCGATTTTCTACACAACAATTGTATTTTGAGTGTACTCATTAGAATCGCCTCGATGAGGCAATTCTAATGAGTACACACAACATACAATTCTATGATAAAACAAAAACCTAAATATTTGTTTTCTTGAGCTGTTGGAAGAATTTTGTAGGGACTAAAAAACGAGTTCGAATCATCCACGGTAAACGAGCCATCCGTGTTCGAGCCAATGTGGTTATACTGTACAATATTATTTTAACAAGGATAAGGCATAGGTGTAGTAGTTTAAACGCAGATTTTTTCCACCTTAACACGGTTCCTTATTCAAATTGTAGTTGTGGTGTATTAGTCGAAAACGCCAAACACTATCTCTTTGAATGAACCCTTTACAAACCCGAAGACGAAGATTATTGCAAACAATACACCAAATTTAAAACATTCCTACTGTAAACTTTGATCTCTTAACAAACGGCAGTATGTTTTACGACTTTGAAACTAATAACAAATTACACTAGCAGTTTTAAAATTCATACAAGACACAAACAGATTTGACTAATTATTCAATCGTGTGTACTAGATTTCCAAACATTTCATTTCGCTCTTGTTTAATGACAACATCAGCATATTGAAAAGCGTGCACTGTGAAAGGACACACAGTCTCTTTCTAAATATGTTTCTTTTCTAACTTGTTATGTAAAAAGTTTGTTTGCACTATTGTATCTTTAAATGAATGTATTTAATGCTACATGGAGAGGACCATCTAAAGTTGTTATAACTTGTGTCCACATTACGAAAACACGCCTATTCAAATATATAGAAAATTTCATCTCCAAAAACTGAAAATTTGCAGATAAAAAAACTCCGATATTTTTCTTATTTCTGCTCAAAACATAGATTGTGGGTACCTCGCCGAGGCGGTTCTAACGAGTACCTACAATCTATGTTTTGAACAGAAATAAGAAAAATAATGTATACCCCTGTAAACCCCAGTTTTACTATATAAAAGTGGGATTTAAGGGGGTCAAAATTATATAGGTATGTTTTCGTGATGAATCCCTTTGTTTAAAATGCAATAAAATATGATTTATCTAATCTAATCTAATTTTCTCGTTTTAGAATAGACTCCTTTTCTGAAGGGGGCAAAATCAACTTAGACCGGGTTACCTCCCCGGAAAATGTATCAATTCTCATTAAATAGAAGTATATTTTGTGTTTATTGCAAACTGCTTTCAACTAGGATGCTTAATTTTATAATCTCGTAATGTCTTGGTCTGTTTAAGCAAATATTGTATCCTAAATGGTAATATAAATTCTAATTCCTACTCGAATCGGAGGACATTGACTTGTAATCTCCTTTAAACAATCAATAAACCTATTTTCTTAGATATGGGCAGTGTCAACTGAAAAAGTGCCTTCGAATGTGCGCAAAATGCGCAGATTCAGATCATCCTGCTCGTGCACAAAGTATCATCCGCGTCTTTGCTCATAATACGTAAATTCTTTAGTATCCAATGATTCTGTTAGCGGGCAGTGAAGGCCCTGATCAGACTGCGCGAAAGCGCAGGCTGATCTGGGCCTTCAGGGTCTGCATATGCCCGAAAACATATGGTGCGGCCAATATGTGATGATTAAAGCTATTTACTGGGTTGGAAGTAAAGTCACATTGTTCTAAATTGTTTCATGCTTGTAACGACCACAAGGAAATGAAATACTATTACAAAACACATGTCGGAAACTTTATCGTGAACAATATAGAAGTTCTAAGTATGTGACCTTGTCTTTAAGGCCATGGACATAGCTAGAGGAATTCCTGAAACAAGAGAGCCAAGATCGCCCTGTATCGCTCACCTGATTACCAGATAAATTGGCCTTTCGGTTCATCAGAAGAAGTCTAAAATAGATTTCCAAGAGAGCGGCCATGGCTACCACCTTGTATTTCTTATTCGAACGATTTTAGCTCTTTTTATATAGAAGTCACCTTGATGCTTCCTACCACGTTTGCAGTCAGTTTGCCTTTGGATTCAGGAGAAGAGGCGAAAAACAGATTTTCAAGATGGTAGCCATGGTGGCCATCTTGGATTTCCAATAAGACTAATTTTAGTTGTTTTCATCTACTAATCATCCCGATGGTTCCTATCAAGTTTCAAGACAATCGGCCTTTTGTTTCAGGAGAAGAAGCGAAAAATAGACTTTCTAGACGGTGGCCACGGCGGTCATCTCGGAATGATTTTAGCTATGTTTGCTCTACACGAAACCTTAATATTTCCTATTAAGTTTCAAGTCAGTTGGCCTTACGGCTCAGAATAAGAAGCGAAAAATAAATTTTCAAGATAGCAGCTATAGCCGTCAGCTTGGATTTCCGATCGGAACGATTTTAACTATTTTGATCTACAAGTCACCCTGATGCTTCCTACCAAGATCCATGTCAGTTGTTTTTGGTTCAGAAGAAGAAGCAAAAACAATAGATTTTCAAGATGGCCACCACTGCGGCCATCTTGGATTTCCGATCGGAACGATTAAGCTACTTTTTATCTACAATTCACCGCTATGCTTCCTACCAAGTCTCAAGTCATTTGGCCTTTCAGTGCAGGAGAAGAAGCTAAAAATAGATTTTAAATACGACTTGAACCCACTAGATTTCTTTTTATGGGTTTATTTGAAAGACAAAGTCTACACTCCGCTTCCTGAATCACTGGCCGAACTAAAAAACTGCTATTAGAAGGAAAATGCGAGCAATAAATGTACACATATGTTCAACTGTAATTCGAAATTTCAGGGAACGTTTGGAATTAGTGATTTCTAAAAACGGACGTCATCTGGAACATGTACTACAATTTCGGACACTATCCATTGCTATATGTGTTGGACAATTCACAGGTAATACAACTTGTCAAAAACGTATACGTGAAGGCTTTACAATGATATAGCACATGTCACAAATTGTGTGTTTAATAAAGAGTAATTATGTCAGAAAATGGTAGCAGATATTATGGGACACCCTGTACAAGACCGTTTACCCAGCAGATCTCGTTAATTCGGTCAATTTCATTGCGCGGAATTTTTTGCCACCTAGTGGAAACACTAATGGCCACTCGGGAGCTTAGTACAGGTAGCTCTTACTCGGATATTTTAAATGTATGCTTGGAATGTCTTGTTATAAGATTATTGTCTTATCGACGGATTTTGCTGGGTTTTACATTAAGCAAGAATGAAGTATATAGACCAAGTCACGTCGCTTATCATCAACTTAAAGAAACAAAAGGTATTTTAACGTTTAGCAACAACTGAATCATAAGCTTCTATATCAACATAATGCATTTGGAGCTCGGTTGTCTACATCTGTGACACTAAAGCCTCTTGTTTTCTTTGAAAAGTTTCCTTTTCGTTTACCAGTGTGATAGAAGTGATATTCGTTTTAAGTATTTAGCTGCTCTCCAGCATCATGAATACCATAAAAACTTCACAAATGCATAAAATTATGCCTCTGTAAACAGTACTTTTAATTTCTTCAGAATCTTGATATTCAAATTATAATCATATAATTGACAATCTTCTGGTGCGAAGCTGTCGTCATAAAGACATATTGGCGACTGAATAAAATTAGCATACATCCACTTTACATACTAATGACTTCGTTCAGTGTGGTTTGACTAGAAATACTTAGCTTTGTCATGACGTGAATCCACATTAATGCGACATTGTACAGTTGAGTCTCTTTATCTCGAACTCGCTTATCTCGAATAACCGCTTATCTCGAAGTGAAAATATTGTCCCTGCCTAAACATGAAAATCTGGGCAATTCCTCCTCTTTTCCACAACATTTTCGATATATCTCTAACGCCAAGAGTCAAATTACATATAAAAAAGGTAAGAGAAAAGTCCAGGGAGTGCCACAATCACAATCACAAACCGCAGCCCTTCTCAGACCCCAAGAGGAAGAGGAAACCGACAAATCTAAACAAGCACAAACCGAACAAACGTACGAAAAGCACTAAGATTAGCTCTCTCTTCCCCAAGCGAGGTAATCGCAATACTAAAAGGACTGAAAAACACAAGAACAAAATGACACACGGAAAGACATACAACAAATCGCCTCGTAGAATAAACCACAAAGCAACAAAGAGTAAGACTAACACCGGGACCACCGCCTTAGAACGGTCGGTAGAGCAAACCGCCGGGGGGTTTAAAGCACTTTTACAGCTAGCCGACTTCACCCTGGGTCCCGATGTTACTCTTAATACAGAAATACATAAATTTGTTAAATGAGGTTGTTGGAATTACTTCTTCCTTAATTCTGAAAATCTGATATGTCGAGGTACGGATACCTCGAAGTGTTTCAGAGAGTCCCTTGGAATTCGGGATAACGAGAGTCGACTATATATACGTCACATGCCCGCTGGGTATATGGTCATCAAATAGATTCTAAATAGAGTAACCCTTGCAAGCAATGCACACACACACTTAAAAACTGAAAACAGCTGATTATTTTCCTTTTAGATTCAATTTATCTTCACTGCAGCTTTGTTAGTGCCGTATGGCGGCCCTAAAGGTCTTCTCGTACTTCACTGCAGTGCAGTTTATAATTTTAGGTCCTTTGTGATCACTGAACGCTTTCCGAGATATCATTTAGTTTTTATTAGGACCATTGCCGAGGCCTACTCTGCCTGTTTTCATGCATGGCGCTCAAGAGTCATTTCTTTTAGAATTTATTGATGACAAATGACATTACTAAAACACCTCTGCCGCTATACAAACCATACCCTAGGTTTTCCCCACATATTATAGTAAATCTGTGGGTTTCTAGATTAGGACTAGAACTTCTAGATGAGTATATGAGTCATATTATATATGAAGTGGCATCTAAGTCAATATGTTGAGTTAAAATGTATTTCTTAAACTCAACAGATGAAAGCGTACCCATATTCTGCTTATGAATTCCAAGATTAGGTTTATTATTTACAGAATAATTGGGAGAAATTTTAAAGCACTTTCCAGTGAAGACAGTGATTTGTTTTCTTATTTACTTCGGATATAGAACTTAATATTTTTTTTTCCAATTTCTCAATGGAAAACGACTCAAATTAATTATATCGTTAAAAAAAAGAAAACACAGAAAATACTACTTTTCTGCTGATAACGCGAAGATTAACCCAATACGGAAAGCTTATTTTAACCCGGACAGCTAGCTCAGTTTCAAATCAGAAACGTCGATGATGATGCTATTTTTGTTTTATGTCTCTCTTTAGAATATTTGAGTAAAATCAAGAGCACAAAAATGCGATACTAAAAGATGCATGTATTTTTTAAGAAAGGCCTACCAAGCTGGCATTCTACTTAAATTTATATCGGACCGTTATCGGCCCAACAGGAATCCTGTCGACCGATAACGGACCAATATAGATTCATCACGAAACCATGCCTATATAATTTTGACCCCCTTAAGCCCCACTTTTACATAGTAAAACTGGGATTTACAGGGGTATGCATTGTTTTCCTTATTTCTGCTCAAAAACATAGATTGTGGGTACTCGTTAGAACCGCCTCGCCGAGGCGGTTGTGGGTACTCGTTAGAACCGCGTCGCCACAATCTATGTTTTGAGCAGAAATATGAAAAATATCAGATTTTTTTATCTGAAAATTTTCCTTTTTGGTTGTAAAAATTTCAATATATTTGAATTGGCATGTTTTCGTAATGTTAATTAGAACTCTTTCTGGGCAAGAATCTTTATTCGAATTCTATCTACGGCAGGATTCTTGTGATGTCTTGGTGCTATTGATAGTTTGTGGCTGCTGCTGAACATTTTCTGTACCAGTTTGCATTAAGAAAACACGCCTATTTAAATATATTGAAAATTTCACCACCAAAAAATGGAAATTTTCAGATAAAAAATTCTGATATTTTTCATATTTCTGCTCCCCAAATATGGATTGTGGGTACTGTTAGAACCGCCTTGACAATCTATGTTTTTGAGCAGAAATAAGAAAACAATAATGTTTACCCTGTAAACCCCAGTTTTACTATATAAAGATGGCGTTTAAGGGGTCAAAATTATATAGGCATGTTTTAGTGATGGCGAGTCCGAGGTCTTGTGATGTCGGCGACGTTTTCAGTCATCCAGGTGCTTCCAGAAGTATTGAGGAAGGCACGTTAGACAAGGTAGATTTACACATTGTATAGTTTCATACATCAATATCCTTGTGCGTCCCAATTTCTGTGCTTTCGACATCACTTCGAGGGTTGATCGCAAGACTGTAGCAAGTCAGATGACTGTTTTTCCCAATACTTAATCTCTTCACTATGAAGGCGTTATGAAGAGTACAACATTTCTGTCTGTAAACAATGGAAATTTAGGTGCCATTGCTCGTATGAGCAATGGCACCTAAATTTGCATTGTTTACAAAAAGGTCAAAGTTGCCCCTAAACAAGGGTTTCAAAAATAAGTTTGACTTACTACAGCCTCGACTTGGAAAGACATTTAATTCTAAATACATTGACACTATGATGTACTATATGGTGGGCAATATCTGATCAGGAACCATTTGTCTGTTCTGTTTCTGTGCTTTGTTCTCAACTACTTACACTAAAAACAAACTGACGGCCAAAGATAAGTCTGATCTGTATATAATTTCTATAGTAAACTGATACATTGGATTTCATAAGAGAATATAGTTTTGCTTTTCTATACTGATTGTTTATTGACGTTTGTTTTTACTCTTTCATCCCAGAGTCTCTGAAACGACTCTTCCATCTCTGAGTTAGGACTTACCCATTCTTGCAAATTGGGATTTGGTTTCATTCAAAAATCATTAACAGAATTGCTAACAATGTAGATTCTACGAGGCGTTTCATCTGGATCTGCGTTTGCAAAGTTATCTGTACTGGTCTGAAGGGATGCAAACATCAAGAAAACATGCCTATATAATCTGGACCCCTTAAATCCCACTTTTATGTAGTGAACTTGGGTTTACAGGGGTATACATTATCAGCTCAAAAATATAAATTGTGGTATTCGTTAGAACTCCCTTACCGAGGCGGTTCTAACGAGTACCCACAATCTATGTTTTGAGTAGAAATATGAAAAATATCAGAAGTTTTATCTGAAAATTTTCATTTGTTTGGCAATAAAATTTTCAAGTATATTTGAATAAGTTTGTTTTTGTAATGGGTATCTGTACTGGTCTGCAGGGATCAAAGGGTTAATATTGTGGACGTTAAAAACCTGTTACAAAGCAAACCATCCTACAGATTTTTGCATAATTTGCAGAAAAAAAACTAAAATACTGGAATTCGTCTGTTCTTTTTTTCAACCAATGAACTGGAACTGCATAGGTGGTTACGATAATTGAGTTTGCACTAAATTATGACAAAACTGCAAATTTAATTCCTGCGATTTCGAACAGAATGCTATCAAAGCCTCTAAAGATAGTCATTGTTAACCTTAAACTCTCTCTGGGCAGATTCAACAGACGAAAAACTTGTTCTCTTAATAATTTCCATAAAATAGGCTTTGACATTTCATGCAATGTTTTTTCCTAATGGTATTTTTCATCACCACCACTTCCAGAAAATAGGCTTTGATCTTTCATGCAAATTCTCATCTGGAGATCTGGAGACAATTTGCATGAAAGATCAAAGCCTGTTTTCTAGTGCAATAATAAAACTATTTTAAAATGCCATATCCTGATTTTATCCCAGCATGCTATGCGTTAAAGCATTCATCTAGACCCACTCGATAATTTGATACTTTGTTTCTGTTAGACGCAAACACATCTTATGTCAGTGGTCATATTATGTGCCATTGCTGAATATAAAGTTGACTCTCGTTATATCGACCTCGGTTATCTCGAATAACCGCTTATCTCGAAGTAAAAATCTGGTCCCTGCCTAAACATGAAAATCTAACAACAGGTAAAAAATATTTTGGAGAAGAGGAGAATTTCTCCTTTTTTCCACAATATTTTCAATATATATCTAACTTCAAGAGTCCAATTACATATATATTTGTTAAATGTGTTTGTCCGAATTATTTTTTCCTCAATTCTGCAAATCTGATATGTCGAAGTACGGATATCTCGAAGTATTTCATAGAGTCCCTTGGAATTCGAGATAACGGGAGTCGACTGTATGTATGACTGTTTTGCTAGTAGTTTGTCCTGACTTAACGCCCCCATACAAATGAAGAAGTATAAATCGTGGCTTGCTAAGGAATTTCTCAGACCTTTATATAAAGCACTACCCTGTGTGTTTTGTCTTCCCTTATCTATAATTGAATGGAGAGATAATGAGATTGACACAATAACTCATGCTTTACGACTTTATCGGATATTAAATGTGGCCTTCTACGTAATACCACAAAGAGAAGGGTTTGTTCGAGAGAATAAACCATCGTGTCTTGACAGAAATACAATTGTGATTGCATGTAACCAGATGTACATGTACGTCAGATTTCCATAACGTCAAATGGCAACTAAACCCATTGGATCCTCAACGTGGGAATACGTACCTTCTAATGTGCGCTCAACGAAGATTCAAATTACATGCACATTGCGCAGTCTGATCAGAATCTTCGTTGTCCGTATGAAAACACTTTGCATCTTTGCTAATCCAAATTGTGCCCAGGGAAGAATCTGATCAGACTGCGCGAATGCACAGTCTGATCGGAATATTCTCTAGGTGCGCACGTCTGAAGGCACGTTTTCTGACGTCGCGGTGCATTGATACTTAGAACTAACGCATGTATACGATATACGCATTTCAGTGTTCCTGTAGAGGAATGACACTATAAATATCGACTGATTAAACAACAACGCGGACCACGTGTCTTTGTCTACGTTATGTCAATATGAACATTGATGACTGTCCAAACAAACTACTGGTTTGTGGAATGGATGTAAACGAGCAGTTAAGTGCATGCTCATTCCCAGACGACACGTGAATGTACAATCTTGTATTTGCTGTCATCTTATATGGAATATATCCAATGAGTGCATCCATTTGGGACTACAATATTAAAATGATGCATGGTTTTAACCCATTATTCCGGGCATCTCTTAAAAGGGACATTCGCAAACAGTGTAGACCAACATCGGACGCCGCAGAACGCGGCGTCTAATCAAGGTCTACACTGTGTGTATTTACAGAAATTCCTACAAAACAAGGTTAATATAAAACCTAACCAGACACCCTTTTGTATATAGATCTTTCCCGAGTTTCAAACATAGTTGTGATGCGTGACCGGAGTATTTCACCATTGCTAAGGTCAAATGTACATTGTATTATCTTATTTTTGTTAAGACTCACGGACCCATGTGATAACATCTCCCATACCACTGCTGCAATATTTACAGGCTAGAAAGAATAAACCATACCTGTACGAATCTTGCCTCAGCGACTTCATAAGGCTTAAAAGTCGGGTTAGTTTAGATTGAGGGGCAGTATTTTGTGGTTTATTTATATTGCATCTTATATTTGTTCCGAAATGACTGTCAGTCAAGTACTGCAATAGGACGTCAACAAACCAAACATCAAACATCAGATTACTGAACTACCCAACAATAATTTCAAGAATAATTGTTTGTCTGTTATAACTGACAATGACCAATCTTAATAACATGCGAGAACTGCTACTGCTTGTGTGTTCTAAGATGGCTGAATAGACCAATTCTAGCCCTAAACTGTCTGTTGCTGATGGAACAACGGAGGTCAGAGCAAGACAGCTCTGTTGGTGATGCCTTAGCTCTGGCTTTGCGCTGTGCACGTTTCTGCTAGGCTACGCTGATTCTTTTTGCCTCATATTCACAAGCACCTCTTCTGATGAGGCCTCGCCATTTTGATCGGTCCTGTGCAATTTGTTCCCACGACTCTGTTGGTATGTTGAAATCCTTGAGAGAGGCTTTGAGGGTGTCTTTGTATCGCTTCTTCGGACCACCATGGGAGTGTTTGCCCATTTCTAGTTCTCCATAGAGAATTGTCTTTGGCAAATGTTCCTTATGCATCCTGGTAACATGGCCTGTCCATCTTAACTGTGCCAGTTTCAGAAGAGTATGTACACTCTGCATCCCTGCCCTTTTCAGGACTTCTGTGTCTGGAATCCTGTCTTGCACTTAATCTTTTCAAGTTTTCTAAGGCAGCTTGTATGGAAGTGGTTCAGTCTTTTGGCAAGCCGTTGGTAAACCGTCCACGTTTCGCGTGCATACAATAGTGTTGGCAGCACCACAGCTTTGTAGACTTTCAGCTTTGTGTCAAGCCTGATTCCACTTCGATCCCAAACACTACCACGTAGTCGGCCAAATGCTGCACTAGCTTTAACAATCCTGGGATTGACTTCATCATCAATGTGCACGACTCTTGACAATGTGCTTCCAAGGTAGGTGAACTTGTCTACCACTAGCAATTTTTGACCTTTCACTGTAATGGTGGGCTCCTTATAAGGCTTACCCGGTGCTGGTTGATAAACCACCTCAGTCTTTTTTATGCTGATTGTGAGGTCATAGTTGTCACAGGAGTTAGATACATGATCTACACCTTTTTGCATCTTCTCTTCTGTTGGAGCACCCTTTGCCATATCATCAGCAAAGAAGAACTCGTCTAGCTTCTCTGTCTGCCCCTTGAACTTGGCTTGCAACCTTCTTAGGTTGAAAAGCTTCCCATCAAAGCGATACCTATGAGGTATACCATTGTCACCATCCTGGAAAGCAGCTGTGAGCATGGCAGAGGACATCATGCTGAACAGAGTTGGGGCTAGTACCCAGCTTTGCTTGACACCATTTGTCACATGGAATGGATCAGAAAACTCGCCATCGTTTTGGACCCGTACAAGCATACCATTGTGGAACTGCCTCACCATTTCTATGAACTTGGTCGGACAGCCAAAATTCGCCATAATTTTC
Organism: Anodontia alba; assembly: GCA_964016985.1. NCBI lineage: Eukaryota > Metazoa > Mollusca > Bivalvia > Lucinida > Lucinidae > Anodontia > Anodontia alba. Next base: position 67,470,233 of record OZ024827.1, on the reverse strand, counting down.
CAAAGACCCTCACGACTGACTGTATCAAATGCTTCGGTAAGGTCAACAAAGGTCATGTAGAGGTCCATGTTCTGTTCCCGGCATTTCTCTTGAAGCTGCCTTACTGTGAAGATCATGTCACTTGTTCCTCTGTCTTTTCTGAATCCACACTGGCTTTCTGGTAGAAGCCATGCCTGTTCAAGGTGTTCATTCAGTCGGGTAAGTAGAACTCTTGCAAGGACCTTCCCAGCAATTGACAATAAAGAGATGCCACGATGATTATCACACAACTGAGGATTCCATTTCCGTTTGAATAGGTGGATAATTGACGCATCCTTGAATTCTTGAAGGATAGCTTCTTTTCTCCACATAATGTGAAATAACTCTTTCATCGTTTTTGCAACTGGAGTTCCTCCTGCTTTGTAGATCTCAACAGGTATTGCATCTGATCCTGGAACCTTGCCAGATGACAGAAGTTTTATTGCTTTCACTGTTTCAGAGAGGGTTGGGAACTCATCAAGCTGCAGATTACATTCCACCTGTGGTAGTCTGTTGATAGCGTCATCATTGATAGATGATGGCCGATTAAGAACACTATCAAAGTGCTCAGCCCATCTTTTTCAAGATAGTCTCTTTGTCAGTCAGAAGACTAGTTCCATCTGCACTGAGAAGAGGGGTGGTTCCTGAGCTCTGAGGACCATAAACTGTCTTTAGCGCATCAAATATCTTCTTCATATCCTTTCTATCTGCAAAGGAGTGGATTTCATCAGCCTTACTGCTCAGCCAGGAGTCTTGCATATCTCTTAGCCTAGTCTGCGCTGTCTTGCATATATTTGAACATGCCGCCTTATTGGATATTGAGCTGGTATCACTAAGGTATGCCTTGTGTTTTTTTGTATTGATCTTCAAGGAGTCCCCGGATTTCTTCGTCATTCTCGTCAAATCAGTCTTGGTGTTTACGAGATACTGGTCCTAGGGAATCCATTGCTGAAGAGTGGACGGTGTCTCTGAAGACTGTCCTGTTCTCTTTGGATCATCTGAGGTGAGTTTCATTGCATCCGAGGCTGAACATATCATTGATGAAGGCTTGCCTCTTGCTGTCTTGTTTCAGTTTAGAGACATCCAGTCTCTTTGGCACTTTCTTGCCTTGTTGTCGCCGTGCAGTCTGAATGCACTGGTTGAGTTTGCTGACAACAAGCCTGTGATCTGCCCAGCAGTCTGCACCACATATAGTCTTTGTCACTCTGACATCCTGTCTGTCCTTCCTTCGTACTGTGACATAATCAATGAGATGCCAGTGTTTGGAGCGAGGATGCACCCATGACGTCTTGTTGCCAGTTGGCAGACGGAAGACTGTGTTAGTGATCATCAGTTCATGCTCTGCACACTTCTTCAAAAGGAGGAGGACATTGCTGTTGCACTTTCCTATCCCTTCAGTTCCAACCACTTCTTCCCAGGTTTGGTAATCTGTGCCCGCTCTAGCATTGAAAACTCCCAGGAGGATGAGTTTGTCTGTCCGCGGTGTAGCAGAAATCACAGAATCCAGATCATCATAGAACTTGTTTTTGAGCCCCTGGTCATTGTGGGTGCATAGGCACTTACAACAGTTGCATGCCTCTTACCATATAAGGGAAGTCTCAGCGTCATCAGGCGGCCTTTTGAAAGTCCTGAGAGCTTGCTGACAAGGTGTGATTTGATGGCGAAACCTACTCCTGTTTCACGCCGCTCTTCTTTCTTGCGTCCACTACTGAAGAAAGAGTAGCCAAACTTCTTTTAATAGCCCTTCCTTTGCAAGTCTCACTCAGAGCTGCAATCTCGACTTTGTACCGATCAAGTTCTCTACCAACTAGAGCTGTTCTACGCTGTGGGCTGTCTGAGCAAGCACTGTCCATCAATGTGCGCACATTCCATGCGCCGATTTTCAAAGGTATCACCTTTATCTTCTTCTTTTTTGCTCGACCGCGATCAGCGGGGATCCCATTTAATTTCAAGAATAATTTCTTAATGAATAATAAATGATTTGGCAGAATTGATCATGTTATAATTTTCGCACCTTTAGACAGGTATATACATTGTAAATCCAGATAAGGAATTTTGAACATTGTCCGTGCTAGCTATTTAAAATCATTCGGGTGTGACATCCCTTCTTTAGTTAAAGACCTGTGCCACTACTCAGCTGGAAAGTGTCAACAGTTTTGGGGTCAATAGTTTACAATCGAGCCATAATATATAAACGCAAATATTACCTTATGGAAGTTCTCCACGTGTTTATCACTGACCCATGTAATCAAACCGCGTGTTAGCTGAAGTCCAGTGGTAACGGTTATTTATAGTCGCACTATTCCTGTCGCTGTGACTTCAGAGTGCTGTTGATAGAGGGTTAACTGTAAAACCTGGACTGGATCATTTTTGACATTTTGTTTGCTTAAATTATAGGAAGTTACGGGTCAAATGAAACAGTCTTAGGCCCCATTCAGGAATATTTTCCTTGCCTAAACTCAGAGACAATCGACCTTCAAGTGCTGTCAGTGCTTTGTTCAAATTCGGGAAAGACATGGTAAATGGACCTGTCCGAATGGTTGACGTAGAAGAATCGGCATAAATGGAATAACAAATAAATTTCAAATACCACTTATACCCTAAATATTCGCATGAAGAAAATTTGCATTCCTGGCAATCAAAAATACGCCCAGCATAACGAAAAATAAGCCTATTCAAATATATTGAAAATTTAACAAAAAACGAAAAAAAAATAAGAGGAAAATTTTTAGTAAAAATCTGATATTTTTCATATTTCTGCTCAAAACATAGCTTGTGGGTACTCATTAGAACCGCCTCGGCGAGCGTCTGACCTGGGTCTACACGGTTTGCCCGAATACGTAGTGGAAGTACAATAATTTGATCCAGTTGAATCTTCTTTCAGAAGGTTTGAACCCCTATTAAATAATTCCTGATCAGCCCCTGGTAATTACAATGAGGAAAAAAAAAACAAAAAAAAAACAAAAAAAAAACGAAATAATATATTTATTAAAAAGGTAGCTGAAATGAGTAGAACTGAACAAAACATTTCCGAAAAAAATGTAAAAGTAGCTGAAACGACCAAACCAAATTCAATATTCCTTTTATGAGATTATGAAAACTGATCGGAGTTATCAAAAGCAAGTTAAAGAATGCTTTTAACTTTTAAGATCTGCCAGGCAAATTTGATAGCGGGCTGATCTATGCTTAGACAACCAAGGTGGACTATCATATTCTGAGTCGAAGGAATAAATGCATGTCGTGCTTTTAAAAAGTTATTTGATGTTGCTTCGAAATGGTTGAGAAATCCACTCCATAAGACGAAGAAAGCTTCTAACCTACAATTCTCACGCGATCATTTTAAAATTGCAGACGCTTTAGCATGACAATAATATTATTTATTTCAATAAAGATTCAAAATCGATGAAACACCTCATAAATACTTTATTAATTCCAAGTGAAAAATAACATTCGTTTATCTAATTCATCTGAGACGTTCGTAAATTTGCGTCTGCAGGGAAAATCTACAATAGCAAATTACGTTTGATAGATGCTACGCAGACAAGATCTAATGACTTTAGACAGATATTTAGATAAGACTTTATTACACTTGGAATTTATTACACTTGGAATATCTTAAAGTTTCATAACGAAAACATGCCTATATAATTTTGACCCCCTTAAACCCCGCTTTTATACAGTAAAACTGGGGTTTACAGGGGTATACATTATTTTTCTTATTTCTGCTCTAAAACATAGATTATGGGTATTCGTAAGCACCGTCTCGGCGAGGCGGTTCTAATGAATACCCACAATATATGTTTTGATCAGAAATATGAAACATATCAGAATTTTTATCTGAAAACGTTCAGTTTCTGGTGATGAAAGTTTCAATATATTTGAATAGGCGTGTTTTCATAATGTCATAATCGGGCCGCTTTATACGAAAATCTGTTTCCGGCCCACTTGCGGACAGTATACACTATACATCCAGTCCATGTTTATACGAACTTTTAGCTTTCTAGCTCTCATAGTTCCTGAGAAATTTGTTACACAAATTTTCAAGAATGGCAAAATTTGAAAACCTTTGAAGGGACATAACTCCAAGAGTTATAGACCCTTGGCTACCATTCTGCCACTTCACCTTCCTTATCTCAGAGAGCAAGTGTGGTTAAGTTTCATTGAAGTAGGTCTACAAATATAAAATTATTAAGCAAACTGCATTTTAAATTTTGAAAACCTTTGAAGGGACATAACTCCAAGAGTTATGGGCCCTTGGCCACCACTCTGCCACTACGCCTTCCTTACCTCAGAGACCAAGTGTTGTATTAGTTTTATTGAAGTAGGACCACAAACATAAAAGTTATTAAGCAAAGTGCATATCAAATTTTGAAAACGTACCAAGGGACATAACTCAAAGAGTTACGGGCCCTTGGCCTCAATTCTGCAACTACACCGATCAAGTGTAGTATAAATTTCATTGAAGTAGGACTATAAACATAAAAGTTATTAAGCAAATTTTGTAGTCACGGCATCACGGAATTACGGAATGGCGGAATCACGGAGTCACGGAATCACGAAATCACGGAAGGACATGGCAAATCCAGTATAGCCCTCCTTTTTCAAAGCGGGGCTATAAATATTTGAAATAAAAAAAAACAGAAACAAATCGCCTGTAATAAGATATGCCCAATCAGAACATGATATGTTCATTAAGCCTTAAACTGCCAATCACAACAATTATTGTCTGCTTTGTCATCTGCTTGTGATTTAAAAAGCCATTTTTGCAAACAGTGTGGACCCTGATCAGACTGCTCCTCTAGGAGCAGTCTGATCTGGGTCCAACTGTTTGCTTGTATGCAAAAATAGGTTTGAAAAGTTTGCAAGAATATAGCAGACGACATAAACAGATGACATTTTCAGATGCAGGTTTTCTTGGCGTTTTAAGGGTTAAAAAAAAAAACGCCAAGCACAAAACGTATTTCCAAGTGATGTCGAAAGGACAGTAATCTGATTCTTCGCTGGCTCACTTATACGACAGTTAATTTTTTGACGTTGTAGCTCATTTGTTTTGAGTGCCTTTAGGAATTTTATGATACTGACATGGAACATATATGAACGAGGGGTGTTCAGAATAATTCCGGAAAAGTGTTGAAAAAAATTAAAGAACACATGAATTTAAATGAAATTTTTCGAATTGCAGAAACATGTATTTTAAGTGGAATAAATAAATCTTAACGTCAAATATTGACTGTAACCAAAATTATGGTATCTATGGCAACCACACCTACTCGAATCTGGCCCCATAAGTAGCAATTTTTAGACAAGTACCCTTTAATGAAAGGTCTGTAACTGTTATTTGGAACGCTATTCCCAACAAATTAACCGTACATTTAGAGCCGTCATGTGGCGTGATGTACGTGACTTCGTTAATTGTTGTGACGTCATTTGAGGTTCTGACAGCCATTATGTTTAACGTTTTCTGACGCCGAAGGAGCGATCTTTAGCCACGCAGTTCCTCATTGTTAGACAATTACTGCGCAATAGTATTCAAAGATAAAACCATTGAAATATTTATGAAGTCTTTCATTGATATCTTATAAAACTATAGTTTAAAATAGTTAACTAGAATATAAGAACAGTTGAAATGACATTTGTTTTGTTAACAGGTATTGAATCGAGACGAGACTTCTTGAGAGCAATGCGGAAGAAGCGCGCAGCAGAAATACCGACCATGATTCTCCTTCAGGACAATGCACCCGCTCGTCGTGCAGCAGCTACACAGGAAATCATCAGCAAGCGTTCGTTTGAAGTTCTAGAACACCCCCATATAGTCCTAATTTAGCACCTTGCGATTTCTTCCTCTTCCCGGTGCTCAAACAAGTCCTCCGCGGACAGTAGTTCGACGACATTAAGGAACTTCCCACAGCCGTCCAGTCGGCAATCTTCATACTTCTGAAGAAAGTAACTGTAATGCCTTTACTGTCTTGGTGAAGAGATGTGTAAAAAGTGTATATCCTTTGTTGGTGAATACTTTGAAAAGGCCGATGAAAAATTCTAAACGACTAATAAAAATCTATCAGTTGGTAAGTTGATAAAGACGTAAAGTCGATGACGTTTAAATGACGTTGGGCCGGTCTTACGAAGGTGGGTTTTATAAACTTGAAATATTCTTTTGAATTGTACATTTTACTGTTCATTGTAGTATATATTCTTACTCAGAATTGATTATAGTATTTCTGAACAAAATTTCATGTAAATATATCAAATAGTAAAAAAAAATGGTATAATTCTGGAAACTTTTTGAACACCCCTCGTAATAGGCCCTGTCGCCCGCTAATTTTTCTACCTGACAACTTAATATTTCCTCCTTAAGACATAAAAGAAATCAACTCAGAACAGATGTGCTTAGCCAAAGTCAGAGCACAATAGTAACACGTTTTAGTCTGGAGACCCCCGAAAGGGTAAATGGTAAATAGTGCAGATCCAGATCAGACGCCACAGAACGCGGGATCTGATCAGGGTTTAACAGTTTGCATTAAATATAAGAATTACTATAAAACACGGTGATGATAAAACTAACCAAACAGGAATTTCAAAAAAAAAAAAAAAAAAAAAAAACATCTGCTGTGGAACCCTAAGTCAGATTGACCCCAAACGTGGTGGGAGGCATTGAAGCCACATTGGAATTTAGAATGCTAATATCGTTCTATTCGGATAACTAAAATGGTCGCCATGGCAGCCATCTTAAAAATCTTCAAATGACATCTCCTAAACCTTAAGTCAGATTCAGCCGAAACTTGGTGGGAGGCATCAAAGCAACATAGAGATTAAGAATTATAAAAATCGTTCTGTTCCAATAACCAAGATGGCTGCCACGGCGGAAATCAATTTTACATTAAAAAATTAATTTCGTAGTCAGCATTCATTACCTCAAGATATTATATGCCTGAATTTGAAGCAAAGGCGGGAAGGAGAAAAATAAATAAAATACTATACTCACCCACCAGCAAGTAATAATACTGGTATAAAACTCAAATAAACTCCCCGAAATTTGTCATTGAAGTCAAGGAAGATTATGATGGCGGTCTATTATGCTGGCGGTCGTGAAGACCAATCGCAACAACAGGTATTAAAAGCCGAATTAAAAAAAGGAAGTTTCAAACCAGTGTAAAAGAGGCATTTTAGGATAAAAAAGAACATAGATACATTAATGGTTGCCAATAATTGATTGAGCAGCCACAAAAAGACCCAGAGATAGACTAGCTACTAGTCGGATATCAATATTATTTTCATCAATCAATTACAATTATTTATTTACTTAATGAACTAAGGGCCATCTACTACTTACTGATTGCCTCACCTCTTTGATAGCAGCAACTAATCTTGGAGATATCCTTGATGTCAGAGACCAACTATTAGAGACTGGCTATACAAAATGTCATACATTTTGAATCAGCTTATAGTAAGGAGTGATAAAACATGACATCAAGGTCTAGGGGCTAGTCTAACTCAGAGACGACGTGTCTTGTCAAATAGGGGCCAAGTCTCTAAGGTAGAATGAGGAAAAAGTGCTTTTAATATGACAACAGGCGGCACGAACGACATCTTCCAGGGGGATGGAATTCTAATAAGCCCACGAAGATGACAAGGCTCTAACTTCATGAGCTGATATTTTGAGAAAAGACATATCGGAAGATGTTAAGTCCGAGTAAGCCATTCTAATGACCTCACAAATCCACCGGGAAATGCTTGCGGGAAAGATAATTTTAGAACCCTGGATAGGGAGAAATAGTCTCTTCCTGACTGACCGAGTTTCGACCTTTTTCAAGTAACAACGAAGAGCCCTTACTGGACACAAAAGTCTATCTTGAGATTTAGAACCGCAAACTTTGGTTAGACCAGGAATAATAATAGGTTATGGAAAAGAATCCGGAGCTTGGTTCTTGGCAAGAAACCCCAGATAAGTGAGAAGCGTATAATTACGATTATATCTGAAATAACCCTCTTCAATACACAAAGCATGGATTTCACTCCTTCTTTTAGCCGATGCAAATGTGAGTAGGAAATCAGATTTGAGTGTGAGATGCTTGATACCCGCAGAATTAAACGGTTCATATGTAGGTTTGGCACTCCCTTGACTTTTCTCTTACCTTTTTTAGTAAGGGACCACAAAACGCATGTTAGGTTCGATTTTGGTTTAAAGGATCTGGATAGACTAGCTCCTAGACCTTGATGTCATGTATAATCACTCCTTACTATAAGCTGATTCAAATTTATGTATGACATCTTGTATAGCTAGTCTCTAATAGTTGGTCTGACATCTCCAAGATCAGTTGCTGCTATCAAAGAGGTGAGGCAAGCAGTAAGTAGTAGATGGCTCTTAGTTCATTAAGTAAATTAATAATTATAATTGATAGATGAAAATAATATTGATATCCGACTAGTAGCTAGTCTAGGATCTGGAGACAGGTCTTCGTAAATAAAACCCTTTAAACAGATCAGTAATGATAGGATCTGATGTGCAGATACATCAGAAAACTAGAGAGTATTGGAAATTGCTGAACGATAACCCTTAATAGAGGATACAGACAGTTTAAAGGTTTCAAAAAGATAGCAGAAAAAAAAAATCACAAGTTCTTTTAAAGACGGGTTGAAAGGATTGATTTCCCTTTCTTGACTCCAATCTGAAAAAAAAAATCTTCCATCTGGCATAGACCTTGAATGTGGAAGATCGACGAGACTGAGTGATACACGGGGTAGCAAACTCAGAAAATTGTTTACCTCGGATTTGATCCCTGACAATTTCCGGCCAAGGGTGAAGATGAAGCATTGCCGGGTTGGGATAAAGAAGGCTGCCTTGATTTTGAAATACAAGATAAAAGGTCTGCAAGAACCGGACGTTTTCTTGGGTAATCTATTAGGAGGTCTAGAATCATTGAAAACCACGATCTCTGAGGCCAAAGAGGTGCTATTAGAATTATGTTGCATTTAAAGTTCTTTATCTTTGAAAGAACTAGAGGGATTAAGTTAAATGGAGGGAACGCATGGGTGAAGCGGTTCCTCCAATCCATGGACATTGCATCCACTGCACAAGCCCTGTGATCCGCAACTAGAGAGACAACCAGGGGGAAACGGTTGTTGAGTCTCGTCGCAAAACGGTCCAGCTGGGGAGTCCCCAAAGATCGAAAATCATACTGATAATTTGGTAAATGAGAGACCATTCCGTTGGAAGGACACAATCTGGACGCGATAGGCTTTCCGCTAGAACGTTCAGTTTTCCGGGAATGTGGCGAACCTGAATAATTATATACCGAGCTTTGCACCAATATAGGAGCTCCCACACAAGAATGCATAAAGATGGGGAGTGAGTTCCTCCCTGTTTCTTTAGGTAAGCTACTACACACGAATTGTCCGAAGCTATCATAACACATTTGTTGAGAATATGGGATTGCAAACCCTGAAGAGCCTGAAAGACAGCTTTCAACTCCAGATTGTTGATGTGTAGGCGTTGGTATTCTGGTCCTCAACGGCCCTGAATAGATAGGCCGAGAGGTTCCAAGTGAGCCCTAGCAAGTTAGATTGGCGTCTGAAAACAGGTGCAGATCTGGAATGGGATCCTGTAGAGGGATACCGATCTGGTTAATGGAAGGATTAATCCACCATTTTATAAATGATCGGCAATGTCTGGAAATAGGCAATAGTCCAGACTGTCTTTTAGAGGTCTCCAAACTGAAAGCAAGTGGAATTGGAGTGGTCTCATATGGAGTCTCCCTAAAGAGACGAGATCTACCGCTGCGTTGAGAGAGCCTAGAAGAGACAGAAAGGCTCGGATGGATATAGCCTTGGCTTGAAGGGTATGAAAAGCGTTGCAATCAATTTGTTGATGCGTCTGTTGAGCTGTCAAACTAAAGACATCGCAACGCGATCCGATGGTTACCACAAGTCTAGCTAACAGCTCAAGAAATTCCTAAGGTGGATACTGGTAATGAAGCAGTCTTCTCAGAAGATATGTGGAGCCTACCAGCGTCCTTGTCTAATTTGGGAAGATCTCCTGGCCAAACTTCTGAATGGCAAACATAAGATTTTGGTCTACAATTAACATCCAAAACTATTTTAGACTGAGACCAATTCAGTTTTGTTCAAGTCTCAGAGGTTGGGTCGAACATCTTAGTCATCAGTTGATTAACCGTACTTGACTGTGGCAGGGTCGACGAGGAGGAAGCTGATTGATCCAAAACTTTCTCAAGAATTGACAACACTCTTTTGTCAGATGCTTGAGTTGAATCAGCTTGGGGGCGTAATTCTCCAAGCAGAGTAAACTTCCTCAAGTGTCTCACGGTAGTCTCTGTAGAGCTTCTGAGACTGGCTTCTCTGAGGTGGAGACTCAATAGTACCATCCGAGAGAGCCGATTCCGGGTTATACTCCCGATCGGAAGATGATTGCCGGAGGAGGTGATTAATGGCAGCGGTTGCGCAACCATTGAGAGTGGATTCAGACTCGGAACCAAGAATAGAGACCTGACCCCTCCCCCTTCTTGAGCAACGGGACATCCACTCCCGACGTCAAAGCCCAATGCCCTGACAAAGCCTGTAAAACAGCCTGCGAAATGATTGAGGCCAAGTCGGGCCTGCTACATGAAGGGTTGGAACTCCTCATATTCGTAGCTATTTTTGTTTGTTTGTTTGTGTTGAGGTTTTACGGCCCAGTCAACCCAATGGGGTCATGCCGAGCGCGGTCAGTTTATCTAGCCACACGTTTACTGGACAGGCTTAGTCCTTTAAGCAAGTAATCAGTATTGTGCACATTCTTTCGCCAGAAACTGACAACTGCCCTTCTTGATTCAGCGGAAGGGAGAGAATGACCGTAGAAAATATTTAATGATCAATCGCCGCGAAAGAAAGTTGCCGTCCTCGGCGGGGGTTGAACCCGCGACCTCCTGGTCTCCAGTCGGACGGCGTATCCAACTGAGCCACCGAGGCCCGCTATTCGTAGCTGTAGAGTCAACTCTGTCACTTCTACGTGACGTAGAAGTTGACCCTAAAGACCCTAGTGATGGATAGACAGAAGTCTCAGTTCTACTATCATCCTGAAAACAAGTTAAGGAAAGAATAGCATGAAAATTTGGTGATACCTAAGTGTCTCCTTGATGAAACAGCACGTGCAACAGTCGCATGTAAGTCGCTGCTTGACGGTAAGACAGAATAATCTACCTCTGTTGGACCACGTGGTGGCGAAATGGCTTCAATAACTGTTGAGTAAAGATAATTACTGCAAAAAGAAATGTTAGCATATGTAGGAACAATAGGATTTGGATCCGGCAGTATCAACTGACAAAGAAGGCCTATTAGGTACCGAAGAACCGGAGATTAGCCCGACGGAATACGAAGGTGGAAAAATACGAAAGCCTACGAAAGACTGGGTCGTATCGGTACCGGAAAATAACATTGCAGGATCCGAATTGCTATGGGACGAACTAGTAGGATGTTGATAGGACTGGGTATACGGCATACAGTTGGTATAAAAGGGATAATACTAAAAAACAAAATTTGTCTCCCAAGGATCCCAAGGGTGGTAAACGGGCCAGTAATAAGAACCCGAATTTGATCCGACGGGTTGGAAACCTTGACTGTCTGAACCCGATGAAAATTTGAGGAACGTGGAAGTAGTAGTAAAGGCTGCTGAGGTCACATACCTATAAGGGGAACGGAAATTCACATGTAACCTAGATTCGGAATTTTTAACCGAACAGGGACCCCGTCACCCCCCGCAACGCCTCCCTAGAAGAGGCGATGCTGGGTGAGGCGAGATGCCCAAGTCAAGCCATGACCTCCAGACGTGATGGATGAGGTAGCGCCCTGAGGTCCCCTTATATTGGTACTAGAGAGAGCAGACCCAGGGGGTTCACTAGTTCAGATGAAACATTTAGGAGAGTAGAAAACCCCTGAGTTTGCTGAGGTGAATTTAAGACCTGTTCCCAGTCCAGAGCCGACCATTTTGAAGATACCAAACTCGGAGAAGTCTGCGCACATCCACAACATCTAAAGCAGCTGAAGTGGGTGTCCGAGGAATACTTGACTTTTTGCAAAGACTGCAAAAAGCAATTGCAAACAAGGTCGGCAATACAAAAAACAATAAATAAATAAATAAATAAATAAATAAATAAATAAAGTAAATAAATTAATTAACTTATCTGACCAAGAAGATTCCGTTTGAAATAATCCAAAAATCATCGTTAGCAAGAAGGACAGACAAACGCACAGTGTCAGCGACCGAAAAATTCTGATAATACTTACAATGTGGACACCTTCTATTGAAGGTTTGATTTCCCGCCATCATGTTTTAGGCATGCGGCAATAAAAGCATGCTGCACGAGGACACAGGGCCCCCGTCTATTGGCTGGTTTTGATGGTGTGACGTCTCGGAACCATTCACGCTGGTTCCAGAGCGCTTGATGGCCTCAGTTCTGGACGCTTGGAGTGGGACAACCCGGGACGAACTGGTATTTTCTTTTTTGGTTGTCTTTCTTGTTTTAAGGTCGGACTCGCTAGTTAAGCTCGATTTAGGCATATAATATCTTGAGGTAATGTATACTGACATTAAATGGTAAGTTGGAATGAGCCAAAACTAAATAAGAAGAATTGGGGCGACATGGAGATTCAGAATTGTAAAATAATTTTGTTACGATATCCAAGACGGCTGCCACGGTGGCCATCTTGTGACAAAACAAACGTCATATACGAAACCTACAACGCGCGAACAGGAAAGTCACAAAAGTTACCTACCTTGCAGAAACTGCGAAAAATCTTTAGTGTCCTCTTAAATCACGTTCATTGTTGGGGATGGAAAAACTGATCTTTAAGTAGGACATGAAATTGTAAGTGAAATAGACATCTACTAATTGAAATGTAGTTTTTTCAATACATTATACTGTATAACGCACTACAATTACTTCTCAGTAATCGATCTTAATTTCAGCAAATTTATCACTTGACAGAGCAGTTCCAATTACCAGCAAACAATTCCATTTTATTTTACAAAAATAAATTACATTTACAGCCAAGGCGGAAACTATACCGTTTGTTCTTTATTAGTTACTCCATCGGCTATTCATTCAATAAAAAGAGGATCAACAGAAAAAACGAAAAGCAAAAATATTCTCGAAAGATAATAACAGAATGCAACATCATTCAGAATCCTAGCAATACCTAAAGCGATGTTCTATTTTCAAATGATGTTAATGAGTTCAGGTCACTTAACGAGGGTCATTTGCGTCAAAACGGTATGGTATATTAACCCTTTCGCCTCTGAGTTTCTGAAATGAACTCTTTTATCATTTGAATTTGGACATATCAACTTTTGCAAATAGGAGTTTCAGTCAAAAATCTAAATTAGAATGGCAAACGGTGTATGGTCTGATGAGACGTTTCATCTGAATTTACACTGTTTGCAAAGGTATCTGGTTTGGTCTGCCGAGTTGAAAAAGGAAAAATTAGTTTTAGGTTTGAAAACGGTTATAATGAAAACGACTTAGGTATGCATAAAGGTACATGTAAAAAAAATGAAAAAAAAAAAAATCTGCATATGTATTTTCAGTTCCATGCATTAGTTTCAATGTCCCAAAGAAGCAGAACAATGCAATGTCATTATGTTAGCAAGTCTATACCGTCCCGATTTATACTGAATCAACTCACCCATAGGTTTTTTTTAGGTTTGCTGGGCTATGTGATTTAGATATACCTAGAGAAAAATGGCAAAACTATTTACAAAGTGGAGACCCTGATCAGACGCCGCGTTTGGCGGCGTCGGAACTGGGTTTGAACTGTTTGCCAATTACTCTTTTGAGGATCTTCAGACAACAAAGGGATAGCCGAGCCCTCATTCTATCTCATAATATATAATGAATATGCGGGGCGGAGTATGAATGTGTCTGCGTTGTTAGGTGAAATTTCAAAATTATGCAGTATTTAAATCAGCTCGTCAATTTGATTTTTCCTTCTCGCAACCCCTAATACTGCCTAAAATTCTTAAAGAGCTTGCGCAGCCTCTATCATCTCCTTTAAAGGACCTGTTCAACTTCATTCTTGATAAAGGTAAAGTTCCATCTATCTGGAAGCACGCTAATATCACGCTTATCTTTAAAAAGTCGACCCATTTGAGGTATCTTACTACAGGCCAATTTCGCTGCTAAGTACTGTTGGAAAGGTCCTTGAAAAAAGAGTTCATAAACAAATTTTTAACTTCTTTCAAAAAAATAACTTAATAACCGCCTTACAATCTGGCTTTGTGTCTGGAGATTCAACAGTAAACCAGTTAACAGATTTCTATAATACGTTTTGCCAAGCGCTAGAAAAAGAAAAAGAAGTAGGAGATACATTTTGTGACATTAGCAAAGCATTTGATAGTGTATGGCACAAGGGTCTCCTATATAAACTTTCTTCTGTTGGAATTTCTGGATCTCTTTTACAATAATTAACCGATCACTTAAACAACAGAAAGCAACTGCTGTGCTACCTTGGACAGCCTCAGGTTGGACCCATAAAAGCAGGTGTTCCTCAAGGTTCGATATATGGTCCTCTCCTTTACTTAAATTATATCAATGATATTGTTGAAAATATCCACTCTTCTATAAGGCTCTTTACACAGTGGTTGATCCTGTCGATGTTGCTAATCAGTTAAATGAAGATCTACGGCAAATACATTTATGGGCTAAAACATTGCTTGTGACATTTAATACAGCCAAATCAGAATCAATTATTTTTTCAAGAAAAACAAGAAATAAACCATACCATCCTCCTGTCTTTATGGACCAAACACAAATAGAAGAAATGATTTCTTATAAAGATTTTGTGGTGGTATTAACAAATGTCTGTACCTGGCATGAACCTCTGGAATATGCAAATCTATGGCTTGGACCCGCATTGCCATTATGAGAAAACTTAAACACACAGTGGACAGACGCTCATTACAGACCATCTTCTTTTTCTTTTATCAGACCAATTACTGAGTATTATTAATCAACTATGATAATAATGTATTTATACAGCCAAAACAGCCTGCTTCATACAGATGACAAACAGGGCCAATACAAAATAAACAGGGCCAATATGGAAAAATTCTATATTGGCCCTGTGTTTCTTGTATTGGCCCTTTTGATCATCCGCTTGAGTTTCAAGTGCTCAAATTGGTACAGCCCAAACTCAACTTTGCTTTATATAGGGCATTTGAGCACGGTGCGGAATAATTTATTTCTTTTCTAACACCCCTCATTGAGCGAATTTTGTGCATAAATGAGATTTTTTTTATTGATTATTATTATTATTATTATTATTATTATTACCTGACTGTCCCTTTGATAGTTGACAATACCTCTTAAGGATTACATCACACATTTACGTAGTTACAAGGTTTGATGATGAATATTCAAACTGCGGATAACAGGCGAATCAGCTGACGATGTAAAAAATGAAAAACGATGTAAAACATGAAAAAAAAAAAACAAAAAAAAAAAAAAAAAAAAAAAAAACTTGTACCCTATGTTCATGAAAGAATTGCAAAACGTTTGAAACTGGAGTGCTGCGATGGACCTAAGAAGAACAGATATAAAACAGCAAAATAAGAATGTTAACCGACTTGCTTTTGTTTTCGGACATGTCAACAAATACACGATGGAAACAAGAAGTAAAACGAATGTGTTTGAATGGTGTAACCTGTACAGGAACTTATCAGCTAAAAAAGTCAAAGAACTGCAATGTTCATAGATCATTTTCTGTCTTACTAATGTAATTTATTATGAATATGAATGTGCGATGGTACGTGGTCCATGTTAAATGTTACATTGTCCATGTTAGCGGATACACAGTCCAACTGCCTGAAACGAAATAGAACTTCTAGTTTTGCCCACCTTATTGTAAAACTAAGAAAATAACGTCCCATTCCTATATTTAAATCAATTTAAGCACAATTTAAAGAGAATACATTTTAGTGCAATGTTGTTTTCTTCTCTATGAGTTATTTAAGGAAAACCATATCCATTTCACTACAACTGACGATGTCTATTTCAGTTTCAGTTGGCACCCTGGCTGTCATTCAGATGGATAGTTTTGTGTCACAAATACAGTAAATGTTCTAAATATTTGGACACCGTTATGTTTCCAACTAACGCTATTAATTATTGGACATCTATCAACCCATTAGTGAAATCAATAATGAAAACAGAATTGTAATTAAAAAATGGTCATGAATCAAGTTATTTGCCCTTCCCTAAGTTATTATTATTATTATTATTATTATTATTATTATTATTTAGATTAATTAATAAAAGTGACAAGTAATTTCATATTGGCCCAGTAACAGGTCCTCGATCTGCTGAACTGGCCCTCGGTCTTTGACCTTGGGCCAATATAGCAGACCTCGGACCTGCAACAGGGCCAATATGAAACTAGAACAGTGTTTTTGGAGGAAAACGTATGTCCCCAATCAGTTTGAACAGACCTATCGTTGAAAAAGGTTGTATCTATGATTTATCTTTTTTTGTGTGTATGAGGTCGATGGGGGCCATTTTCCAAACTCTAAGCCCCAGTGTGACCTTGAAAATGGGGTCAAGTTCACCAAAATCTAATCAGTTCTTGTCCTTGTCTCAGCAATATAGCTGTACGAGGCTGGTCAAAATCCATCCATTCATTCTGGAGATAGGGTGCAGAATAGCCATTTTCCAACAATCTGAGCCCTCCTGTGACCTTAAAAATGGGGTCAAAGTCACCAAATCTAATCAGTTTTTTTTTTCATGTCACAACAATATAGTTGTGCAAGTTTGGTTAACATCCATAAATTCCAACATGAGATAGGGTGCAGACAAGCCATTTTTCAACAATCTAAGCCCTTGTGTGACTTTGAAAATGCGTTCGACACCAAAATCTAATCAGTTCTTTTCAATGTCACAACAATATAGCTGTACAAGTTTGGTCAAAATCCATCCATTTATTTTAGAGATAGGTTGCAGAAAAGCCATTTTCCAATAATCTGAGCCCTCCTCTGACCTTGAAAATGGGGTCAAGGTCATCAAAATCTAATATGTTCTTGTCCCTGTCTCAGCAAAATAGCTGTAAAGTTTGGTCAAAATCCATCCATGTATTTTGGAGATAGGGTGCAGAAAAGCCATTTTCCAACATTCTGAACCCTCCTGATACCTTAAAAAGGGGGTCAAAATCATTAAAATCTAATCAGTTCTTTTTCATGTCTCAACAATATAGTTGTGCAAGTTTGGTCACAATCCATCCATTCCTTCATGAGATAATGTGCAGACAAGCCATATTTTAACAATGTAAGCCCTTGTTTGACCTTGAAAATGGGGATCAAGGTCACCAAAATCTAATCAGTTCTTTTCCATGTCAAAACAATATAGATTTGTTAAGTTTAGTAAAAATTCACCAATTCATTTCGGAGATAGGGTGCAGACAAGCCATTTTTCAACAATCTGAGCCCTCCTGTGACGTTGAAAATGGGGCAAAGGTCACCAAAATCTGATCAGTTCTTTTCCAAGTCTCAACAATATAGATGTACACGATTGGTAAAAATTCATCTATTCATTCAGAAGATAGGGTGCAGACAAACGATTTTAAAACCATCTAAGCCATCATGTGACCTTGAAAATGGAGTCAAGGTCACCAAAATCAAATCAATTCCTTTACATATCCCAGCAATCTAGATGTGCAAGTATGGTAAAAATCCATTTGTTCCTTCAGGAGATAGGTTGCAGACAAGCAATTTTCCAGCCTTTTCCAACAATCTAAGTCCTCGTTTGACCTTGAAAATAGGGTCAAGGTCATCAAATCTAATCAGCATATTTCCCCACCCAATGATAAATTTGTGTAAGTTTGGCCAAAATCCATCCATTCATTAAGGAGATAGAGTGCAGACAAGAGGTTACGCTGACGCCGACAGGATCCGCACTAAAAACAATATGTCCCCCCTATGGTTGGGGACATAATTACTTGGTAAATAGCATTATATTCTAATAATAACTGTACCCTATATGAAGCTAACGAGTTAAAAAAATACAAAGAGAAGCGGTCCGTATTGTAACAGGAGCCACAAAGCTAGAATCCATAGATTCTCTTTGTACTGAAACTGGGTGGAAAACTTTACCCTCGCGTAGAAAAAAACAACAACAACAACAACAACAAAAAAAAAAAAAAAAAACATAAATTGCAACTCTTCTGTAAAACGCAAAATGGTCTTTTTCCTAACTATATCTCTTCCTTGGTGCCTGGCAACGTAGGTAACAATTCTGCATATAACTTAAGAAATGCACAGAATCTTAATGCTGAACAAGCAAACTTCAACTTTACTATAAATCTTTTCTTCCGTCTGTCACACGGGACTGGAAAGAATTAACTGAGGAATTAAGAAACACTCCTACACTATCTTCTTTTAAACGTCACCTTGATTCAGATCTCAATGTGGTACCTAAATTCTTCTTTGATGGTAAAACACTTGGCCAAATTTATCATGCTTCATTTAGAAAGAGATGTAGCTCTTAATGCACATTTATTCTCTAAAAATATTATCGACAGTCCGATATGCGTCTGTGGAGCAAGTGAAGATACTCAACACTTCTTAATATCCTGTACCCGATACACAAACCTGCGACAAGAATTTGGTAATAGAGTAACACCTGTGTTTACACCTGTGTTTCAGCCATCCTTAAATGTATTTATATTTGGCAGTCAGGAACTCTCTGACTCTGATAACAGACAAATATTCCTCGCCGATCAAGACTTCCTAACAAACTCAAAACGTTTTGAAGTGATACATAATTAACCTATGATAACTATAATTATTGAACAGTATTGAAAGGACGTGTCCAACAGTTTTATTAAATTGCTATTAATTGGCTAACTCGTCTAAAATTACAAGGTTTTTTTTTTTTTTTTTTTTTTTTTTTTTTTAATCTCAACTCGTACTATTTCTTTAAGGAATTGGATAAGTTTTGTTGTGGTCGAGAAATGAATCTTACCTAAACCTGGCCTGACGATAGATTATTCTATTGTTCATTTGTTCTACTTCGCCACCTCATATGTGTAAAACGTATTCTCACATCCCCGTGGAGCTGTCATTGGTTAAAAGATGTACCTTATTAATTGTTCTATTTGAAATTCACTCCGTCTTTTTTTTATCACTGTTAGCTTGTTCTGTTTCAAGACACATATTGTATTTGCATGTTTATATTTGCAAAAATGGGAGACGGTCTTCATAAGTCTATTTATTTTCTTCTAAACCCCATTGCATAATATTGTAATGTAGTAAACACGTTTTGTATATGTTCAAATTTGTTAATATTTTACATGAAATAAAAGTTTAAACTAATACTGCCTACACCTGTCCTAATGTTCTCAAAAACTTATGTCCCATCTAATACGATACAAATGCCATAGGGTACATAGGTAAAAATATATCCTTGTCCGGTGATCTGAGGCTTCTGGTTTCCAGCAGCATTACGTCAATTTGACTACTGAAACCAGAAATCGTAAGTAATTTACAGTCAATTCTCGTTATCTCTCATTCCATGGGACTCTCTGAAATACTTCGAGATAGCCGTACCTCGGCATATCAGATTTGCAGCAGTGAGGAAAAATTAAATCGAACAACCAAATTTCATATGTAATTTGACTACTGAAGTTAAGGATATATCGAAAATATTGTGGAAAAAGGAGAGATTGTACATATCCGTTGTTTTTCTGTATTTCTTTGTTTCATCTTTCACTTTATTTTGACGTTGTTGCTATTAGCAAAAGCAGTACATTAGTATGATCTAAATGATATTACGGAAAATCAAAAAACAACATATTCTTATGGGCAATGGCATAAAATACTACCTTTACTTCTTTCTTTCTTTCTTCCATTACGTCTAAACTTCATAGGAGGACACAGACAGTGTACATTGTACACCCCGGGTTGCAGGATAAAGGCCTATAAGTAACCAATTTGAATTTCCGTATGGTTCTTTAACCTGCACATGGTGTGACTTTTCCAGCACAGGGGACCTCCACTTAACGTCCCGATCCGAAGAATGACACACTGTTTTCATTTCATGCCTGCAAATGACATAAAGGAAAACATATTCGGACACCGAAAATTCTCTCGCCTAAGCCTGGGGGTCTATCCCAATACCTCTAGCTCTAAGGGCTAGTGCGCTCACCACTGAGCTACTGCGCTACCTAAAATATGTGTTTTTATACATCTTTGTTATGGGATAAATGTGTCTGTTTTGTTGACAGGGAAACACAAAGCTAAGTGATGTGAATGTTGCTTTTCACACACAGTCAGATACTTGATTAGTAACACATTAAAACCAGTCAAATAATAAACCTTTACCTTTCAAGGTTTAAATCAGTCAAAACCACGTATTATTTCAATAAATGAAACAGTTTTGTTTCCAGTGCAACGCAATGTTTTCTTAAGTGATAACTTTTTTTTCTTTCTAAATTGTCATCCAGTACTTGACAATCAAAGTGGTGAAAAAATAGAATTGCAGTGTAAACAGAATATATAAAATAAAACTATGTGCTTTTATGGAATAAATTCGTCATATTTGTTGCCATGCCAACATAAATTTCTGTGTCATGTTGATTTTGTTCATAAATTTATGTTTCAGTATTCAACAACTATAAAACTATCGTGCTTTTAATTACATTGTTCTGAGATTGCTGCCATGAAATCTATTAAAGACAAACAGTTTTACAATACAACATGTAGTGTATTGTTGTTGCCATTACATTTGCTTTTCAAACTTATTTTTGTTGTTTTTGAAGATGTCCCATGTTGACTTATATTTAGAAAAGTTTCATCAATGTATTAAATATGGCAGAATTTTGTCATTCGTGAACCAATTCCTTTTGATTTGTATCCTGAAGTCTTTAGCCTATAGATGAACTTACAATATAGGCAGGCTCCATCGTCCTCCCTCATCGAACATCTCAGAAACCGCAGGGTCAACCCAAGTCTAATTTCATATAAAGCCTCTGAGGCATTTGGGGAACAAACTTTTGTTAAAATGATCCAATCATGTCATCAGGATATCCGCCTTGCCAATATACATTGTTGTATCTAAAGGAGGACAAGGGGCTATTTCTCCACCTAAAAGCATGAATGGGACAAGGGGCCTTGATGACCCTCAATATTAAGCCGTGTTGCTAATATTTAAGGTAGCATAATCCCTTAAAATAGTTGACGGCCCATTAACAATAGTTATGGGGCAACAAATGGCCCCATCACATTGGTCCTCGCGGCAACACAGCATAAATGAACTGCCAACAAATCAACAAAATGACATGTGCTCCCAGTGGAGACTCAGATCAGCCTGGGCATCTGCTCAGTCTGATCAGTTTTCACTTTCTACAATTCAATTCTTTATTTTCCAAAGTAGAAACCCAAGCTACTTAGCAACCCATTGAGTGCACAGCGAAGACTGATCAGACTGTGCAGATACCCATGTTGATCTGATTCTTCCCCGGGAGCCCAGTCATTTTCTTGGTTTTGTCATGCGCCGGTTCAGTTATGGTAAAAACCGATTAAATCAGCAGGCCAATTACCTTCGAACATACTAGCGCAGTGGCTCGGTTACTAGAGCATCGGGCTTGCGTCCAGGAGGTTGTGGGTTCGATCCCCGGCCGAGTCATACCAAAGACTTTAAAAATGGTATTAGCTGCTCTTTCGTTTGCGCTCAGCATTGAGAAAGCGGAACTGGTCGGTCCGGTGTCATTATAATGTGGCTGGGTGGAATGTCACATCATGTGCCTGAGGTGTGATATGTCAGTGAGACAGCACCCTTAAAGTGAGCATTGAGCTCCTTGTCACGTCCAGACACCGTCGCGATATGACTGAAAGATTGTTGAAAGCGATGTTACGTCTGAATAAAATAAAATAATAGAAAAAAATAACCTTGGAGCTTTCTTTTTTCGGGCTGAAATCTATCCGATGGATTAAACTTTAATGTCATACCCGCGCTTGCGCGCGTCCTTTTCTAGTGCCCTATATATTTAGAGACTCGCCATGAACGTTAGGGGGATGGGGGGAGCTTTATCGCATATGCGGGCAGCGAAAGCCCAGATCAACCTGTGCATTTCTACCATCCGATCAAGGATATATTTGTCCGCCAACAGAATCATTGGATAAATGAATGTGTTGATGAAGATAGAAGGACACGATCAGAGATTAACAGAGAAGGACCCAATCAGCAGATTGCGCAGGCTGATTGGCGTAGTGACTTGAAGCGGGCATCAAAAGATACATTTTCTCACCTTTTGACTCTTATATAAAATATTTTCTCACCTTTTGACTCTTATATAAGATATTTTCTCACCTTCTGACTCTTATATTAGATATTTTCTCTGACTCTTATATAAGATATTCTCTCACCTTCTGACTCTTATATTAGATATTTTCTCTGACTCTTATATAAGATATTTTCTCACCTTCTGACTCTTATATTAGATATTTTCTCTGACTCTTATATAAGATATTTTCTCATCTTTTGACTCTTATATAAGATATTTTCTCACCTTTTGACTCTTATATAAGATATTTTCTCACCTTTTGACTCTTATATAAGATATTTCCTCACCTTTTGATTCTTATATAAGATATTTTAAGTGACTACTAAATCTTGTTTTAATATTAAGCAGAAACATACATTGCGCTGTTGCAGTACGGAGCTTGCGAATCATTAATTGCCTCAAAATATCAAGGCGAGAATGTCTTTAAATTGTCTCTAAAATAACACAGGCGAATGTCTTTAAAATGTTTTATGATGTTAATTGGTACGAACTTGCGACGTCCGGAAACGTGTAAATGGAAACCGCTACTCGCTGTTGTCACATTTAGAATTTTAATCACAACAAGGGCCTACTCTTGGTTCACGCACGCATGGTTATGTTACTGCGTCAAGACAGCGAGCTGACACATTGATTCTCAAACTACGACTCTCAACGCAAAGCATATGCGCATCAACGTCAGGAAACGTTCTTTAGGACATGCGCATTCGCGCAGTCTGATCAGAATCTTCACTGGTCGCATTTTGGATAACAAGGTTACAGTTTGTTTCATGCGGACAAGGAAGACTCTTATCAGACTGCGCGGATTTGCAGGCTGATTTGAGACTTTGTTGGGTGCACTAGTCAGGCGGTACGTTTTCGAACGTTGCGGTTCATATCTACGTTTTCGAACGTTGCGGTTCATATCTACGTTTTTGCACGTTGCGGCACATATCTACATTTAAAGACACAATTTGGATTGCATAACACCCTAATGACTCACAGCAGATTAAGATAAGAAATCCTTGGTGACTAAGGCCACACTTACAGGTAGGGCATGATAAGGGGTAATTAGATAAGGTATCGACAAAGTTTATGATAAAGACAGGGAAACAGATAAGGTGGGTAATTACGTGGTTATTTGATATTTTTTCTCTTTATTTAATAAAATATATCTGGTTCATATTCATTAAAATTGCCTCGCCAAGGCAGTTCAAATGAATACTCATGACATGTTTTATGGAGAAATACAGATAGTTATGCTTACATGATAATTTATCATCAAATGCCCTCTTTATCTGCTTCTTTGGATCAAATACAGAAAATTAGTAAGATAGATAATATTTTTTATTTATTCACTAATTTATTTATTTATTGTAAAAGAAAAGCTTTATGGCATAAATGGCAGCTATAGAATAATATTGTGAAGTGTTCTTATTTACTTTAGAAAATAAATAGATAAATTGATAAAACTTTCAATTTTATATTTGTATTTCAAGTAATTTGTATATATTTCACAATGCAAGAAAAACAACACTTTTGTGTTTTGGAAAAAATGATAAATAAATAAATAAATAAATAAAGTGCTATACCACAAATCAACAAATTTGATTTAAAAATTTGCAAATGAATTTATTTGTTTCTAAAGTACCATATAGAATAATTCTCCGTTATATGAATTATCCCTTATAGGGCCCCACCTAGGTAGTCTTAACATCCTTAAAATCACCCGATAATTATTTAGATAAGATAAGCCTTTGATGTGCGCTCTGTTATCAGGACTGTATGGTTGGGCTGACCTTGAGAGGGGGTCTAGCCAAAGAAGGAAAAAATGTGTCTTTAACGCTAAGCATGCTGGGTAAAAATTCAGCAGACCGCATTTTGAAATAGTTTCATTATTTTGTCCAGAAATTAGGCTTTGCATTACGAAAACAAGCCTATTCAAATATATTGAAACTTTTACAGCCAAAAGAGGAAAATTTGCAGATAAAAAAAATCTGATATTTTTCTTATTTCTGCTCAAAACATAGATTGTGGGTACTCATTAGAACCGCCTCAGCGAGGTGGTTCTAACGAGTTCCCACAACCTATGTTTTCGAGCAGAAATAAGAAAAATAATGTATACACCTGTAAACCCCAGTTTTACTATATAAAAGTGGGGTTTAAGGGGGTCACAACTATATAGGTGTGTTTTCGTGATGAAACGCCTATTTTCTGGTAAAAAGAAGAAACATACCATCAGTTGTCGTCTACAGAATTTGCCCAGAGAGTGGTAAACAGTAACACTTTTCGAAAATGTAACACTGTAGAATGTTCTGATATATGTAGGAGTTTATTAAATATACAGAATATTGTGGCAATATCGGACTTGTTGATTTCCTATATACACCTAACTAGTGATCTTTTTACGATGGTGTTCACATGTGCAGAAAATTTGGAATTTTTACGAACAAAAATAACAGTACAAGCCAGTACAAATATTTAATGATCGATGTTAAACGTCAGATGCTTACATGTACTCATAAGTTTGATGTAAACGTTAATCTAGTTAATGCAATAGGGAATAATGAAACCTTACTTTTCGACTTTCTCTGCAACAACCATGTGCATATCTGTCATTATACAATTAGCGTTATCGATATGCGACAAAAGAAGCCAAACTCGCTTAATAGATGTCAGGATCTGCGTAGATCACGTTATAAAATCAATTAACCGTGTCACCGACGGTTATACATTTATCTAGGATATACATTTGTTTTAAATTGCACTTTTACCACCGTGCCATTCGTAAACATACTTTATCTACTATCCAAACCGTCTTACTTTCTTCTGTTGCGTGGAAAATTGCTATAACCATGATACAGTATACCCTCAATGGCTCGAACACGGATGGCTCGTTTACCGTGGATGATTCGCACTCGTTTTTCAGTCCCTACAAAATTCTTCCAATAGCTCAAGAAAACAAATACTTAGGGTTTTTTTTTTTTTTTTTTTTTCTTATTTTATCATGGAATTGTATGTTGTGTGTACTCATTTAAATCGCCTCATCGAGGCGATTCTAATAGGTACACTCAACATACAATCGTTGTGTAGAAAATCGAAAAGATTTCCAAAATTATCGCCATTTGCTTCCTGAACTGGTGTCATGATTAACCCTCAGTGGCTCTAACTACCCATGTCTCGAACAAATTTCCATGGTCCCAAAGATGTTCGAGCCATTGAAAATCGACTGTAAATAATGCAGAGTCTGATCTATAGTCTGATTCAGTATTAATTTACACAAACTACGTGCTATATCTATAATTACACGATCAACAGTAAAGTCATCCAAAAGGAGGACTTACGAGAATTGCTCTATCCAAAAGGAGGACTTACGAGAATTGCTCTATAATCACCATATCCGTCCGTCCATCCGTAATAAGTTTGTAAAATTCGCCATAACTTTAAAACTGCTTTGAATAATTTGATTATTTTCGACAAGACCTACGTGTAACCAATGAAATTGTCAAATGTCAGATTTCTTATAAATAGCCTCACCGTCCGTCCGTAATATTTGTGAAAATCGCTATAACTTATAAATCGCTTGAAATATGTTGATAATGTTTGGCATGCAGATACATATTGACAAGACCTAACCAAAGAAATTGTCAGATGCCAGATTTCTTAGTAAATAGTTATAAATAGCCTCGTCGGGGAAAAAAAAATGTAAAAATAGAATAATCGCCTAAACTCTCAAACCATTGGGAGTAATTTGGTCATATTTGACTTATTGATAGATACTAAAAGGACTTTATCAATGAAATTACCAAAATGCAAGATTTCTTTAGAAATAGCCTCGCCGAGGCAAAAATGTGAGAATACGAAATTGCTCGGAATATTTTGATAACTTTTGGCATACTGATATATATTGACGATATCTGATCAATAACCTTGCTAGATATCGACAAGATCTAATCAATGACCTTATCAAATGCGAGTTTTCTTCTACATTGTGAAAATAGCCATACCAATGAAATCTAGGAATGTTTTACATCACGAAAACATGGCTATATAATTTTGACCCTTTTAAACCCCACTTTTATATAGTAAAACTGGGGTTTTACAAGGGGTATACATTATTTTTCTTATTTCTGCTCAAAACATAGATTGTGGGTGCTCGTTAGAACCGTCTCGCTGAGGCGGTTCTAACGAGTACCCACAATCTATATTTTGAGCAGAAATATGAAAAATTTTAGAATTTTTCATCTGAAAACTTTCATTTTTTTGGTGGTAAAATTTACAGTATGTTTGAATAGGCGTGTTCTCGTAATGATAGAGTTTGGCATACTGATAGATACCTTCAAGATGTAACCAAAAGAAACATATGTCAAAAATAGTACAACAAATACCCCACCAACTGCTGCTTATAAATGTTTTCTTTTTTAAAAAGGTTAAAAAAAAAGTGTCTAGTAAGCTATATATAGTATAACGTTCAAAAGAGGGTAAAGCAAAAAACAAAAAAAAAAACAAAAAAAAAAAAAAAAACAAAAAAAAACACACACACACAAAACAAGCAAACTAAAAACAAAACAAACATATTAGATAAAATCACCCCCTTTGGGGGAAGAGGGTGCAGGTTCATCTGTTTTTGTCACATGTTTTATCTAGTCCATATTTCTATACTTTAATTACATTTTCAACAGTGATTTACTGAGATTTATCAGTGAATTATAAATCGAATGAATTATTTCATTTCGAACGGTTTGATGTCATAATTGCTATGCGACGTTGCTGACGTAGTTGGTAACAACAATAACAATAGTTGACGTTTCGCGAAATTTTGATAAAATCATGGAAATCAGACTACAATTTTCACGTCCAGTTGGCGTTTTTTGAGGTAAGACCTGCAACACAAATATAAAGTATGATTTTCTTCATAATCCAGTTCAACTTTCGTGACATTTTTGTGTCTGTATTTCAAGCACAGGATGATTTTTGCTCCGCGCTCGTGATTTGATCTACTTTACAAGTGACCTCCAAACAGTGATTTATTACTCAACAAATCACTGCTAGAGCTGATCTATTTCTTAAGTGAAAACAAGATGGCGACTGATTTTCAAACTAAACCACGCCTCTTGAAATGCACTGACTGGAACTATTTTGGTAGGAAATCATAACGGCTGAATGAAAAATTCAAAGGTAAAACATGGATGAAAATGTACATGTAATAAACAGTTTATTTGGTTGTTTTGATCGATTACGGAGAAATAATTCACTAGTGTTCTAAGGTTTGCTTGTAAAAAAAACTCGTTCGCTTCGCTCACTCGTTTTTTACGCGCAAGCCTTAGAACACCAGTGAATTATTTCTCCGTAGTCTATCAAAACAACCAAATAAATCTATTTATTCCTCTTGGTGCCTTAAGTGTGTTGCTTCTTGTGGTTGTGGCACTCTCTTTCGTTTATCCTTTCATTACGAAAACACGCCTATTCAAATAAATTGAAAATTTTACAACCAAAAAAGGAAACTTTTCAGATAAAAAATTCTGATATGTATCACATTTCTGCTCAAAACATAGATTGTGGGTAGTCGTTAGAACCGCCTCGGGTTATCTGTAAAACCTGGACTGGGACATTGTGGACATTGGCAAACAATGCAGACCCAGATCTTACGCCCAGAACGCTGCGTCTGATCAGAGTATGCACTGTTAGCTTAAACTACAATAAGTTAAGGATAAAATGAAAATTATCACAGCCTACACTCAAAGACAATTGATCACCAGTGTTGACAATGCTTTGATTAGAATCTGTTCACCAGAATTCCGCCGTTTACAAGTCCATTTACTCAAAGTGCCAGATAAGGCGCCTTTTTTCAACCAAAAATACTGATATATTTTTTATTTCTCCACAAACACATATGTTGTGGTACTGATTAGAAGGACCTCGAGGCGCTTCCAGTGAGTACCCACAACATATATATTATCCATTACGAAAACACTTCTATTCAAATATACTGAAAATTTTACAAGCACAAACGGATAATTTTCAGATAATAAAAATCTGATATTTTTCATATTCCTGCTCAAAACATAAATTGTAGGTATTCGTTAGAAACGCCTCGTCAAGGCGGTTCTAACGAGTACCACAATCTGTTTTCCTGAGGCGGTTCTAACGAGTATCCAGAATTTATGTTTTTGAGCAGAAACAAGAAAAATAATGTATACCCCAGTAAACCCCAGTTTACTATATAAAAATGGAGTTTAAGGGGGTCAAAATTATATAGGCGTATTTTCGTGATGTGAAATCATTTTCAAGATCACAGTTGCACTGTTGTTGGAGGCAATCTTTTTTTTTTCTCTCAGAACATTGTTACTACTAACATTCATTTACAACACCATGCTTTTGTGATTAAATTTATATACGATCCTGTGTCACTGCTTCACCTTTAATGACCTATCACCGATAGTTAGAATTTGTAAATGGGTATAATCCTGTTAATGCATTTTTCGGATCGTGCACTTTAGGGTAAGTTGGTAAAAGGTAGAAAGTTGTTATGCTAATAAACTGTTTCAATGCAATCAACTTAAGTCACTATCCTCGTAAGGCTCTCATGACGTTAATGAAAAAAAAAATAAGACTCCAATAAGACTAACGTTAAAATGCCTCCCGCAAAATAGTGCCAGGAAACTACGAAAATATAAAGGTATATTCAAAATATTATTTTACTATTTTTTTCACGAAAGAGTGTCCACAAAAATGATGAATTAATCTATAGGTAAAGAATTTTCGAAAGTCATATTTTGCCAAATGCATATAAGTTATGTTGCAAATAGATACTTTATCCATCTCCAGTTGAAGAGAGCTCGTCAAGGTAGATAAGAAATAACCTCTGCGGCTTAATGGTTTGCACGTCCGATTTCTAAGTAGAAGATAGCAAATTCGATCCACGTGGTAGTAATACCTTTCTTTCTTTCTTTCTTTCTTTCTTATTTTTCGACAGAGTTGCCTCTAATGACAGTGCATCTATTTCCGCTAAACTACAAAAATATGGAACATCCTTGCTTTACGCACATGAAAAATGTGGTCTTGATAACATATAGAATATTGTTATCGACATTGCTTGACGATATATATGTATTAAAACCCCTGCCTGTTTAAGCTGAACTACTGTATGAGGAAAATTTGAAAGTCAGTACACCATATCACACTTCTGATTCCCCAATACTTTCTGCATGACCAGAAAACGTTTTCAGGGCATGCGTTGTTTTTATACACAAAGAAAATTTGGTGGACCTCGCAAAATCGGAGAGCGAAAAGAGCATACATTAAAACCCCACATACGGCACGGAGTACAAGACTGGTTATTTTCTGACATCGTAAAATGATGTATTTCGCAATAAAAAGACCTTTTTCTTAACGCGAACAGTGAATTCTCAGATCAGTAAGCGTGGCATTCCTTGTTAGTCTAATATTCTACAGTCTCCAATGATTCCATAAACGGGCAACGAAAACATGCCTGTATAATTTTGACCTCCTTAAGCCCCACTTTTATATAGTAAAACTGGGGTTTACAGGGTATGCATAATTTTTCGTATTTTGCTAAAAAACATAGATTGTGGGTATTCGTTAGGACCGCCTTGTCGAAAAAAAATAAAACGTTTTCTCATGACGTTAATGAAAAAAAAAATAAGTACCCACAATCTATGTTTTGAGCAGGAATATGAAAAATATCAGAATTTTTTATCTGAAAATTGTCCTTTCTTTTGGTTGTAAAATGGTCAATATATTTGAATAGGCGTGTTTTCGTTATGGGGCAACGAAGGCCTTGATCAGATTGTGTAAATGCACAGTCTGATCAGGGCCTTCGTTGCCCACATATGGCATTAATGTATTTCACTTGAGTTGCACATCAAATGCATTTGCTGTTTCCTTATCTTTCGATGTCTGTTATGTAATTTAAAGACGATATGAAGTGGTAATTACATCTATCAGCATTACGACATACAGTTGACTCTCGTTATCTCGACCTCGCTTATCTCGAATAACCGCTTATCTCGAAGTGAAAATCTGGTCCCTGCCTAAACATGAAAATCTAACAAAAGGTAAAAAATATTGTGGAAAAGAGGAGAAATTGCTCCTTAGGAGCAATTTCTCCTCTTTTCCACAATATTTTAAATATATCTCTAACTTCAAGAGTCCAATTACATATATATTTGTTAAATGTGGTTGTTCGAATTGTTTTTTCCTCAATTCTGCAAATCTGATATGTCGAGGTACGGATATCTCGAAATATTTCAGAGAGTCCCTTGGAATTCGAGATAACGAGAGGCGACTGTATATCTATCACCAGCCATTGCAACATATTTGATCTTTTTGTTTTGTTTGCAGCTGTACTATTTAGTCTAGAACACTAACCGAAGTCACTTAAGGTGTCGCGCTTGAGCCTTGAAATGGTAAGTCATCCAAACTTAAATAATTTGCAAAACTCCATCTACAAGACCTGAAGTGCATAAAGTCAGCATTTTAAGTATTAAAGCTCTAAAGGTGTTATACGTGAACATTTAAATGTACATATTTATCTAAAGGCTAACCAATACGTTTTGGACACCTAATGTTTGGTTAATTGTCCAGAAAGTTTCAGACAGTGTCTTCATTTGCTAATCACTGTATCGTTTTGGCATGAATTTGCCCATTTTAAATCATTGTTTTCAGTTTGAGACATACTTTCTTTAGTGTTATGCAGTTTAACTTCCGAACAAAACAGATGAAATTACCCGAGAAAGGCCAGAATCACGACGCATAGCCTTCCCGAATTACCGAAAGAGGAGATAAGTAACAAATATTAGCAAAACAAAACAACATATTTTAACCGTTACCGTTCATAAAAGGGTTTGTTTGGCCAAAGTAAGGATTTCTTTAATTTCTGGTCATTATTGGTAGTTTTGCTACATCAGGTCAGTTGTTGTTTGTTTGTTTTTTGTTTTTGACATTTATGACATGCATTTACTTTCTGTCCATTACGTGTTAAAGCACTTATTGTTGATTTATGGGAATTCTAAATACTTCTTAGTTTACAAAAGTAGCTACCATTACGAAAACAAGCCTATTCAAATATATTGAAAATTTCACTATAAAAAAATGAAAATTTTCAGATAAAAAATTCTGATATTTTCCATATTTCTGCTCAAAACATAGATTGTGGGTATTCGTTAGAACCGCCTCACCGAGGCGGTTCTAACGAGTACCCATAATTTATGTTTTTGAGCAAAAATAAGGAAAATAATGTATACCCCTGTAAACCCCAGTTTTACTATATAAAAGTGGGGTTTAAGGGGGTCAAACTTATATAGGCATGTTTTCGTGATGTTTGGTACATTCTTCAGTTACAAAGCATCTGTTTATCAGAAACATGTTATTTTAGTTTGTTGCCATTTAAGTAAGATTAAGTTTTTGTCTGATTTGAAACATTTTATTACTGGCTGCTCTGTTTCGTAGTTTTGATAGGTTTGGTCAATTTCAGAGCAATCAGGTAGCTTAAGGCACGTCCTTTTCTTCAGTCTATTCGGCATGTTTTGTTCAAATGGGTAAACCAGGGCTGTGTTCACTTAACAGAAACGTTCGTGATCATCCGCAAATTATTGCAAACTTTCCGTTCAATCGTGACGGTTTTCGGCAGACGGTATTCTCAAGCTGTCTTATGGTACAACCGAAATGGCGGCCTATGCCAATAAACTTTTTGTGTCCTTGTTTGTAACAAAATATAGAAATGTTTACTGACATTATACAGTGATCCATTAGAAAATAATAATAATTGCTGACATAGTTTATTCGATCTAACATCAACTCTCGTCAAAGAGAATAACGGTAACACTCTTACGACTTGTGAAAATACCAGACTAGTACATGTAGTAAGACTTCAATTATCCTAAATAGATCATGTCCTTGGTGGGAACCATTACCTTTGCTGAATTTAATAATTATTAGACCATATTGCGATTTTTTTTTTTTTTTTTTTTACATTTTCCCAGAAGGACAAATTTGCATTTAAGATGAGTGAGTATACCGTCAAAGGAGCTCACTCTTGCAAGATCTTTTGCTGCTGGTATTCTTAAAGGAAAGAATTGGCTTCCCCTGGGAGCCAATTCTTTCTTTAAGTGTATCCCCTTCCACAAGGATCCATATATCAAAAAAGCAACTCCTCTTATACTACGTTTGAAAAGGGAGGCAATAATTTTCGGCTTTGAGTTCTCTCTCTATTTGAGATGTGTCAGTTCTTCCAAATGTCTATCCATGGTTTGGGAAAAATGAAAACGTCAGCTAATCTTTAGTCGGCTAATTTCGGCATCCACGTACGAAAGGTTAACTTAAGATAAGGCCTGGCAAAATTAAAGCAAGTTTCGCACACTAGATGGTCTTCGGATTTGCATGTATCTGAAGCAATCGTCTGGATCTTTTTCACACATTTCTTATCTGCATGATGAGTCCTGTATTTACTTCTATCTGTATTGAGCCTATTTGGACAGCTTATTTGTTTTCCTGTCTAACCAACTGAACGCGTCAAGTTGAAAGCGCAACCAGTAAATACATAATTCCAAAGGACCGTCGTTTCCACCTCGCCGCGACGACATCGAAATGACGTTGCCGTTACGGGGTCTGTTGCATATATATATTTAAACTTTGGCACACTTTAGGCTAAATGACCAGACATATGATAATAAGTGATAGTTTTTTTTATATTTTCACAGCACAGAAAAAAAAAATCGGAAATTTCATTCAAATTATCAAGTCCTATTTATTGCGAAAAAATATTTGTAAACATTGTCTGCTTTATTTATAATCAGCTGGTTAAAACTTAACATTACGAAAACACGCTTATTCAAATATACTGAAAATTTTACCGACAAAAAACGAAAGTTTTCAGATAAAAAATTCTGATATTTTTTTTATAAATTCTGCTCAAAACATAGATTGTGGGTCTTCGTTAGAACCGCCTCGATGAGGCAGTTCTAACGGTATGTTTATGAGCAGAAATAAAAAAAATAATGTATACCCCTGTAAGCCCCAGTTTTATTATATAAAAGTGGGGTTTAAGGGGGTCAAAATTATATAGGCGTGTTTTCGTGATGGCTTTCAACGTCGAAAGCTCTCCAATGCGCAGTTTGGCTCCGAACCTTTTCGGGTGGTGGCAATAATAAATAATCTCAGACCCAACATCACGGGCAATCGTACCGGTTTATATAGGAAAAAGGAACAAATGGGGGCTGGGTTAAAAATTATAAGGAATTTCATGTAATGGTTACGACAGTTGTAATCTGCAATATTTATTTCGAATGCAAGCAGAAATGATTGACATGTATGTATTTGCGTTTATTAGTCATTTCGAACACAAGGCCAATGGAACTATCTGCATTTAATCTGCATTTTCAAATTATTTTGAATGCAGATAGACAGCAAATACTTATCTGGGTGTATCTTCTTGCGCAATCAAATGCATGCAGGACGTTATCTTTTGAGTGTGAATGAAAGGTGGACAGCGTTAGCGGTGTTTACAGATTACTTCGAATGCAAGCGGAAAGTAGTTATTTGCGATTTGCAAGCAGGACCTTGTCACCTGATTTTAGTAGTCAAAAGAAAAATACGGTAAACGCAGTTATATAAACTTATTAAATCCTTTCAAATGCATACATAAAATAATCATCTTCGTTAATTCAGACAGAAAGCTGTCATCTGAGTTTACTAGTGACTGGGATGGCAAAGAGAGTGCAATTATCTAAACTGCGTTTGCAAATGATGCTGAACGCATGAAAAAAGGCCCTTATACAATATGCGTACGACGCAGGTCCAGATCAGCCTGCGCAATTGCGCAGGCTGATCAGGACCTTCATTGTCCGCTTACAAAATCAATGGATAGTGTAGTGTATGTCGATGAACAGAGAATGATCAGATCAGACTGCACGGATACCCATGCTGATCTGGACTATCGCTGTTTACATATGACATTAGAGCCCTTTTCCCACGTTCTGCATAAAAAAATTTCGAATGCAAATATATGACAGTCATCTGCATTACCTAATCATTTCAAACGCAAGCAAAACGAAATCACCTGCTAAAGCATTTTGAGTGCAAAACGAAAACGGCTGTCTTCTTAACAAATGGTTTCGAATTAAAACGGAAAGCTGTCATCTGAGTTTACAAATTAGCCAGAGCGTAAGAAAACGTACTTTCTGACATGTGAGCTCAACGAAGACTTAAATCAGTATGCGCATGCGCGCAGTCTGTTCAGTCTTCGCTGTCCGCATAAAGAAACGTTGTAGCCTCGACTATGCAAAATGCACCCAGTGAAGATTCTGATCAGACTGTGCGAATACATAAATTCAGATCATCTTGCGAATGCGAAAAACTTCATCCGGGCCTTTGTTCTCTATTGATACATTCTATAGTAGCCAATGATTCAGTAAGCGGAAAGCAAAGGCCCTGATTAGACTGCTCGGATGTGCAGGCTGCTCTGGGCCTTCGCTGATCGCATATGCCCGAAAACACGCTTTCGCATGGCGCGGCCCAGATGAAGGTTGACTGAAATAAAACAAGACAAAAACCTGTTGAAACCTATTTCTGAAACACATGGTCGTACTTTAAGATCATCGGTCAATGGCACAGTATCTGTCAAAATATCACATTATTCTGTATTTGACAGATCGTTCTCGTACTCTGCAACGAGGCTATGGAATCCGTTGCCTAATACAGTACAAAATTCATCAATTTTTGAGAATTTCAAAAAAAAAATCTGAAGCAAGTACTGTAAGTCCGGTCTGTGATAATCTTAATTTCGAAGCCTTGCTTTTAACAGAATGTAGCTTCACCGGCCTCGGCGACTCAGTTCGATGCGCGTCCGACTGGTGATCAGAAGGTTGCGGGTTCGACCCCTGCCGAATCGGCAACATTCTTTCGTGGAGATTGATCATGAAATATTTTCTACGGTCATTCTCACCTTAACGCTGATTCAAGAAGGGCAGTTGTCAGTTTCTGGCGAAAGAATGCACACTACTGGTTAACCGCTTAGAGGACTAAGCCTGCCCAGTAAAAGTGTGGTTAGGTAAACTGACCGCGCTAGACATGACCCACTGGGTTGACTGGGCCATAAAACCTCAACACAAGCAAATTATAGTCTCAATGTTTAGCCATGCTTTTAACAGAACGTTCTACATTATTTAACTGTTACTTAAGTTTTATGCACCCTTTTTGAGTTTTACTTCTGCTGATTTGCATTTTAAATAATTTCACTTTTTAAGCAACTAATTACTTTCTATAGTTTTTAATTTCCCAGTGTATTGTATGTATCATATATATATTTATATAAATATTTAGATGGCCATAAGGTTGAATAGCTGTATAGCTAAATGCGTTTACCCTCTTAAAATAATGTTAACAAATAAACAAATAAATAAAACGTCACAACGAACAAATGAGGAGAATCTGCAGCAGACACAATACACTTTGCAACAGTTAACAGCACAGTTCTTAGGGACTTAAACCTGATTTTACAGGCGCCAAACCTCTCCGTTAATCCTGATACAAGTTTAACTACACAAAAGTGTACGGTCCGCGCAGGAATGCTCCGACACAGGCGTTCATTTCTCAGCATGCAAGCCTCACAGTATAAGGCAGAGCGCCGATGTTACAGAATGGACACGAAATATTTAGAGGATGTTTGCTGTTTTGAAGTGAATACCATAAATATTTTCATCGAGTGTAAGAAAAACATCAATACTTTCACGAGTGCGAAGCACGAGTGAAAATTTGATTTTTGTCATTACACGAGATGAAAATACGTATGATATTTTCGAAAAAAAAATATTGTTTCCTTGCTTTAGCGCTTCTGGCGTCATATAACTGACGTCGACAAACAAAACAAAGCATCATGACGTCGACATTGAGCGCTTTACCACAAAGTGAGACTGCGTTTGCAAATGATGCTGAACGCATGAAAAAAGGCCCTTATACAATATGCGTACGACGCAGGTCCAGATCAGCCTGCGCAATTGCGCAGGCTGATCAGGACCTTCATTGTCCGCTTACAAAATCAATGGATAGTGTAGTATATGTCGATGAACAGAGAATGATCAGATCAGACTGCACGGATACCCATGCTGATCTGGACTATCGCTGTTTACATATGACATTAGAGCCCTTTTCCCACGTTCTGCATAAAAAAATTTCGAATGCAAATATATGACAGTCATCTGCATTACCTAATCATTTCAAACGCAAGCAAAACGAAATCACCTGCTAAAGCATTTTGAGTGCAAAACGAAAACGGCTGTCTTCTTAACAAATGGTTTCGAATTAAAACGGAAAGCTGTCATCTGAGTTTACAAATTAGCCAGAGCGTAAGAAAACGTACTTTCTGACATGTGAGCTCAACGAAGACTTAAATCAGTATGCGCATGCGCGCAGTCTGTTCAGTCTTCGCTGTCCGCATAAAGAAACGTTGTAGCCTCGACTATGCAAAATGCACCCAGTGAAGATTCTGATCAGACTGTGCGAATACATAAATTCAGATCATCTTGCGAATGCGAAAAACTTCATCCGGGCCTTTGTTCTCTATTGATACATTCTATAGTAGCCAATGATTCAGTAAGCGGAAAGCAAAGGCCCTGATTAGACTGCTCGGATGTGCAGGCTGCTCTGGGCCTTCGCTGATCGCATATGCCCGAAAACACGCTTTCGCATGGCGCGGCCCAGATGAAGGTTGACTGAAATAAAACAAGACAAAAACCTGTTGAAACCTATTTCTGAAACACATGGTCGTACTTTAAGATCATCGGTCAATGGCACAGTATCTGTCAAAATATCACATTATTCTGTATTTGACAGATCGTTCTCGTACTCTGCAACGAGGCTATGGAATCCGTTGCCTAATACAGTACAAAATTCATCAATTTTTGAGAATTTCAAAAAAAAAATCTGAAGCAAGTACTGTAAGTCCGGTCTGTGATAATCTTAATTTCGAAGCCTTGCTTTTAACAGAATGTAGCTTCACCGGCCTCGGCGACTCAGTTCGATGCGCGTCCGACTGGTGATCAGAAGGTTGCGGGTTCGACCCCTGCCGAATCGGCAACATTCTTTCGTGGAGATTGATCATGAAATATTTTCTACGGTCATTCTCACCTTAACGCTGATTCAAGAAGGGCAGTTGTCAGTTTCTGGCGAAAGAATGCACACTACTGGTTAACCGCTTAGAGGACTAAGCCTGCCCAGTAAAAGTGTGGTTAGGTAAACTGACCGCGCTAGACATGACCCACTGGGTTGACTGGGCCATAAAACCTCAACACAAGCAAATTATAGTCTCAATGTTTAGCCATGCTTTTAACAGAACGTTCTACATTATTTAACTGTTACTTAAGTTTTATGCACCCTTTTTGAGTTTTACTTCTGCTGATTTGCATTTTAAATAATTTCACTTTTTAAGCAACTAATTACTTTCTATAGTTTTTAATTTCCCAGTGTATTGTATGTATCATATATATATTTATATAAATATTTAGATGGCCATAAGGTTGAATAGCTGTATAGCTAAATGCGTTTACCCTCTTAAAATAATGTTAACAAATAAACAAATAAATAAAACGTCACAACGAACAAATGAGGAGAATCTGCAGCAGACACAATACACTTTGCAACAGTTAACAGCACAGTTCTTAGGGACTTAAACCTGATTTTACAGGCGCCAAACCTCTCCGTTAATCCTGATACAAGTTTAACTACACAAAAGTGTACGGTCCGCGCAGGAATGCTCCGACACAGGCGTTCATTTCTCAGCATGCAAGCCTCACAGTATAAGGCAGAGCGCCGATGTTACAGAATGGACACGAAATATTTAGAGGATGTTTGCTGTTTTGAAGTGAATACCATAAATATTTTCATCGAGTGTAAGAAAAACATCAATACTTTCACGAGTGCGAAGCACGAGTGAAAATTTGATTTTTGTCATTACACGAGATGAAAATACGTATGATATTTTCGAAAAAAAAAATATTGTTTCCTTGCTTTAGCGCTTCTGGCGTCATATAACTGACGTCGACAAACAAAACAAAGCATCATGACGTCGACATTGAGCGCTTTACCACAAAGTGAGAGAACCACAAATGTTTCGGCTAATCAAAATAATATTGATACCAGAATGTTCCTCACTTTCTAAGAAAATGCATACCCAACTTGGAAGTTAAGTTCAGAAACAAAGAACTCAGAGGTCACAGTCGTAAAACGTTTGCTATATCAAAGTTTATATATCCACTAACAGTTCTTACAAATCCACCTTCAGAACTTGTGAAAACTATTCAGTCTGAATTTTTTAATTCAGATTGGACGGAAAACCTGACAAAATAAAAAAATCAGTTATGTAGGATTATAAAAATGAGGTTTGAGATTTACTAATTTAAATTGGTTTATAACAGCTCTTAAAGCGAGATGGTTTCGACGTATCTTCGAGGAAAATAATAAAGAATTAAGAAAAGAATATTATCTAGATAAAATAAACACTTTTGGTAGGAAGTTAGTTCTAGAATCCAATTTAAGAACCAATGACTGTAAACAGATTTCTAAAGAGAACTTCTTTCTTCTGTTTTGATAGCTCGATGTAAACTGAACTTAACGAAGCAAACAGGCACAAATACAAAGGAAATTATATGGAAAAATTCAGAAATAAAACATGATGGTAAGCTAATATACTATCAATACTGGTATGATGAGGAATAAAGCATCTTGAAAATCTATATGATTTTATACTTAAACGTTTCTACATTTTTGAACAAGTGAAAGACATGTGTGGTATTCCTAGAATTGATTTTTAAACTATTATAATATAGTTTTCAACATAAAATCGGATTTGAGAAAAGTTCTAAATGAAGAAAATCTGAATCACACTCGTCAGAAAGAAAATAAAGTATTACATATTATAAATCAATCAGTCGACTGCAAATAGCCAAAAAACGTTAAAATGGCTATTTGCAGTCGACTGCAAATAGCCAAAATACGTTAAAATGGCTATTTGCAGTCGACTGCAAATAGCCAATAAACGTTGAAATGACTATTTGCAGTCGACTGCAGATAGCCAAAAAACGTAAAACTGGCTATTTGCAGTCACCTCAAATCTTTGCAATTGATACATGCAGTCAGCTCCAAATAATGTCTAAGAATGGTCAAATAATGATGTGTTTAAATGTATTTTCATTTATTTTTGAGCATGTTAAGCATGTAAGTGGTATGTAAACCATACAGTTAGAGTGTTACTGATTTCACAACATAAAGTAGAAAACGCATTACTGTTCTCCTTCCAAGATTGATTTTCTGTTTATTTGGTGTTGTTTTACGAGTAAAATGGGAGGAAAAGAGATGAAAATAATGAAAAGCTCTTGTGTCGCAGATCGGTAATATGCGCCCGCTGTCGAAATTTATCTTTTCTGACAGTTTTTAGAGGACAACATAGCTGAAATATTGTACGTTCCGACACAGTGATGTTCAATGTCTAGGCTCATTAGAGTTAAGCTCAATATGCATACGAGGTTATGGTTCTTTTCGTCATCTGTAGCAATATAAATGCCGATGCGCGGCCATCTAGAGGACCTAGATGTCTGATCACTGGGCTAAACATTCATCTTATTATTTACTCCATGTGTGACAACAGCGAGAGCTCTAACGAGGTTTCGTAGATACGCTTTCGCTCCTTATCCTTAGCTGCAATACCATGCGATAAGTATCATTATCACGAGTTGGATCATATGGCCAGTCTACTTGTTTATGTTTGTACATTTTACCATTTTTAGAAGTGAATAAAACATGAAAATGTTTAACTGTTTTGCTATTTGCAGGACAAAGGTTTCTTACTTGTACTTTAAACATACAAGAATATCCATGTCGTCAGATGTCCGTTTCATTAGCACCGTTTACTTACGCACATTCTCACAAAAGTTTCATTTCTCTGATGACTATGGAACCCTTGGCATTAAATGATACATGAAACAAGTAAGAAATCTTTGCCCCAGTCAGTTCCCTTGTCTTGTTTAAGAGAGAAACCCTGTCTTTGTGGTGTTGGGGGGCAGTCTGGCCTACAGCCTACCATGTCTCATATACAACCATCTTGGAGAATAAATAAACCTTTGATCAGATTGCGCAGTCTGGTCTGGGACATTGTTGTTCGTACATGTATGTAATCAGCAGGTTTTCTCACGACGAAAATAATTGGAACGATTCGCTTCGTCAGTAACATGCACGCTCGTCTAACAACCTATGTGATTAATAGGTAAACCCACTGCATATAGGAAAAGAAGACTGTGAAGGGATATCATGTTTCTTATTTCTGCTTGAAAACATAGATTGTGGGTGCTAGTGGAAACAGCCAGTAGAAATCCAGCTACTGGCACAATGCTCAGACACAGCCCATGCAAGAAGCATGCACAAACGCAGAAAACATAAAAATGGAGCTCTTAACGAGCAACAAAAATAATCTCTTCTCAAACAAGGTGATTAGACTACTAGAAAGCTCGAAACCAACATGCACAATGCAAATGTAATAACAAACATG
Source organism: Anodontia alba (assembly GCA_964016985.1). NCBI lineage: Eukaryota > Metazoa > Mollusca > Bivalvia > Lucinida > Lucinidae > Anodontia > Anodontia alba. The sequence continues at coordinate 67,429,366 of OZ024827.1, read as the reverse complement.
CTTTGCAAAAAGGAACCCGTTCCAGGTCCGACACAAAACCAATGTGAAAGTACTTGATATCCTTTCCAATAGGTCTGATGTACATTATAAACACATCTGTCCCAAGCATTTACCGACACAGTTTGTTTGTAAGGACTTTTTCTGTAGTTAACTGCAAATAGTCAAATTAACGATTTTTGGCTATTTGCAGTCGACTGCAAATAGTCATTTTAACGTTTTTTGGCTATTTGCAGTCGACTGCAAATAGCCATTTTAATGTTTTTTGGCTATTTGCAGTCGACTGCAAATAGACTCTTCCAAAAAATTTCTATAAATAAGCATTTATATAATCTGTTACTTAAATCTTAATGTATGCAAATCGTTAAATCAGAAGGAAAATGGATAGCTGATTTTCCTGAACAAGAAATAAATTGGTCACAGTTTTATACAATTGTCTTAAAGTGCAGAATAGATGTTAAGTTACGAGCTTTCCAATATATATATCTTTTGAGACTACTTCCGAATAATAAATTCCTCTTTAAGTTTAAAATAGCACCCGCTGTCCTTTGTGGTTTTTGCTCAATGTATGAAGAAACAAATTCGCATTTGTTCTGGGAATGTTGGTACGTACAAGACTTTTAGTCAAAAATTCTGAATACTTTACTGACTAGTGATTTTGAAATTCAACTCAATCATTCTACTGTAAGTTTCAGTGTTTCACCTTAAGGGAGTAAAAAACTTTGTGATTTTTTTTAGCTAAACATTATATATTTTTATCGAACTATAAACAACAGGCACCGGCTATAAACGGGATTCTATCAATATTACAAAGGACCAGAAACTATGAAAAATATATAGCTTTATCTAAAGATAAAAAAGAACTTCATGATCGAAAATGGCAAATGCTTAGAATTCTATGACATAATGTGACAGGAAACTGTGACAGGACACTGACATTTTTTCGATTTTTATTTCAAATTGCCAAATGAAAAAAAAATGTACAGATTGATGTCGTAGATTCTTGCCTTTACCTTTATTTTACATTTCTTTTTTTCTTTTTGTTCATCATAATGAAAACACGCCTATTCAAATATATTGAAAATGTAACCACAAAAAAAAAAATGAAAATTTTCAGATAAAAAAATTCTGATATTTCTCGTATTTCTGCTCAAAACATAGATTGTGGTACTCGTTAGAACCGCCTCGGCGAGGCGCTTCTAACGAGTGCCCACAATCTGTTTTTGAGCAGAAATAAGAAAAATAATGCATACCCCTGTAAACCCCAGTTTTACTATATAAAAGTGGGGTTTAAGGGGGTAAAAATTATATAGGCATGTTTTCGTGATGTATTTTAGTATTAGATTCTAAGCCTCATACTCATATGTTACCGATGATACACATTCAAATGTTTGAAATTACCTTTCTTGGTGCCATCTTTAGACTACATGTAGAAAATAATTGTCTTAGGATACAGTGTATCTATTGTACATGTATTACATGTACTATGCTGTAGATGTTGTTGTGTACATTGTGTACTGTATGAATGCGAGACTTAATAATGAGGGTCAAGGTGGTCCTAAATTGCTCAAAAAGTTGGAGGTAATCAAAAATCTGAAATAGAGTTAACATCTGCTTTTAAAACAATGAAAAAAAAAAACAAAAAAAAAAGCAAAAAAAAAAAAAAAAAAAAAAAACGAAGTCATACAAACCGAGGAGTGAAAATATAAATCGTATAAGTCACCAATGAAATGATATATCATTTTCACCAGATACATGTATACACTGATTTCACCGCTGACAATAAAATAAGAATTACATTTAGCCGCAAAATTAGTCCCTAAAAGGCCATTCACACGTTTCAGAACGCCATACGGAGCATATTTCGCGATAAAATGGTACTTCTGACAAATTAGTGTAAGTAATAGTATTTCCCATGACCCAACATAAATTCATGCGTAATTACAAAAAAAATGACTCATACCATATACGGTCAGCGAAGGCTCTCATTAGCTTGAACATGCGCAGCCAAACTAATCATGAGCTATATTCCCTGCTAACGGAATGATTACCTTGTGAAGAATATCTCTACGAAACAAAAGCGCTCTGATCAGACTACGGTTTGGTTTGAAGTTTAACGACCCAGTCAACACTATTTAGGTCATGTCGAGGTGGTCCTTTTGTTCATTGCGCATCAATTAATCCATTTATGCCTAGCGTTCCACAAAAGGGACTTTGTCAAACAGTGTGGACTCAGATCAGATGCCACTGATCAGGGTCTATACTGTTTGCATTTAGAACAGTGATTTCCTGTAAAACATGGTATTTAAATAATAAAAACTAACATTGAGGAGGAAGGGTCCACTTGGCATAATGTGTTAATAACACAAATCAAGTTTTACATAGCGCAGATCGCTGCTCATTAAGATTAATCTAACAGACAGCAGACAGAAATATTGCCCTATTACGAAGGTCAGTCACGTATGTACACTAAAAAATGATACTTGTATGGAAGCAAAGGAAAACACTGGAAACAAGAATTACAGTTCCGTATCAATGGATAACGAACGTGATTTGTTTCGAAATGACTTAATCAAATTTACCCAGAAATGTCATAGGCTAATGAGAAGAAGTAAGAGTTGTGAATTGGGCAACAAGAACAGTCTACTGAATGCTTTATCAGTCTGGTTTTAGAATACAGAAAATGCAGTAAATCATAGCTCCAAATTCTTTCTTATCGCTCGACATCACGTAAACACGCCTATATAATTTTGACCCTCTTAAAATCCCACTTTTATATAGTAAAACTGGGGTTTACATGGGTATACATTATTTTTCTTATTTCTGCTCAAAAACATAAATTGTGGGTACTCGTTAGAACCGCCTCAGCAAAAACATTGTGGTACTCGTTAGAACCGACTCGCCGAGGCGTTTCTAACGAGTACCTACACTTTATGTTTTGAGCAGAAATATGAAAAATGTATGATTTTTTATCTGAAAATTATCCTTTATTGCTTGTAAAATTTTCAGGATATCTGAATAGAAGTGTTTTTGTAATGGATAACATATATGTTGTGGGTACTCACTGGAAGCGCCTCGAGGCCCTTCTAATCAGTACCACAACATATGTGTTTGTGGAGAAATAAGAAATATATCAGTATTTTTGGTTGAAAAAAGGCGCCTTATCTGGCACTTTGAGTAAATGGACTTGTAAACGGCGGAATTCTGGTGAACAGATTCTAATCAAAGCACTGTCAACACTGGTGGTCGATTGTCTTTGAGTGAAGGTTGTGATAATTTTCATTTTATCCTTAACTTACTGTAGTTTAAGATAACAGTGCATACTCAGATCAGACGCCGCGTTCTGTGCGTCAGATCTTGGTCTGCATTGTTTGCCAATGTCCCAGTCCAGGTTTTACAGATAACCCTCTATTAGCAGCACTCTGATATCACAGCAACAAGAATAGGGCAAAAATAACCATTATCTGGATTTCGTCTAACGCGCGGTTTGATTGCATTGGTCAATGATAATCACTGTTTTAAGGAAGTTTCGGTTCATGTATACGTAGGCTCGATGGTAAACAATCGACCCAAAAAGGAAACCCCTTGAAGGCAATGAACATACTCATAAAACATGAAAACAGATGAATGGTCGTTTTGTGGGCCAGACTAGATTGTTTCGGTCAATTAGGTCACATCAGTGCCCCTCATATAAATGTACAAAAGTCCCGGAATGGACAATGAAAACTCCAAATCTGTCCAGTGAATTACAATCGTACTTTGAATGACATAAACAATCTGTGTAATGTTTATAAATGTATCTTTGTCTTGGTGTTCTCTCACCCAGTGATTTGTGAAGTAAGAAAATCTCCAAACTTTACTGGCATTCTTACATGTTCTGCAATCATTAAATCGTCGTTGGATTTTCTATAGGTAGTTAACTTAAACCTAATCCCATTGTAGACTGAATAGACTCTGGAACACTATATATTGGACGAGTCCAATTTCAATTTTAGCTATGCCCGACTGTGAGATTTAAATATTCCTAGAGAAAAATGGCTAAAGTATTTGCAAACAGTGAATACCCTGATCAGACGCCGCATTTCTGATCTGACTCTACACTGTTTGCTAATTGCCCTTTAGGGATCTCCAGATTCCAATGGATTAAGGTGCCACTCACAAAAGCTGCGGGCGACATTCTCGTTTTTCATTATTGTTTTGGCATTTTGACTTGACCTGTAGGGCCAACGATTCAAGTGAAGTATAAAGCCTTAAGTTCTTATTAACATATTTTAGAATGTCATCTGCTGCAATTTAAATGATGCTTTCAAGAGGTTAATAATTCACCACCGTCCGTGTTCAAAATAAAGGAGGGTCTTGGCGCAGATGCAACAAGAAGTGTCAATAAGCAGTGCTTATTATATACCCACCCTCCAACTCCAACCCACCCCTAAACTAATGACTTCCTTCTGATAAATTATTTAGCAAGATAAGAAGCAGAAACCAAAAGATAAAGGACGGACATGCGGATTTAAGTGTCGATCGACAATGGGCAACACATTTAGAAATATATAAATGACGAACAAGGCTAGCATGTCGCACGTATTGTCGGTTGTGTGGTCTCATAATCGATGACTATGACAGATGCGCTTAACACTCTTCTAATCGTTGGGTTGAATCACATTAGCTCATTAAGTTACCAGGAATACGTTTATCTTTCAACCCTAATGTAATACTACCCGATGCACTCCGACGACTGTCTCGACATACCTATAGCCTTACGGGAACACTAAATACCAGGTCAAATCAATTGATCAACTTACTTTACAGAAAGAGGTGCGACATGCTCTCTAGTTAGTCATCATCATCACCATCATCATCATCATCGTCATCATCATTACTATTATTGTTATCTCGTGATTATTATTATTATTATTATTATTATTATTATTATTAATTTTATTATTATTTGCTAAATAATTACCAACATGCTATGGTTCCATCTACTCTTCACATGTTATTTCGCTGTTATATAACTTTCAGGAGATGATTTACATAAGCTCTAAGCTTTTTATCAAATCCTGTACCATATAATATTATGCTATGTATATGTGAAAAATGCTGAATAAAATATTGTTTAAACCAAAGGACGGGCATACGGGCGGAAAACATGAAAACAGTATACCCCCACAAACACTAGATAACGGGGGTTTAAACAATGAATACCAATATCGCGCTGTAAATCAGCACAGTCTACTGCACCTTCTGCCATTGCATTGTAGTTGTGGTATCCACACATTCTTCAGGCGAGAGGAGACAGTAATGAGACTACATGGATGCACAAGTTGAACTAAGCCATCGGTGTTCCTTTTTACGCTATTGCATATTTTATCTTATGCAACTCAAACATATGATAATGATGATGATGGTGATTATGATGGTGATGATGATGATGACGATGATTTGGTGATTAACGTACCTTTCAACAGCCCAGCTAGCATTCTACATAAATCTATAGCGGGCCGTTATCGGCCCCTCAGCTACCCTGGCCCGCTTTAGATACATGTAGAATGCTAACTGGGATAATGTAAGTCTTATCGAGACGATGGAAGGATGCTGATGAATGGCTCTGTGAAATAAAGCTCCGTATAGTCAGACGGACATGATCTCATCCGAATTCCACCTCTAGCGGGCTTCGAACCCGGGACCTCGTGATCCGAAGGGAGAGCTAACCGGGCGCTTCAATTCAAACAGAATAGTGCATCTGCGCAGGCTCTTCAGAGCCTTCTCTGTCCACCTGAAAATGGCTAAACTATTTGCAAACAGTGAAGACCCTGATCAGACGCCGCGTTCTGCGGCGTCTGATCTGGGTCTGCACTGTTTGTTAATTGCCCTTTTAGGGATCTACAGATTACAATGGGTTAAAGTGCCAATCACAAGAGCTGCGGGCGACATTCTCTTTTTTGCATTATTACCTATTCTAGCATTTTGGCTTGACACTCTTTTGAATGGCCTGTAAGGCCAACGATTCAAGTGAAATATAAGGCCTTAAATTTTTATAAGCATATTTTAGAATGCCACTTTCTGCAATTTTAATGGCGCTTTAGATCTTTGGTTACCCACAGAGTGCCATAAAGACTCTGAACAGACTGCACAGAAACACAGGCGTATTGAAGTGTTCGCTGGGCGCACATGCAATCTTGTAGGAAAATCTATGTTCCTGCTCATTATTAAAATAATTAAAACTATTCACACACAATCTTGTAGGAAATACTGCCCAGTAAGCATTTTTTTTTATATAAATCTATAGCGGGCCGTTATCGGCCCGTCAGGGTAGCTGACGGGCCGATAACGGGCCGCCATACATCACGAAAACGTGCCTATATAATTTTGACCCCCTTAAACCCCACTTTTATATAGTAAAACTAGGGTTTGCAGGGGTATACTTTATTTTTCTTATTTCTGCTTAAAACATTGATTGTGGGTACTCGTTAGAACCGCCTCGTCGAGGCGGTTCTAACGAGTACCCACAATCTATGTTTTTGAGCAGAAATGTGAAAATTATCAGATTATTTTATTTGAAAAATTTTATTTTATGGTGGTAAAGTTTTCTGTATATTTGAATAGGCATGTTTTCATAATGGATTTATAAAGAATGCTAACTGGGCGTGTTCCGACCCTTATAAACACACAGATATTGCATTCTTACACTCCAAACTGCCTGTTAAAGCAGATTTTACGATACCCTTTCCTCTAATAACGTTGAATGTCACTGTCCGCTAAATTACAGCGATAATTCTTGTTTGTCAATATAACTTAAACAATTGATTTTCATGAAAATGAATTAGGCTTTAGCGAATTCTATCCAGACCAATTTAAAATTGCAATTTAATACAATGCAGCCAGCCAGCGCTAAGAATCCACAAATACAATATAGTTTAACTCTTTGCATGCTTGGTAAACATTTCAACAGACGACAATTTAAAATATCAGATAGGATGTAACGTTTCATGCAAATTGTCTCCTTAGAAGACAATTTGCAAAAGTGTCATATCCTATTTTCTAGGAAAACTGAGAAAATTACAACCAGTTTGTCGTCTGCTGAACTGGCCTACAGCATGGTTAGTGTAAACGTATAACTCTGCGTCCGGGAATAAAATCTGCATGGTGGAATAATTCTGTTGGACTATCTTAATTCTTTTATGCAGAGTGGACTCTTCTACCTAAAATCTTTGGACAGATCCATTTCCAGTAGAAGGGGTGTCTATGTTTTATAGAAATTCCTGTACATTTATCTAATGCAAACATAGAGCTTGATCAGAGACCATGTTCTGAGGCGTTTGATCTGGGTCTACACTGCTCGCTAAAGTCCCTTTGATGGAGCGCCAGGCATAATTAGGTTAAGAAACTAACATTGTTCGATGCAACAGTTTTAACCCATTTTAGACAGAATAAACATTCCTACACAATATTTTTAAAAAGTCAAAGTTATAAATTTAGGTATGTCAGGCTGTGTGATCTAAATATTCCTGGAGAAAATTGGCCAAACTGTTTGCAAACAGTGTGCAGACCCTGATCAGACGCCACCTTCTACGGCGTCTAATCTGGATATTCACTATTTGCCAATTACCCTTTTGGGGGTTTCCAGACTAAAATGGGTTAACTGGTAATAGGAAGGCAGAAAATATTATATATTTAACATATGAAAGAGAAAATATGTTTACCAGCACCAAAACATATGCTTAGGTATAGTACGACAAAATCAAACTGAGACAATTAGTTTCCGCCAACATCTTCGTAGGTTTCCGTTATAAACAGCGATCGGATTTCATGTTTAGCAGAAGAGGGTATCGATGGTCTTTTTTTATTCTGATTGCCTATTAATGGCCTAATTTTTATTGACTGCTGATTTGTGGTCTAACATTTAGGTAACAGTTGATTTTTGTGGTGTGGGATTTAACGATTCGGCTCAAACTATCCAAGCTATACTAAGTTTAGTGAAAATAGTTTTGTCGGTTACTGATTAGGGAGCTAAGGTATTTTTGGTACCTCCTCCAGACCTTCATAATTGTTCATTGTAGTTAATAAAGCGAAACTATGGTGTAACGGTTTACCACAATGTATTGTCATTCGGAAATCGATGATTACCAAATTGAGTTCACGGAATATGCTAATGTCTCAGTTTAATGTTGAAGCACTATAAATTTGGTTTTATATATGTTCGGATACATACGAAAACAATATGACGCATAACATAGGGGATAAGCCCTTATGACATATTCGGATTTTTCTTGGTGGATTTTCAGTAATTTTATAAGGGATATAACCACAATATATCTTCATTACGAAAACATGCCTATTCAAATATACTGAAAATTTTACCACCAAAAAATGAAAATTTTCAGATAAAAAATTCTGATATTTTTCCTATTTCTGCTCAAAACATAGATTGTGGGTACTCGTTAGAACCGCCTCAGCGAGGCGGTTCTAACGAGTACCCACAACCTATGTTTTCAAGCAAAAATAAGGAAAATAATGTATACCCCTGTAAACCCCAGTTTTACTGTATAAAAGTGGGGTTTAAGGGGGTCAAAATTATATAAGCGTGTTTTCGTGATGTTGTGCGTCTGTCATTACTGACAATGACCAATCCTAATCAACTGTGTGGTATTTTATTATTTGTGTGTTCTAAGATGGCTGATGAGACCAATCTTAGCTCTGAACTGCCTGTTGCAGATAGAATAAGAGAGGTCTAAGGAAGAAAGCTCTGTTAGTGATGCCTTAGCTCTGGCTTTCCGCTGTGCACGTTTCTCCTCGGCAATATATAATGCTCCAATGTACGCATTTTTTCCTTTCAGAGTAAATCCTTTACAGACGGTAGGCAAACAAATCTAATAAAGTTTCCTCCTCTTAAAGTGCGTCCATTAACCTTAAGACCCAGACCAGACTGCCCATTTGATACCCACTTACATAATCAATGAACACTGCATATGGGTAAGCAGAGAAGGCCTTGAACAATATGTAATATAATCGAGCGCAGAGAAGGTCGTGATACTGTATAATATAGCGACAAGCAGAAAAGGCCCTGGACACTGTATAAAACAACAACGCGCACAGAAGACCCTGAACGTAGTATACACCATCAACGAACAGAAAAGGCCCTGGACACTGTATACATCGAGAGCAGAGAAGACTCTTGACACTGTATTATGTCGAGGAGCCGAGAAGGCCATGGACACTTTATAATGTATCGACGAGCGGATTTGGTCCTGGACACTGTATAATATATTGACTAGCAGAGAACATTACGAAAACACGCCTATTCAAATATATTGAAAATTTCACCTCCAAAAACTGAAAATTTTCAGATAAAAACTCTGATATTTTTCATACTTCTGCTCAAAACATGGATTGTGGTATTCGTTAGAACCGTCTCGGCGAGGCGGTTCTAACGAGTGCCCACAGTCTATGTTTTGAGCAGAAATAAGAAACATAATGTATACCCCTGTAAACCTAAGTTTTACTATATAAAAGTGGGTTTTAAGGGGGTCCAAATATAGGCGTGTTTTCTTGATGTTATGTCAAGGAGCCGAGAAGGCCATGGACCAGTTATAATGTATCGACGAGCGGAGATGGCCCTGGACTCTGTATAATATATTGACGAGCAGAGAAGGATCTGAACAGACTGATTTTATTCGCCAGCTGATCTTGCACTTAGCTGTCCGCATGTAGCATAACGTACATTGTCTCACGTCGCGGTTTATTTACAGTGGTGGTTTGAAACGAAAGGGAATAAAGCAGTCAGATAACTTCCTTATCATTTTCTCCACCAAATAACCATATCCTCTGAGACATACATGCCCACACCATTAGAATTCCAGTGGGAAATCAGAACATATCTTTTTTCTCAAGAAATGCAAAAGAGTGTCAGTAGTATCCCGTTAACATTTATACAGTGCCAGCTCAAATATTGTGGCTGCAAGTTCTCCCACTCAAAGTGCTTTAAATTGCTATTTTTGCATAAAAAGCAGTGTCGCATGTTACTAATAGCCGTGCATTAACCGGCGAAAAGCCGTGTATTAACAAAGCAATTCACGCGCTGTTAATGCACGGCTACGCAACTTTCAATATGATCGTACCGGGGCTTCAGATTTGCTGCCGTTACGAGATGTGTACTGCCTGGCCCTAGAACGAGCATAGTCCGTCGAAATTGCGTCCGCGTGACATCTGTGAAAAGGCGAAACAAAATAGTTAAAAAAATAACGCGAAATGTAGCAAATGTTTTTAGTTTTTATGCAATAATAGCGATCGAACATCGTTTTTCAATGCATTAACATTCGCCAGGTCCCTTGGGAGATGTTGAAAACCGCGGCCTTCGGCCTCGGTTTTCAACACCTCCCACGGGACCTGACGAATGTTAATGCATGAATAATCATGTATGATCCCTACAATACTTAACAGTATTTATTCTAAATACTCGAACACTCTAACTCATTAACGTAATTGATCGTAAATTTGAAAATGTGTATTTTCTTATCTGTTTATGCGACAAAAACTACCGAATGAGTGACTATCGGTGTTGAACCAGATCAGACGCCACTTTCTGATTCTACACCGTTCGTTCAGGGCTGTATGCCCGTATACTTAGAGCAAACATGGTAGCTACACCTGATTAGTTCACTGATGGTCAACGCTCAATAAGGATGCGAACTGCGTCTTAACCGCTAAAATTCTTGATGGCATGGAAAAAATATGTGAAGATCACGGATCTCAATATTTTGCAACATTATATACACTCTAAAGTCTGCAACCCCTGGTGTAGGCTTCTTTTTGTGGCAGAAAAGTCACAAACTTCGAAATCTTAAACTCCCTTATCTCAAACTAATTAAGCTATTCATGCTTCTGACCAACAGCATATGTTTCTTTGTTGTTGTTTTTTTATGGAAAGATTACGAAAATAAGCCTATTCAAATATACATGTACTGAAAATTTTACCACCATAAAATGAAAATTTTCAGATAAAATTCTGATATTTTTTCATATTTCTGCTCAAAACCTAAATTGTTGGTGCTCGTTTGAACCGCCTCGACGACAGCGGTTCTAACGAGTACCCATAATCTATGTTTTTGAGCAGAAATAAGAAAAATAATGTATGCCCCTGTAAACCCCAGTTTTACTATATAAAAGTGGGGTTTAAGGGGGTCAACATTATATATTCATGTTTTCGTGATGAAAACTAGAAATATTATCACAGAATTATCACCAAATATTTATCCTTAACGACTTAACCCGTGACATGCTGAGTAAACTAAGATACTACACATGCTTCTAATTTTTAGCCAATCATATTACTTGACCCAGGTTGGTGATACAAATTCAAATAGTTAATGGCAAACAATGCAGATCCAGATCAGTTGCCTTCTTCTTCAGAAAACTGATAACTTAACTATCAAAGCATATCAAGTGGTTATTGTACATAAAAATATATTAAAGCTGACCTTCCAACGTGCAAAGTCGGGACAAAAGAGTTCCCTTTCTTTTCTTTTTCATAAATATATATAATACTAACGTCAGTTTGTGTCACAATGTTCCGTCTAGAGTAGCCGAAAATTAAAACATATAAAAAACATATTCGTAGGTACCCCAACTAACAAACAAAACTAAAATAGTGTCCGTTCATGTATATAACAGACTGGATACCGGTTTGTATTCTATCTGCACGTAAAACAGGAGACAGCAAGTACATTATGTATGTACGGTCAATGAACATTATATAGCGCTGTTTGAGTAGCCTACTTTGTAGCCAAAATATGCCTTTATTTAAATGAATTTGGATATTTTAGTTTTAGATGGAACATTGTAAAACAAAATGACATTAGTACTTTATGTATTCATGCAAAACATAAAAAGGAAAAGTTTTGTCCCGAATTGACGCAAGTTAGGAGATAAGGTGTTCAAACATATTAAATATGTTTGTTCCTCTAAATATGCATTTTGTATACGTTTAGAATAACTTTGTTTAAATCGAAAGTGTGAGGCAAGCGTTTACTTTCCGGTTTGTGTTGATAATTTATCATAAGTAGTACATGTGTGCAGTTCGCAACCAGCTATGGACAGCCGGCGGATTATCTTTAATTGAACGTAGCCCTGTAGTAATATACTGTGAACCCAGTTGACACACCATGGGAAACACACAGCACTTTATTTTTATACTTCAGCGTCGCCCTAACGCTTTGACGAAGCAACGATGTTTGCGCTGGGAGTATGCATACGTTGCTTGCTGTTATTAGATAATTCTAAGTTACATGTACAAGTAAATTATGTGTGCACTTACTTTAATCCGTAATCTGCTGGAAACTATATGAGTCATAGAAAGTGATAGAATAAATCTAATAATCCAAATAAAACACTTGCAGATACCTGCATAATTGTCACGAATGAGAAATGAACATGCATTATATTAATACATGAAGGCAATATTAGCAAAAACTTCAAGCATGCATAGTACGTGAAGGTCGTGCTTGAACTATATACCTGTCCATAGTCTGTTTAATGACATATTTATAATATGAATATTGCCTTTGCGGAGATTACCGGCACAGTGGCTCAGTGGTAGAGCGTCCGCTTTGTGACCGGGAGGTTGCGGGTTCGATCCCCGGCCGGGTCATACCAAAGACTTTAAAAAATGGTACTAGCTGCTCTTTCGCTTGGCGCTCAGCATTAAGAAAGTAGAGCTAGGAATCGGAACTGGTCAGCTCAGTGTCAGTATAATGTGACTGGGTGGAATATCATGTCAAAGTGTCTGGGGCATGATATTTCAGTGAGGCAGCACTCTAAAAATGAGCAATGAGCTCCCTGTCACATCCAGACACCATCGCGATATGACTGAAAGATTGTTGAAAGCGACGTTAAGCCCAAATCAAACAAAAACAAATTTGCGGAGAATACATACATGACTTTACCACTTGTGTGTCTATAGTCAATTCTATGGAATACCGGCAACCTGAATTGCTTAATGCAGGGATATACAGTGACGCAGCACTGCTGCAACGATGTGTTTCCTTTATACAACGTCGCATTAACATCGATGCAACGTCATGGCGTTTCATCGACGTTCATGTGACATTGTAAAATCGTTATGTGCCCGCTGTGTTGTACGTCAATGGAATATGCTAACTGACTTCTCGTACATGTAAATTGTAGTTATTTCAACAACGAAAATTGTTTTCAATTCGCACCTGCTTTAATATATGTTTAAAGCCATTCGAAACGGAACTGGTATATTTTTGTTGTTGTTTTTTTTATCATTTATTGCAATGTTTAAACGTTTTTGGTTTATATGAATCAACTTGCCTTACGTACAAGAACATTTTTACAATAGTTGTCCTCAAATGCTCAATCATGCATAAAATTTTGATACAAAACGGTAAAATCGTCAATCTTTTATAACATTTACAAAATTTAACAGTCCACCAAATTTTCATCCGACAGTATACATTATGTTCTCAGTAACAGAAATACGCAATAAAACCGGATTTTGCTTTGGCAGATATGACAAAGCCGTATCCTCTAATACAGTTTTACGAAACTTTTACAGATTTTGCTGATGGTCTTGAATGTCATTTCAAACTAAAACATGCCATTGTTCGATGTCGGGTTACTTGAACAAAAGATGTGAACTAATGATTCTCATTGATGTCGATATTTGCCGTCAAAATGCAATATAAAAGGTCATTTCCTAATCGTATGCACACTCTAAGCTGGTCATTTAAAAGCTCAACAATCCATAAGAGCTAGTTACCGTCATGTATCCGTCTTCGAAGCAATATTCAAAATACCAAACCTTTTAACACAAAAAAGAACCAGTGGTTAGATCATTGCGACATTTTGAGTAAAACCGACAATTGCCCCGTTTTTCTCCACCAGCGTTTAGTTGTGTCCCTTTATCAACAAATGCAATTCGACCAATCCGGACTGCAGTATCAGAATTGGTAACGTGTTGTCTTAAAATCTACACCGTTAATTGCTATGTTTTTGCTTGATAGAAACGATAAACGGGCATAGAGTAATGTCAAATGTAGACAGTTGCGTTTTAATGGCTTTTAAGTAGAGGTATACATGTGACTTCCGGTTTCAATCTATTTGACGTAATACAGCTGGGAACCAGAAGCCTCAGATACAGGAAATTGGTTGTATTTTCCTTTTGTTCTAGAACGTTTGTTTGTGTTGAGGTATTACGGCTAAGTCGACCTAATAGGGTCATGTCGAGCGCGGTCAATTTACTTAACACCACGTTTTTTTATGGGCAGGCTTAGTCTTCTAAGCGATTAACCAGTACTTATGCATATTCTTCATCAGAAACTGAAAACTGCCCAGCGGAAGGGAGAGAATGACCGTAGAAAATATTTCCAGATCAATCACCACGAAAGAATGTTGCCGGTCTTGCGGGGATCAAACCCGCGACCTCGGACGCACATCGTACTGAGCCAGCAAGGCCGATTATTCTGGTATGACCATGGTCTTCTCATTTTGTTAACTGCTCTGTCTAATAGCATGACAAACATACACTGTTTTTGTCAAATAAAGATCTTGAAGTTGAATTAATATTCCCGCTTTTTAACGCTTCTCTTTCTAAACGCGACATGCCCTGTCTTAGCAAACCGTGTAGATCCTGATCAGTTGGCTTCTGAAGAAGCCAGCTGATCTCGATCTGCACTGTTTGTCATTAAATTTGTGAATTTCTATCAAAAACCCGGATCAAGTAATCTGATTGGCTGGAAAGTAGAAGTGGGCGTGGCATCTTAATTCATTCAGCATGACAAGGGTTACATTTACCCTTTTTACACTGTGTGGCCAGTGTGTTTATATTTAAATATCGTTTTTTTAAATATTTCATTTCTGAATATACACTGTAAAACATACCGGTGGTTCTTGTCCCACTAAATATTTGCAAAACCAACACTGCATACCCAGAGTATACGCCGTGCTTTGACGCATTCTCAGGGTCTACAGCTTTTTGTGTTTTAGATTGTATACTTGATCTCAATAATATAGTCACCACTTATACATATGGAGCAAACATCTTGCGTGCCTACAGGTACGTTACGCTACAATTCAAAAATTGTAAACGTATACTTCTTGGTCATAGGTCTGTATTAATAAATGTCTTCATCGAAATATATTAAGAATGTGTTCTTATTTATCCACATAAAAATATTTATTGTGGGTATTCATCGGAAACGCCTCGGAGAGATGCTTTTGTTGAGGAACACAATATGTATTTTGTGGAGGAAATAAGAAAATATTTATTTGGATACCCATCTTACAGAGTTATGTAGGCCATGACATTCTCACTATATATTATGGAAAATTAGGCACGTTAGGCACGTCAGCCCAAATCAGTACGCCGAATTTCAAAACCTTTACTCATATGCTTTTAAAAAGGACTGGACTTTTGAATCTGCAAGCGCACCTTCATCTTACCTTTAGATTTTTTTCCCGCATTGATAATGAATACACCTGAAAGATACTGTTGTATTTTGCAAATGGAGACAATTTTTTCTTACGGAAAGTTTTCTCCCTTATGTTTGATATCTTTCAGAACATAGTGGTACAGGAGAGGAGAGACTACATTATTTCTTTTCAGACTGTTTCTTCAGTATATAGTATTTCCCAAGGAGACGAGAGGTAAATATTTCAACGTCGGCGTTACTTTCATCGGGTGTGTTTCTTTTTCACTTGAATTCGTTTGTTGACCACTGGTGTTCATTTGATATTAGCCCAGTTATGAATAGCGTCCCATAACAGGGGCATTGGCAAACAATGTTGACCCGAATCAGACGCCGCGTCAATACTTTTTTTTTTTTTTTTTTTTTTTTTTTTTGTTTAAAACATGGTCATAATAAATATCCAACCAGACACCCCTTCTACTAGAAAATGACCTGTTCAAATGGTTGAGGTAGCAGAACCCACTCGGCGTAAATGGGTTTATGCATTGTATATGGGTTAGATCAAAGCAAATATATCATGCACAAACAGACAAACCAGAGTACTCTGGATATAGTCTTTACTCCTGTTACTTTAGGAATACTTTATTGTGTGATTATTGTTCGTGTGAGCAGCAAACGTGCAAATTCGCGCTCTTCGTTCCTGTCATATTTGTTTCTATCTGGGCGGTTGCCAAACCGCCACTAGATTGAACATACCGCATTTCGACAATCCGTTTTCCTGTTACTGCCAGCCTAATAACTACCTATAAAATAGTTCCCTGATAACGCTGATCACACTTCATTTGCATTAAAACATATTAGAATTATAAATAGCGAGTTAAAAAAAAAAACAAACCCAAATTAAACTTCAACGTTTTGAAGAACTAAGATTTTAATCATATTGAGTACAATCATATTGGATATTAATACTCCTGTAAAACACACCAAATCTACAGCGTTGATTAAAAAAAATCTAAACCGAGCCGCGGTTCTACTAAACACCGACAGAACTTTTTTTCAACTGGAAAGGACCGAAAAGGGCTTCCAAAAAGTACTTTGAATACATATTACAATCTGCGTATGACTATCGACACTAAAAATACGAGATTAACACCGAAAATGCGAAATGTTTAAAATAGCTCAGCAGCACGGGCCTGGGTTTCTGCTCTCAGATAAATTTAACAAATAATTCTTTATGCTGTTTAGGTGTGGTTTATGTGTGGCATTTTTTGCTTTAAATTTAAACGTAAATCCCGTTCAGTTCTAGAGACCTATATACTTTCTGGCAATCGTCTACATCAGCACTCCCAGTGATTTGATTTTCCTGTGAAGTGGTAGACATTTTGATTGACAATTTTAAGCTCACCTGAGCCAAATGCTCAGGATGAGCTGTTGTGATAACTTGCCATCCGTCGTCTGTCCGTCCACTGCCCATCGTCCGTCGTCCGTCCACACCTTTGAACGATCTCCTCTGAAACCCCTGAGCCAGTCTTCTTTAAACTTTATGTGGAGCCTTTTGTTAAAGGGGGATTGAACATTTGTACAAATGGTCGTCCGTTGTCCGTCCACACCTTTGAACGACCTCCTCTGAAACCCCTGAGCCAGTTTTCTTTAAACTTCACGTGGAGCCTTCTGTTAAAGGGTGGTTGAACATTTGTACAAATGGTCATGGTCCATTAATCAAGATGACCGCCATGCCAATATACGCGATATTCGTACGGTTAAAAATCTTTTTCTCCAGAATCAAGAAAGATTCAAGGCTGAATCTTGGTATATAGCATTATGGACTCAAGGTCTACCAAGTTTGCTCAAATAATGACCCTAGGTTGACCTTTGACTTTTTATAGCAATGTTAAATTTGCGTCCCCATATATATGTGTATGGGGAAACTGTTGAAAAGTCCAGTGATTAAAGTAGTCAAACATTTTACTTATAATCAAACTGTTGTCCCCTGAGGGTTATCTGCCCGTGCCCCATTGGCTATAAAATTCTGTAATTTTAATATGTCTTCTCTGAAACCGCTTGAGCAATTTTCACCAGATTTCACATGGGGCCTTCTGTCGAAAGGGTATTGTCAATTTGTTCAAATAGTTCCGCGTCACTGAACAAAATCGCCTCGTAGAATAAAACACAAAGCAATAAAGAGTACTCGTCTTCTCCAGAATCAAGAAAGCTTTGGAGCTGAATCTTGGTATATAGCATCGAAGACTTAAGGTCTACCAAGTTTGTTAAAAGGATGACTGTAAATTGACCTTTGACCTTTTTACGGCAAGGTCAAATTTGCCTTCCCATGCATTTGTATTGGGAAAACGTTGAAAAATCATTTTCTCTAAACGTATTAAAGACTAATGGCTGAAACTAACAATGTGTGATAAAAAAAGTAAATCAGTTTAGTTATAATCAAAATTTTGTCCCCTGAGGGTTATCTGCCCTTACCCCTGGACTACGTACATGTATAAATTTGTGTAATTTTTAAGTTTCTTCTCAAACACTGCTTGAGCAATTTTCACCAGATTTCACATGGGGCCTTCCGTCAAAAGGTATTGCCAAAGTTTTCAAATGGTTCCGGGCCATTGAACAAGATCGCCATCATGTCCATATATGGTAAAAAAAAAAAAAACAACATAAACATATTCTTCTCAAGAACCCAGAAAACTTTGGGGCTGAATCTCGATATATAGCATCACTGAGTCAAGCTCTACCAAATTTGTTCTAGTGAAGATCGTGTTGACCTTTGACCTTACTACGGCAAGGTCAAATTTGTGTCTCAATAGATTTGTATGGGGAAAAAGTTGAATTTTTTTTTTTTTTTTTTTTTTTTTTTTTTTTTTTTTTTTAATGGCTGAAGTTTGCATGTTATGATTAAAGCATTAAAACGTTTTAGTTAGGATCAAAATTTTGTCCCCAGGAGTTATCTGCCCTTGCCCCTAGGATATAGACAGGTATAAAATCATGAAATCTTTAAACGTCTTTTTTCTCTGAAACCGCTTTACCAGTTTTCATCAGATTTCACATGGTGCCTTCAAATGGTATTGCACCTTTAACCAAGATGGCTGCCAGGTCCATAAATGGTAAAAATCTTCTTCTCCAGTACTAAGATAGTTTTGAGGCTGAATCTTGGTATACAGCATCGGGACTCATGGTCTACCAAGTTTGTTAAAATGATGAGACTAGGATGACCTTTGACCTTTTTTATAGTATGGTCAGATTTGTGTCCTAGTTGCTGTAACAATACTGGACGAAGGTTGCATGGCATTTGCAAATATAGTATTGTATGCAATAGCTGCTTTTATCAGGTGAACGAAATGTGGCCCATGGGCATCTTTTTTGTTTCTCCTTAATCGAGTACTGTAATAAATCTAAGTGTCTTCAATTCAGTACCTGCCTGAAATGCGGTCAAACATTTATAGAATGTATTCACGAAGTTTCTAACCATGTCCCTAGAGTAACACACTTTTGTTTTCCACTAATGGCATACAATCGCTAGAAAACCGTATATAAATACACTTACTGACCATTTATTAGTTCCAAATGTATTTAACCTATGGTCTTCCGTGACATTACTTAACCTATTACTTGATCCTAGCGTCCAATTAAAGAGGTATTGGCAACCAGTGTAGACCCAGATCAGACGCCATAGAACGCGGCGTCTGATCAGGGTCTACAATGTTTGCATTAAACACAGGATTTTCTATAAAACATAGTAATGATAAAATCCAACTAGACACCCCTTCTGTTGGAAAAAAGACCTTTCCAAAGAATTGCGGTAGTAGAGTCCACTCGGCATAAATTGGTTACGTCCAACTTGTAACCCCATCTAACCCTATAACATAAAGTGAAAATAGTGATATACATGGGAAGTTGAAACAACGTCAAAGTTAATAAAAGGCACAATACTCAGTTAAAAAATAACGAATCGTCAGTTGTTGTTAACTCATGTTGTATAAAGATTCCTTGAAGTAAGAAACACTCGAAAAGCTTAATGTTAAAAACCTGCAAAATTCTGAAAATCAGAGACCAGTTGTTCAAAACGAACGATGTCGTCGTAACATACATGTATCAATCACAAAAACATGCCTATATAATTTTGACACTCTTAAACCCCACTTTTATATAGTAAAACTGGGGTTTACAAGGATATACATTATTTTTCTTATTTCTGCTCAAAAACATTGATTGTGGGTACTCGTTAGAACCGTCTCGATCAGAAATGTAAAATATAGGAATTTTTTATCTGAAATTTTTCATTTTTTGGTGGTAAAATTTTCAGTATATTTGAATAGGTGTGTTTTCGTAATGGTTAAATCTTTGATCATAAAATATGGCATATGCGCTAACATTTTTTGCTGAAAAATGTGAGTAGGTTTTGCATATTTTTTTCAGCAAAATACCTAAGAATTAGATGTTTTACTTACTAGAACATTTAATATTTTGACCACTAACGAGCTTGTCAGGCTAACGATGTTTTGAACAACTGTGCCTAGTGCAATAATATCTATCGGAGCCCGAATTTTATGGGATTTCAGTCCATGAGTTCGGTAGGAGTGTCAGTACTAGTGATCTTAACGAAAACACGCCTATATAATTTTGACCCCCTTAAACCCCACTTTTATATAGTAAAACTGGAGTTTACAGAGGTATACATTATTTTCTTATTTCTGCTCAAAAACATAGATTGTGGGTACAGAACCGCCTTGCCGAGGCGGTTCTAACGAGTACCCACAATCTATGTTTTGAGCAGAAATATGAAAAATATCAGAATTTTTACCTGAAAACTTTCAGTTTATTGTGGTGAAATTTTCAATATATTTGAATAGGCGTGTTTTCGTAATGATTTTCTGCGGAACAGTTAAACAGATTGTCAGGCATTACAAAAGATAGGTTAGAACGAAATTATTGTGCGGCAAATTGCATGTGGATCTGGCTTTCTCTGTCCTGCGAATATTTGTACATGGCTTTACCTAGATTTTCTTTGTCAGCTTCTACTTGTATATCTTCGTAGTGGGACATGAGACTATTATAAATCGATATATTTAATTGTATTCAATGATTATTTTGTATTCAATCATAATATTGTATTTAATAATTCCCCTGCATTCAATGACAATGTATTCAATGATTCTGTAAGTGGAATGACGGCCCAGATCAGGCTGTGCGTATGCACATAGTCCTCATATAAATAAATAACCATAAAAGAACGAGAATCGGAGACTCCGTTTTAATGTGTCTCTTCATATGCAACGATGTAGTATGCGATGCTGCATACGCCCTCACCCCATCCCCCCTCCCCGCCCCTAACACCCCGCCCCCCCCCCCCCCCCTCCTCTTGGCACTGACGAGCGATATTTGATTTTCGAAATACCAGATTAAGCTCAATGATCCCAACGGAAATAAAATATAACCTGCACTATGATGAAGTAAGGAGAGACGTTTTACGGCCCCCACACGGCACTAAACACCAGCTACAGTGAAGTAAAATAAAATCTAAATTGTTGCCTTTGGAAACAAAGAATATACAACAGAGCGAATTTCAGACATAACGAAAATACACCTATTCAAATATATTGAAAATTTCAGCACCAAAAAACCAAAAGTTTTCAGATAAAAATTCTGATATTTTTTATGTTTCTGCTCAAATTATAGATTGTGGGTACTCGTTAGAACCGCCTCGCCGAGGCGGTTCTAATGAGTACCCACAATCTATGTTTTGAGCAGAAATAAGAAAATAATATATACCCCTGTAAACCCCAGTTTTACTATATAAAAGTGGGGTTTAAGGGGGTCACAACTATATAGGTGTGTTTTCGTGATGGACTCGGTTTTATTAAGTCTCTTCATAAACAGCTATGTAGTCAGCGAGGCTATATACGCCCCATAGCATCGGCTTAAGCGTATTTGACCAGATATCATCACCTTATTGCTTTTCTTGCCAAACATAAACTATGACCCGTTAAACAAGAAACTTCATCATCTTATCGGTAGTCGTGTCTATAGTTTGAGGAATATTAGATCTGCTGAAGAGAGTCTGTATTATTTCAGCCGTAACGACAGAAATCGTACCTTCGGATATGTGCGCCCAGCAAAACTTCAGATCAAATTGTGTATTCGCATAGCCTCATCAGACCCTTCACTGGGCACAAAGTTCAACGGATGCAAAGATTCTTCTTGTGGATGCGCAGGCTGATTTGGTTTAAACATATTTTATTTCAATACTTTCATTAGTACATAAAACACATAACATACTTTATAGGATTGGAACGAAAGCAATCTGCTTGTTTGGTTCCTCTCCTTGATAACAATATTCAGTGTACAGTATGGCGGAAAAACAACTGTATGATCAAGCATTGAAATGTCATAATATATGTTATAGTTGCCAATTGAAATGGTAGTCGAAAGAAAGCAATATACATAATCGAAACAATAAGGAAAGAGAGAGAGAGAGAGAGAGAGAGAGAGAGAGAGAGAGAGAGGTGGAGCATTCGTTTCGTTTCTGGATAAAGACTATGTGTAAATAAAGAGTGTATGTCTATGATTTCTCTCCAAATTTGAAAATGCAAGAAGGAAAAGTTGCTAAATATTATAGTAATGACTTAAAATCTCTTTGAGTCCCGAATATATTTATGTACTGCCTCAAATATGGTTGTGTTTGTTTGGTTGGAGAGTGTACTGTCCCCAAATAAGAGAACGCGAAGACTTACGGTGATATGTTGAGAGACATTGTGTATGAGATCTGCACGTTGACGGGCGTACTGTGGACAATTTAAGAAGAAATGAAAGGCATTTTGATTTGAGTCTTCGCTGTGCGCACATTGCAGACAGTACGTTTTCTCACTTTGAGACTCACTTTAACAACAACTTGAGAAGCCTACTTTATGTTATATGCACCCAGCGAGTACTCCAATCAGCCAGTGTGGCAGCGCAGACTAGTCAGCGTCTTAGCTGTCCGCTTGAAAAAACATCAAATCCGTTCAAAGGGCGCACAGCAAAGACTCTGATCAACTAGTGCGGATGCGCAAAGTCTTCAGTGGGCGCACATGGCTAAATGTACATTTTAGCACGTTGCGGTTCATTTGTTTGTTAGTTTATTGGAACATAGGAAGCATTCTGGTGACATGCGGTTTAATTACCCATTACTACAAATTCAAATTGACGTCGATGACATTATGTGTGTGTAATTTGTGCGGCACCGGGCCACAGCAAACCAATAATGTGACATATGCAAATAGAGGTGATTCTGATAACTCGACATCCTGCGTCACGGAGTCTGATCGCATGCAAAATGTACAGACCGTAATATTCCAAGAGAGAAAAGCAAATATTAATCCAAATGTGCGCATGCGCAAAATGACTATGCTACTCTCACACGTCACTTGTTTGAATTTGGTGTGACCCACCTTATGTTTTTATTGCACTGTCACTCGATGCACTTTTAAGGGAAATCACTCTGACAAGTGTATGTTTATTTTTAGGCTGTTACTTGTGGTGTTTGCCATTAAAATAGTACTTTGTTTATTTTGTACAACAGAACCTTCTAAAAGACATTAAAAGAACATTCTTGATTATTGAAAATATTTTAGAACTGTTTGGAATGTTCATGTTCTAGGAACAATAAAAAAAAACATATTAGAAGATTGCACATGGAACTTTTACTTACCAGTATTGAAAATTATAACCACATGAAAGGGAGAAATCATTTAAACGAAAAAAAAAATAGAAAAGAAAGAACAATTTAGAACAGAAGGGATTTGGAAAGAGAATCCGAAGTTAAACAAGAGAAAGATTCAGAGATAGAAGACAGTATTGTGTTGTTAACTGAGTCTAGAGTGCTTGAGCTTCGAGACCTGGGTCCTTAAGTTTTTGTGCGTCTTTGCCGAGCATGTCTAAGTATCCATTTGAAAACCGAATACACCGGTAACCGGTACTTACTTATTGGTGCGCTCGTCTCCCTGTGGCGCGTTGTAAATACTTGTCTTCCTCAAAGCTACAAGTTTTTCCTCACCACGAAAACATGCCTATATCATTTTGACTCCCTTAAACCCCACTTTTATATAGTAAAACTGGGGTTTACGGGGGTATACATGTTTTTTCTTATTTCTGCTCAAAAACATAGATTGTGGGTACTCGTTAGAACCGCCTCGGCGAAGCGGTTCTAACGCGTACCACAGTCTATGTTTCGAGCAGAAATATGAAAAATATCAGAATTTTTTATCTGAAAACTTTCAGTTTTTTGTGGTGAAATTTTCAGTTTATTTCAATAAGCGTGTTTTCGTAATGTGATCTGGAGAATTCATGAACAGCGCCACGTAAATTTAAGGCTGCCTCTGCTATCTGAAATAGCATGAGCAGCCTTGAATTTACGCGGCTCTATTCATGAATTCTCCAGTCTAGACTGTGTCGCATATCCATTACGAAAACACGCCTATTCAAATATATAGAAAATTTCACTTCCAAAAACTGAAAATTTTCAGGTAAAAAACTCTGATATTTTTCTTATTTCTGCTCAAAACATAGATTGTGGGTACTCGTTAGAACCGCCTCGGCGAGGCGGTTCTAACGAGTACTCACAATCTATATTTTTAGCAGAAATAAGAAAAATAATGTATACCCCTGTAAACCCCAGTTTTACTATATAAAAGTGGGGTTTAAGGGGGTCAAAATTATATAGGTATGTTTTCATGCTGTTTGGCACTTGATATTTAATAATATGTGCCAGTAACCTACATTTAAGTCTTTTTTTTTTTTTTTCTGGACGATTTGGCGGTGGTCTACGATTCTGTGGAATGTTCTGACACCATCATTGGTACTGTTCGCGCTCTTTGGGTACTATAAAATGTCGAAGTATGCGAGCGCTATATTTCCGAATATGCAGAATGATTACGAATTTTCTGGGGGAAAAAATCGAGAGATGTGTAAAAAAAACTCCAGATCTCGTAGTAGGCTCTGGATTATTCTTTTTATGGAAATTTAAGCAAACTATATAATATATCTGGAAGTTTGAAGTACGTTCTTGGAATAACTGTGTTTTAGAATCATACGAAATCTTCTAGTATGTTATAATATATCAAGGGCCGCGATTGTCTTTTGTGTATTCCATGTTATTTGGCTTTAAAATGGTAGGATAGGACGACTGCAAGATTGTTGAAAGTGACTTGAAACTCGAATAAAACAAACAAGGCTCAATGACAGCTGCTGCGAATGCAAAATGTTCCGAAGTAGGAATATTTTGGAAATAGAGAATAAATCAAAAACGAAATGTAGCTGACGTGGTTTGATTGAGTATATTCGTGAAGAATAATGAAAATATGCAACATCGCTCACGCCCTTTCGCGGCTTTGGGCGGTCTATATTTTGATATATAATGTATGAGTGCAGTGGTCCGAAAGGAACAGAATATTTAGACTAGCAGTCTAAGTGGGCCAGATATCGCTCACCTGGATTAGGCTGATTATGTTATGCTACATTGTGCCATGGTGACCATCTTTGGTTATCAGATCAAATTGTCCTTAGCAATTCTGAGCCTGATGTTGTTTGAAGAGTTTTAAGATGAATCTCCATGTAGCCTCAATGCCTCCCACCAAGTTTCAAATTAATCCGACTTAATCGAAACTCTGAAAACTCTAGGTGAGCTAATAATATCGACACTATTCTTTAAAGTTTACTGTATGAAGTGAAATTTCGATTTAAAACCTAGGTGCCTGATTGTCTTTCACAAGCAAATCCATTAATGTTTTAACCCCATCAAATATTCCGATGTTTGTCACTGGTTTCATTCGCACCTCAAGGTCATCAATAAGCGTAGTCATTTTTATTGGCCATACGTCGCAAATAGACTTTTAATTTTAATGGGATTTAGATCGTCTGCGTTAATATGGCGTAAAGGTTGTCTGAAAGTGAGAAAATGCAAATGCATGCGAGGGAAAAATTGAGGCCGATTTTGTATTAGTCATGGCCGGTCAGGCCATATCGGCTGCGACGGCCTTGCATTGTTGTTGTTCGAAATACAAAATCATACACAACAGCTTCTCCCATACCACAGTAATCTTCCCTGGCTGCAGCATCACAACTGTAAGACTTTTCTTTCACAAAACTTTGAAATGCATTTTATCGAAATAGTGTCGCTCCAATCGAAAAGCGATGGCTTCGATACATATTGAGAGCAAACGCCCAGATCTACTTGTGCATGTGCACACTATATTTAAGGCATTCCTAATCTAAGTGAAGTAATAATTAGAGATTGCAGAATAAAGCAATGTGAGGCAAATATCCTAAGAAAGGCATTTGAATGGACAAGGATTATCTGAACTGGTCAGCAAATGCTTTAAGAACATTTTCGCCTGACGCACGTAAAATGGACCGCACCATGCAAAAACGTGTCTTTGGGCATATGCGAACAACAAAAGCCTAGATCAGCCTGCGCATATGCGCAGTCTGATCAGGGCCTTTACTCTCCGCCAAAAGAATCATTTGATAATACAGTATGTATGGATGGAGAGCAAAGTCTCGGATGATACTTTGCACATGCGCAGGATGATCTGAATTAACGCGATTTTCGATTGACTCGGCCCATATACATTGGAATTTATGACAGGCAAATCCGGAGGAAGAGCACAGTTCATTTCTTAAAACATACCAGCTCATATAAAATGTACCATATTGTAAATGCGGAATGCGCAGATCGATGCCGGACTCAGGTGACACAAAGGGTTGTTGGCCCTCTCCTAGCAAAGTCACTCGAATCCACCGTCCCATTAACAAAAAGAAGTTTGTTTTCTGCTACTTAACATAATGACAGGACACCTTCTATAAAAGTTAGTAGTTTTAGAATACACTGAGATTTATAATTTCGGTATCAACTTGGGAGTTTGTTGTAGGTATTTCACGCCTTTTACACCATTGCGCAGGCAGTAAAACTGAGAACAAGTCCAGATTATTTTATAAACCTGTCTATTATTACATACGTTTTTATAGACCGGTGCTATATTTTAATCATGTCATACATGTATACACACACACACACACATACACACACACGCATACATATATATATATATATATATATATATATATATATATATATATATATATATATATATTCCATTGTATTCAATTATTCCAAACTGTGGTTTACAGGGGTATTAATTATTTTTCTTATTTTTGCTAAAACATACATTGTGGGTACTCATTAGAACTGCCTCGCTGAAGCGGTTCTAACCTGTACCCACGATCTATGTTTTGAACAGAAATATGAAAAATATTAGAAAGTTCTATATGAAAATTTTCCTTTATCGGTTGTAAAATTTTCAATATATTTGAATAGGAGTGTTTTCATAATGGGAAGCGAATGGAAACACGGCATTAGTACTAGAAAAGAAATTCGATACTATATCATATGCTAATAGAGGAAGTCCAGATTAGCCTGCCTGAGACATCGGATGCCACCGACCACTGCGAGGTCTGCATTTTCCACTTATCAAGTAGTGATTCAGACACCTCAACAGGTGGTACAATTGACTTATTACAAGTTGAAGCTAAATATGATAAGGTGTTAGATGTCCTTATACTTAGGATAATACCTTACGGAACTTATGAAAAAGTTAGGAATATCCGTCTTTAGGAAAGACACTTTTACAGTACCATGATACACACGTAATAAAAATAAGTTACATGTAGAAAGTCTCTGTTGAGGAAGCTAGTTCTTGGTTATCGGGTGCCATTTAAAAACATACTGTAAATTCTGCGTTCCTCTGCAGTATGCTCAAACTGATTCCCATTAACCTATAAATGCCTAGTGGACTCTACCCTATCGATTGCATACATTACGAAAACACGCCTTCTCAAATATATTGAGAATTTTACCGCCAAAAACTGAAAACTTTCAGATTAAAAAAATCTGCTAGTTTTCATATTTCTGCTCAAAACATAGAATGTGGGTACTTTTAGAACCGTCTCTGCGAGGCGGTTCTAATGAGTACCACAATCTATGTTTTGAGCAGAAATAAGAAAATTAATGTATACCCCTGCAAACCCCAGTTTTACTGTATAAAAGTGGGGTTTAAGCGGGTCAAAACTATATAGGAGTGTTCTCGTGATGGATGCCTATGTCAAATTTCAATTTAAGACAAGTCTGCTTTAGTTTATATTACAGTCTTAGATCCAATGCAAACCGTGTAGACTCAGATTACTCACCGCGTTCTGGGTCCAATCTGGTCTACACTGTTTGCCTAGGTCATTATATGTATAAAAACATGACCAACCTGTGCTTTCGCGGAGCTGATTCTATGCGTTATCAGGCGAATCAATTTTTTTTTTTTTTTTTTTTTACCTCCGCGCAAAGCAAACATATTTGAACATACACAGAATGCACAGATTCAGATAATCCTGCATATCCAAATAATCTTTTCAGGGTCAGTAATCTTTACTGTCAATACTGTACAGTAGTGAATGATTCTCAACTAGAACAGCGAAGGCCGTATGGGGCTTCGCTAATCTCATATGCCCCGAAGATACTTTTTTGCTTAGGCAGTAGCTAGCCGTCTAGAACCGGACGCATAGCCAGGCCTCACTGGACAGGCTAGCCGTCCGAAATTACATTAATATATGCAAACGACATAGATGTTATTGTATACAGATACTTTTATTTTTATTTATGTGAGAACGAAATTGACCAAAATGAGTATGAATTGACAAAATGAGGACGAATTGACCGAGAAAAATTTTACGAAAAATGAGTACCAGTTGACCAAAATGAGAGCGAATTGACTTGTACGAATTGACTTGAGAACGAATTGATTTTGCACCGCATAAATACACAAGACGTTAATGACTTCCAAACTGCGAATGCGTCGGTAGGTGACAAAGTTACCTATCAACTTTTCGCTGTCTGTAATTTATTGTACAGAATCGGCATAAATGTGAACTTAAAAGAGAAATAAACAAATGAATTACGACACTAACTAATGTTCAAAATATTTGAGTAATCAGCAGAATGATATTTAAAATGCGGATATTGTATAGCATGATACTAGAACATTACATGTTCGTTTTGCAATGACTGACGGTAATGTGAAACTCAGTGTTTGAGAATTATTTTCCAACACTGAAACGTTAGAAAGTAAAATACAACGGTATAAACGTGCCAACAATGTCCGACTGTACTGCAGTGATTCGCGTTCGGTTGCTGCTACAGCAGCGAGATATGACAACTTTCTGTCAGGCCATTAAGTGTGCGGAGTGACATAGAGCTGCATCAGTGACGGGAAAAACTGAAAGTCTTCAGGCGCCGGGAAGAAATGTTTAAAGTATCCCCATTTTTATATATATTTTTTTATTATTCCGCGGTGTCTGATTTGCGTCTGCACTGATTACTCAGGAATGTCTGTCCCAGTACTAAGAGTTTTTACGGTACTTGTAAAAAATATGCACATGCTGGTGCAGAAGGATACGTATCTTCACAAAAAAAAAAACGCCTATATAATTTTAACCCCCTTAAATCCCACTTTTAAAAAGTAAAACTGGAGTTTACAGAGGTATACATTATTTTTCTTATTTTGCTTAAAAAACATAGATTGTTGGTACTCGTTAGAACCACCTCGAGACAGTTCTAACGAGTACACACAATCTATGTTTTGTGCAGAAATATGAAAACAATATCAGATATTTTTATCTGAAATTTTTTGGTTGTAAAATTTTCAATATATTTGGATAGGCGTGTTTTCGTAATGTCTTTCAGAAAGATGAACACATACAATATAACCATATTTTACCTAAGTATTTGGACACCTGATCTTATTACCATACTAGTTCTTAAATAAGAAGAAGTCCATTTTGCTATGTAATGTTGTGTGTCTAACAAAAACAGGGAACAAGTCCTTGTTGTTATCTATTGTGATTTGTAAAAACTGCTGCATGATTGGCAAACAGTACAGACCCTGATCAGACACTGCACTCTGTAATAACGGTACGGTACTTATACTTATAAATATAATGCATTTAGTGGTACAAAATGCTCTGTGTAACAACTGCTGGATGAGTCACAAACAGTGCAGACCCTGATCAGACGCTGCATTTTGTGGCGTCTGATTTGGAGCTACTCTCTTTACTCAGGCCTGTCTGTCCAAATACTTAAGGTAATAACAGGTAAAAAATAAATCAAACTAGAAGCATTGTATGAAAGATACACTCACGTATGCATATATTAATGTAATTCCGGACGGCTAGCCTGTCCAGTGAGGCCTGGCTGGGCGCCCAGTTCTAGACGGCTAGCCTCGGAGGCTAGTCGTCTGCATAACGAAAGCATACTGAAATTCAAGTATACTGAAAATTTTACCACCAAAAAATAAAAATTTTAAGAAAGAAATCTGATATTTTTCAAATTTCTGCTCAAAAATAGATTGTGGGTAGTCGTTAGTACCGCATCGACGAGGCGGTTGTAACGAGTACCCAAAATCTATGGTTTTAAACAGAAATAAGAAAAATAAAGTTTACCCCTGTAAACTCCAGTTTTGCTATATAAAAATAGGGGTTTAAGAGGTTCAAAATTATATAGGCATGTTTTCGTGATGACTCCTATCTAGCAGACGAAACAAGGTACTATTTAGATAGCCTGAGTAGATTTGGTTGTCGGCCATTCTCAAATGAAAAGTTTAAGTAAAACCTGCCTGAGATGATCATATCAGAGGAGCAGGAGCAGTATGTGTGACCGCCGCTCAGTCCACAAGATATTTGCACCGCCTTCATGCACTCATAGACTAGATAGTGTAAAAATGCATACGTATTTTTCCATATGTCTTGACATGGTTGGTGTCACCAGCTAACGGAAGTTGGTCATGGCATGTAAAAAAGCTACCTTTAAGTTAATTATGTTAATCAGTGAACGCCACCTGATCGATGAGCGCTACCTGACCGATCGATGAGCGCTACTAGACCGATCTAAAACCCGAGATGAAAACCGATGGTGGTACTGTATGTATACATTATTTTATCATATGACGTCGTTGCTAATCAGTGGATAACTTCATGGCATAAACATGATATGACCACACTTTACATAACACTTGGTTACCGGCGCGTAATGTCATCACGCAGTCCATGACAAGGTTATGTTTTCTGCTGTAGAACGATTCAACTTTAACGGCCATAAACTATTGTTAAAAATTCATGATAAACACAATCTTACATTCGTGGTCATCTCATGTGAGCTGGGTCCCGACTTTTTGGACAGTAAAGCCTAAAAATAGTACCTGGACACCGAGCGGCCGATATAACAGGGCTGCGTTCAGTTAAGCGAGACGTACACGGTTACTTGCAAGCAAAAGTAAACTTTTCGTTCAGTTGTGACAGTTCTCGGCGGATGCTGGCGAATATCTGCAAACTATTCTCAAACTGTCTTCTGGAACAATCAAGATGATGACAGATACGAATAAAATTGCTGAATGCTTGTTTGTAACAAACATATGGAAATGTTTACTGGGTTGATATTATACATTCGATCCCTTATTAAATTGGTGATTATCAATATAATTTATTCGATCAAATATCAAGTCTTGTCAATGAGAACAATGGCTACTCTCTGATTTGCAGTCATATTAGACGGCTTTACAATAGTTCTTGGAAATCTCTCTCGAGTGATTTTTTTATTGAACGCTGCCCTGACCAACAGTCAAAAATGTTAGCTGGTACAATACTCACACTTTCGGTTCCTGTCAACAAAGCCGTACAATAGCAAACAATACTTCATAACTGTATATAGTAGATTGGGTAATAATTTCATTATGTAGCGCTTAATGACAGAACAGCGGAAGTTAAACTGACTAGTCATTATGATTAAAGGGGTGGGTCAGATCAGTCTGACAATAATTACGTCAGGTCTAAAAGTGACCTAATTACAAGTTTTGAAAATGAGACCTTAGTTTGGGTCAAATGCAAAATTTGCTGTAAGTAAATGGAGTGAAGTGGGTTGTCGTTGTACTAGCAACCAAATTGTACCCAGAGTAGATTATCACTGGTAACTGTGTATGAAACGTATCAACCAATTGTTGCCGAATTGACTCTTTTACCTCAACTCTTTGGAGCGGGCCATTATCAATAGAAGAGGTGTCTAGTTGATCGATATTTTTACCATATTTTAAAGAAATTCCTGTATTCAATGCAAACAGTGCAGACCCTGATCAGATGCTGTGTTTTGTGGCTTCTGATCTGGGTCTACATTGTTTGTCAATGTCCATCTTAGGAACGCTAGACATAAATGGTTTACAGTATGAACAAACAGCTTCAACAGCTTGACAATGTAATATTTGTAACAAATGCTAAGTATCAACATCATTTGAAGATAATGGTACTTTTATTAATATGTTGCCTGGTAGATTTGTCCAGGAACCATGATGATAAAATTACAAAGATTAAGATGCATATCCCCCACTGGCAGTTTCTCCTGCCTGAAACAATTCGCTAAGAAAAGAGAACAGCAAAGCAGTGTGTATGTGTTTGTGTATTTTCCCTTCAGTCACTTTTTAGACAAAGTCTTATAAGATCGTTTGTGACTTAATTCTGTCAGTCTGTATATGGAAGAATGTATGTGCCTTGAAGCGATGACGAATTTCATGAAACGCTTATTTTTGTAAAGCTCTTTGACCCAACTTTCCTTTTTGTGCATTTTAAAACATCTTTATGTACAATATGATTTTGAAGTTTACGTCAAAATCAAGTGTTGAAAATCAAAGAAAACATCCTCTATTTAGAATAACAATTTGATAGAATTATTGATGTATATTGTGCAAACGTGTTTTCGTAATCATATTCCTATTTGCAGGGACCAAGCGGAAAATCAAACGGAACAAACATACATCAGAAGATAACACGAAATTTGGTTTGCTTTGTTTTTAGCAAGCTTAGGACCCTTAAGCAGACAAAAGGATGTTTGTTTTAAACTTGCAACAAGTGTGCAAATTGACAAGGTCTTTTGGTTGACACCAAAAGATATGTGGTCGACGTACGCAAGTCAAAGGGCATTCATAAAATTTTGAACCAGTGTCAAGTCAGCATGCTCAGATGAACAGAAATGGACCCCTAAAGAAAGGTCGCAATCAGGCGTCCTAGTAATTTAAGCATTGTGACAGTCATTTTATAAATTCATATTGCGGCACGTCTAAAGGACGAAAAGAAACTATTGTCCGACGGTGGAATTAGATATCAATCCCGTATCTAGAGTTACACAGAGTGGGATGTGACCTTGAAAAGGAAACTGACAAATTTTCGTGTGTAAAGTCGAGTTCGTTTTAACATCATGAAAACATGCCTATATAATTTTGACCCACTTAAACCCCACTTTTATACAGTAAAACTGAGGTTTACTGGGATATACATTATTTTTCTTATTTCTGCTTAAAAAAACAGATTGCGGATATTCGTTAGAACCGCCTCGTCAAAGCGGTTCTAACGAGTACCCACGATCTATATTTTGAGCAGAAAGATGAAAAATATCACAATTTTTCATCTGAAAATTTTCACATTTTACTATCGGAAAAAATCTACTATTCTTTGTCGCTTATCTTCTTATTTGAAGATGCTTCTTATTTCTCATTCGGTACTACAGCGACTGTCTCCTTATATGGTAGCATTCTATTAAATAATATCAGCAAAGCTTTTGATCGGGTGTGGCACAAGGGTCTAATTTGTAAACTGAAAGCTGCTGGTATCACAGGTACACTACTCAGTTGGTTTCAAGATTATTTAAGTAACAGAAAACAAAGTGTTGTTATTCCTGGCGCTACGTCGGAGTTAATTTCCATCGGTGCTGGTGTCCCACAAGGGTCTATCTTAGGGCCAATTCTGTTTCTTTTATATATTAATGATATCGTCTCGGAAATAGGTTCAAATATAAGACTCTTTGCTGACGACACTTCCTTATATATAATTGTGGAACAACCAGAAACAGCGGCCTTACAATTAAACTTGGATCTTGAAATTATTTCTGATTGGGCTAAAAGGTGGTTGGTGTCGTTCAACCCGAACAAAACTGAAGCCATGATAATATCACGGAAAGTTAATAAGCCGTATCACCCTCCATTACTCATGACAAATTGTCAGATACAGGAAGTAGACTCACACAAACATCTTGGGTTACATTTTTCAAACAATGGCTCATGGCATAACCATATAGAAAGTATTAAGGAAAAAGCTTGGCAAAGAGTGAATGTTATGCGGAAATTAAAATTTTTATTAGATAGAAAATCTTTGGAAATAATTTATATATCTTTTATACGACCTCTTTTGGAATACGGCGATACAATATGGGACACTTGTACTTTATATGAAAAACGTGAATTAGATAAAATACAAAATGGAGCAGCTAGAATTGTAACTGGTGCTACAGCCTTGGTCTCTTTGCAAGCTTTATACAATGAAGTCGGCTGGGATTCTCTTCAGACTAGGAGAACTAATCACAAACTTATAACTTTCTTTAAAATGCAACATGGTTTAGTGCCCCATTATTTGTCAAGTCTTACTCCACCTTCTTTTAGTGAAACATCTATGTACAACACTAGGAATGCAGACGATTACATTACTATCCAATGTCACTCTCAGAGCTACTTTAATTCATTTTTACCATCTGTTGTTCGAGAATGGAATAACTTACCTCAACAAGCTAAACAAATTACTTCGTTATTGTCATTTAAATCATTTTTGACTTCAAACAAAATCAAAGTGCCAAAATATTATTACCATGGAAAGAGAAAATGGCAGGCAATGCATGTGCGCCTCAGAACAAATTGTAGTGCTTTGAATAGTGATCTCCATTTAAAAAATATAGTTGACTCAGGCGTCTGTTCTTGTGGAGCAATTGAAAATGCTCACCATTATTTCTTTCAATGTGATAAATATCGGCATCAACGAGATGAATTATATACTGAACTTGCATTTCTGCCCTCTGTTACTTTGAAAATATTGTTATATGGCGATGAGTCAAGAGGCATGAATGACAATATTCATATTTTTGATAGCGTACAGAAATTCATTGCAAATAGTAAGCGATTCTAGATTGCAACAGTTTTTGCCAATCTTTTCAAACAGCCAGTGGAATATTCTCGGTATCATATGTATGAGCTAGATGGTGGTGCTGTATTGATTAGTAGCCAATTATCGCTTCGTTCTTTCATTTTATTCATTTATTTATTTACTTACTTCCTCACTTGTCGTTGGATATACAGTTGAACACGGTAAACCAGATCGAAATGTGAGCAAATGAATATATGATGTTTATGTAGGACACATGGGCGTATGTGCATGACTGAATATGTAGATATGTATTTGCATGTTTAGGTGTGCATATATGTATGCGTGTTTGTGTATTGTGTATATATACATTTGCAAATATGTTTGCAGCTCTGTTCAATAAATATTACAAATGTGTTTAGAGGAAATTTACAGTTTACCTTTATTTCGCTTTGTTTTCATTTATTTTTCTATTTATTTATTTATTTATTTATTTATTGCTCTTTTTGGTGTCATTTGTTTTATTTACATATTTATATATTTATTTATCTCCTCTCTTTTTCTGTGTCATTATCTTCTCTTGCAGACTTATATTCCACAATTTGACATATATATATGTAGGCATTCGTATAATGCTCACAGATGGACTCGCCATTACGTTCACATTTGCTATCATATTAGGAGATGAACTTTATAAGCTATTTATAGCTTTCGTTCAAATCCTTAGCTGATATTATGTATATTGTGTATCATGTTTATTTGTTGATTAAATAAATACGTTTAAACCAAATAATCATGAGGCGTGGCTCCGCCTTTTTTATAGAAAAAATTTGTTGGAGAAAAAATAGATTGATTTCTGCTGGTCAAACACATTTAACTTATTTCAATATAAGAAAAAGCCAGTTAAATCAAAACAAAATCGTGTTAGTTTCAGATTTACATGTGCGAAGCGAACAATGTTACGAAACAATTGAATTCGGTTCCTCCATGAGGAAATATACCTTTAAAAGACATATTCACAAAATTAATGTACTTTAAAGTTAAAGACCTACATTAGCTGCGAAAATTGATGCAACTTTTATCAAAATCGGTTGAAAATTAAAAAAAGTTATGGGTAGTCGAGGATTTCAAACAAAGCTGTCATGGGCGCCGTTATTGTTGTGAGTTTGTGACGTTATATGCTCCTAATTAAGTATGCATAAACTGAATAACTCACGTATGCAAAAACATCTAATGCTATCTTTCTATATATGTCTTCTTTGGTATAATAACAAATTAGGTTCCCTAAAATTGCAATGTTTTCTCTCTAAATAAATGTTTTATTATCATTTTAGAATTTTTTATGTTCATCATTAAATATTCAAAACGGGGACGTACAAAAGCTAAAATCTCCAGTAACTTCTTCATTTCTTGATTGAATTTGATAAAATTTGCACCAAAATGTTTAGTTTGTAAATATTTTGAACATCAGATATACTTTGAATTTTGTGGGTGTTTCCCTTTAAATCTAGTTAGGATTTGCAAGTAAACAAATGCAACATATATCTGGCTCCCGACAGAGTTTGGTTACGTGTTGATTTTACTGATGGAAAATAATGTGGATTGATTTATCAACAACAGAAGAACGAGTAAATGTGTATGTATAGTTTTTGTTGAGAATGGAACTTGTTACTATGGAGGCCTATGGAGAATATTTAGTGGATTGCTCCAATATGTTAGACATCTTGGTTACCATGTTTAGTATGTCTTGTGTGTTGTGTATGCAAAGCTCAGCTGGATTGATTTGTGTTAATATTTTATCGTACCTTGCCTTTTAGTGAAAGTGATACTGATGTGTGTTCGTAATAACTTTGTCGTTTAAATAAACACATTGCCGCCCGGAGTGTACATATAACAACTATATTTCCTGTCAGATCGCTTTCAGACATGTCATCTGTTCAAGTAAAACCACGACAGCCAATATCATTTTTATGGCAGATAAAAGTCTGCCTCAATTCTGACTATTATGTTTCGGGTTGAACGTCCACCTAGAATCCTTCTATTTCGCTATTTAGTTTCTCCCTCTACGTCTATGAATTAATCGATGTCAGTCTGGAGACACCGAAAAGGGTAAAATACAAAAAATGCAGATCCAGATCAGACGCTGCAGAACGCGGCGTCTGATCTGGGTATCCACTGTTTGCAAATAGTTTAGTTAATTTTCTCTAGGAATAGCTTAATCACATAGCCTGAAAACTGAAAGTCGACTCTTCCTATATACATGTATAGTGTGGGGGAATGTATTCAGTCTTAAATGGGTTAAAGACATAACAATAAATTGCATCTTATCACTGATAAGAGACCCAAGTATACTGTCAATAAACGACAAACAGTTTGAGGCCTATTAGGGGAATTTAGTACTGGTTTATTCATCTGATCTATAGATTAACTCTATCTGTTATGACTTCAAAGTAGTTATTACACATCAGAAATGCCTCTTTACCACACCATGCCGGGACCTGTTTGTGACACGCCTTTGATCTCTCTCTTGCATAGCACCTAGGTAGGGTTAAATAAAAAAAATTGTGAGTGGTTCCACTTTTGGACTCATTTTTACTATGTCTTTAAGGAGTACGTTTGCATTTACTAAGACTCGCTGGATTATTTCTTATGGTGGCGAGGGGGAAAGTGTACGTCAGAACCAACAACAACGGCAAACAGGAAGTCAATACAGTTTCGTTTTGCCTTCTCCAGTATCGATAAGGATGTTTTGTCAGCTCTAGGCGAATTTGTTAATTAATGAAAATATTTGCTTAATAC
Organism: Anodontia alba; assembly: GCA_964016985.1. Classification (NCBI taxonomy): domain Eukaryota; kingdom Metazoa; phylum Mollusca; class Bivalvia; order Lucinida; family Lucinidae; genus Anodontia; species Anodontia alba. The sequence continues at coordinate 67,392,113 of OZ024827.1, read as the reverse complement.
AAACATACCAGTCTAATAACAGCATTTAAATACCAATTAATGTAAATTAAATCTGGAGTCTGCGCCGTAATTAGATAGTGCTATGTCAAATGAGCCTTAAATTACCCTAAAATCGCTAATCACAACTACAGCAGATGGCGCTTTGGAATTTTTAAAAATAAGACTTGACATTTCATGTGAATCGTCGATTCACATGGAATGCAAAGTCTTATTTTCTCTGAAAACTAACCAAAATCATTACTGTAGAATGCCGTCTGTCACAAATTAGCAGACGATTAACATGAAAGTTCAAGTCTTATTTTCTCTGATATATGAAAATAGCAAAAAATCAATTGTACAATGTCGTCCGTTACAAAGGCCTTGGAGCGTTAACTTGCTAACATATAAACAAGGACTTTCATGTCCATCGTGTATGTACAATCCTCTGACATAAGCATAGAAATGTATTAAGTTAATGGGCAACCACAGAAAAAATAAACAGGCTGTTCTTGGTTTCGCTGTGCGCATATACCTCGGATAAACCTTTTGGCTTGGAGCGACCAATGTACATATAGCAATCAAGTGCCGCCAAATGTCACATGAATAACAAGCTAAATATTGGTTGGTAAACTGCTAATCAATGCCGTATAATTGTTGAAGTCTTACTACTATAAATGTCAAATCCGGACTGGTACTACACGTTTGCGACTGGAAAATATGTTAAACGATCCACTTTTACATACCAAAGGCTTACTCTTAATTCTTTATGTATACAGGTCGATCATTTTAGGAAAAAGCGTTGTGTTTTCATTGCTCTCAAGGGTCATTCCTTTTCAAATCTATACGGTATTAAAGCAACATTCGGCGTCATACTGTGTTTGTTTTAAATAAATAGAGCAGCATGCGGCATTTTTAAAAGCTATAATTAGCATCATATGACATTTATTTTAAACTAAAAACATCACGGAATGTTTAATGTATTATATTATATGCAATGTTTATTTAAAGACTATACTTGATAGATTTTTCGCCATGTCCAACAAGCAAGACAGCTTTTGTGACTTTTCGTTTGTACATCAATCCCTCTGGGGACAAATTCATTCTTTAAAAATAGACTTCTTTTCGGATGGGCACAAAATGCTTTTAAACAGAGATGTTTCCACTAATAGTGTATCGACTCTTCTTATAATAATAGTATAGAAAAGATCAGCATAAGCAGTATGGGGAATCCAGGTGACCAAAGACTGAGTTTGTTACTATTTTTAGCTCCGCATAAAGTAGGATTATTTAGAATATCTCTATTCATATCAATTGGAATTTGTTCAAATAAAGCGCAGAGTACGCGGAAAATCAAGCTCTTTCTGGTAGTGTAAGCGCTATTCTGTGATCTGGTCTAATTCTCGAGAACATTCGAAGAATGTTTTTGCTGTCAGTCTGGTCTACCGAGACAATGTACATGAATTTTGGCGAAAAACATTCTCTGAATGTTCTCGACAATCGGACCAGATTGCAGAATGGCGCTTACACCACTAGAAAGAGCTTGATTTTCCGCGTAAAAATAGTAACACACTCTGTACACCTAGTCATTTGGTCACGTGGATTACCCACACTGATAAGGGATATCAATGAAACGTGAATTACATCGTGTCTTATCTTCAAGGAACATCATTCAGTCAAGTTAAACGAATAAGCTCTGAGAGCACACACACACACACACACACACACACACACACACACACACATACTTTTCAGAAGGACCCAAATACATTTTAGACAAAGTTGTCTCCCCTAACATCGTAACAGTTCCCCTTGAAATGAAAACAAAGAAAGATCAGCATAAAGGGATATCAATGAAACCTGAATGCGCGGAACGAGACGTTATGATAAAACATAGCATCGTGCCTGGTATCATACGGAACTCTTCAAGGAACATCATCAAGTCAAGTTAAATGAATAGCCTTTCAGAGCAACACACACACACACACACACACACACACACACACACACAAACAAAAAAAAAAAAAAAAAGCACACACACACACATACAAATGAAAATGTCTGCAGTATCTAAGAGTTTTGTACCATATTAGATATTTTCGACGAGTAAGGCCTCATCAGAGCATCTGCATCTAGTGAAGTACGGGGAAAGATTGTACGGCCACTACGCGGCATTAACACCAACTGTAGTGAAGATAAATGGAGTCTGAGTCATAAAGAAAGACCCTTGAGAACACATACACTCACAAATAAAAGCAGCTGAAAATACCAGGAAAGGACGAGAAAATATAATCGACATGTACATTACTGAGACATACATGGAGAATTTTTACGGTCGCTAGACGAACGAAATACCATCTGTAGTGAAGATAAATAGATTCAAAAGGTCTGACCCATTGAAAACAATGCATGCATTGTTAAGAGCCAGGCGTAACGAGAAAGAAATAAAAGTGCAACCAGCAACAAGCTTTAAATTATTAACAATATTTATTCACAAAAAAAAAAAAAAAAAAAAAAAAAAAAAAAAAAATACGACAAAATTCAAAACAAAAGAATGTAAGTAAACAGTACCTTTCAAGTTTATGTCACTAGGTCCCTCAGAAATAATCCACAGGAATTTATAAAACAAATTATTTGAATAACAGTTTCTGATCCCACAATTTAAAGTCCCTGGATTTAGTTTAAGTCTAGAATGAATAAAATATTAAAGTAATCCAGTATAGAATAATTTCCGATGAAAGTATACAAAGATGCCTACATGAAAAACTTTTCTCCTTACACAACATCAAAGAACATTCTAGAAAAAGAATTTACTAGAAGCATCAATTACTTTCCAGTTTTTATCAAGAACATTCTAAATATTCTATGACATGCCAAAAATAACCCAGTCCAGAATCGAGAACACAAACAACATGTTATTGTAAACATGTTTTCCAGAAAGTTATCTATATAGAGACTTGTACTAAACAAGAAAATTTTGTTACTTAAAATAATCAGACATCCTATATATAACACTTCCCCTTTTCAAGGAAAAGAAAGATTTATGTAATAAAGCTTTCTATTGCCATAAAATTATCATAAAATAAATTACTGATAAAGGCAATTTTTATCTTATAAACAGCAAGTTACAGGAAACCACAGATCAAGATATCATGCTCTAGACAAGGCATCAGGAATAATACTATCTTTTCCTCTGATATTCCTGATGTCAAGATTGTATTCCTGCAACAACAGGCTCCATCTGAGTAACCTTTGTTTCTTGATTTTCATCTTATGGATGAAAGTCAGTGGATTGTGATCGCTGAAAACAACAATAGGTGAGGATGAAGAAGTTAGAGAAACTTCAAAATGTTGAAAAGCAAGAATTAGAGACAAACATTTTTTCTCTACTGTAGAATAATTCTTTTGACGTTTGTTAAATTTTTTAGGAAAAGTAACAAACTTGATGATCCACACCATTGTCATCCTCTTGCAGCAATACACCACCCACACCAACATCACTCGCATCTACAGCTAGCTTAAATTATTTATTAAAATTTGGTGCCATGATAACTGGCTCACTCTTCAGTATGGTTTTTATCAAAGGCATTCTGACAATCACTGGTCCACTTAAACCTCATTCGCTTACCAAGTAGATTAGTCAGTCGCTCAGTAATGACAGAGAATTTTTTACAGAATTTTCTGTAATAACCGGCCATACCAAGAAACCTCTTCAGTTGTCTTTTGCATGTGGGCACCGGAAAATCTGAAATAGCTTCAACTTTAGCTTCTGTAGGTTTAACCTGACCTTGACCCACACCATGTCCTAGAAATGTTTAAGGTGCATGACAGAATTCACTTTTAGCAAGATTTATTGTCAGTTTTGCTTCACTTAGTTTATCAAAGAATGCTTTTATAGTCCCCAGATGGTGATTCGACTCATCATTGTATATGATGGCATCATCGATGTAAGCCTCGCAATGCTCGATTCCAGCTATTATGGTGTTGAGTAAGCGTTGAAATGTTGCTGGGGAGTTGTTTATTTCAAAAGGTGTTACTTTCTAGAGATATAATCCATCAGGAGTAACAAATGCTGAGATCTCTTTGGCTCTTTCTGAGAGAGGAATTTGTCAAAATCCTTCAGAAGATCGAATTTAGTTATATATGTTGAATTTCTAATTCTGTCAATACAGTCATCCATTCTTGGGATGTGAAAAGTGTCTCCTTTACACAAATTATTGAGCTTCCTGTAATCAATGCACATCACATCTGATATGTTCCATCAGATTTTGGTACAAGTTTGCAAGATGAACTCCATTCACTTTGGCTTGGTTCAATGAAATCATTGTCCAGCAAATACTGAATTTCCTCCTTAAGATATTTTTGTTTCGTTGGGTTCATTCTATATGGATGTTGTTTTACAGGTTGTGAATCCTCAACATTCACATCATGATAAATTTTGTTAGTCCTTGTAGGAGTGTCCGGAAATATGTGTTCATATTCATGAATTAACTGTTTCAATTCCTTTCTTTGAACTGGATCTATTTGTGAAAGTTTCTGGTCGAGATCCTTTAGAATATCAGAATTCTGGAGTTTTGATGAAGCAGGATCAGATTTGATCAAGTTCATGTCTTCAGTCCATTTCACTTTGTTTCGGAAGGACTGAATTAATAACACTAATTGATGTAACAGAAGATCAATCCCTATCTATGTATTGTTTAAGCATGTGAACATGACATAACTGTTTTGTTTGCGTCTTCCAGGAGTGTTAACAATGTTTTTTACATCACTAATCTTTTTATCTATAGTGTAAGGGTCTAATATCTGGCTTGCAAAGGTTTGCCAGGAATAGGCAAAAGAGTTAGTACACTGTCTCCAAGCACGAATTTTCTTTCTCTTGCATTTTCATCATAGCAACGTTTCACTTTCCTTTGTGCTGACTTATAATTAGTCCGAGCAGACTCACAAGCTTCTGACACTGACAGTCGTTTCTTTTTTTTTTTTTTTTTTTTTTTTTTTTAAATCTGATACATACTGAAGTAAGTTTAAAGAACTGTCATCATTTGAGAGAAATTTCTCTTGTAAAAGTTTCAAAGGTCCACGCACAGTGTGGCCAAATAACAGCTCAAATGGGCTGAAACCAAGAGATTCCTGAACAGATTCTCTAACGGCAAACAACAACAAATGGATGCTCTCATCCCAATCATTTTCACTGTCAAAGCAATAATCTGATCATATTTTTCAATGTCTGATGAAATCTTTCCAGGGCACCTTGACTTTCAGAATGGTAAGGCGATGACTTATATTGAGTAATGCCCAACTCATGCATGACCTGCTGAAAAATTCCTGACATAAAATTTGAACCCTGATCCGACTGAACAGAATTTTTGGAGGCCTGAAAATGTGAAGAAACTTTACCAGAGCCCTAACAATGTTCTTAGTTTTAATATTTTTAAGTTGAATGGCTTCTGGGAAACGTGTAGAAGCACACATTATAGTGAGAAGATACTCATGGCCTGATTTGTTTCTGGACAAGGGACCAACACAGTCAATAAATACTCTGCTAAAAGGTTCATCAAAAGCAAGTATGGGCTGTAAATGATCTTTTGGTATTATCTAGTTGGGTGTTCCTACCATCTGACAAGTATGGCACTATTTACAAAACTAAGAAACGTCAGATTTAAACCCTGGCCAGCAAAAATGGTTTAGAATTTTGTGATAGGTCTTGTTTACACCTAAATGACCTGCCATGGGGGTGTCATGGGCCAAGTTCAAAATTTCAGGGCGATAAACCCTCGGAACTACTGTTTGGTGGTTAACAGTCCACTGGTCTTCTGCTAAGACATCAGGAGGATGTCATTTTCTCATTAAAATGCCATTTTTGACATAGAAACAGACTGGGACTTGATCTACTCCTTTCTCATCAAAAGTAAAGGCAAAATTTCAGGATCATTACGCTGTTGCTTGCAAAGTTGTAATCTTGACATCAAGTCATTACCTTGACCTTGGTCATTAAATATTGAAGAGTAATGACTGGACTCTGACTTGTTGTCACTTAAATCTGTCTGCTTGCCAGACAGGATGGATGAAAGAGAATTTGTAATCTCATGTTTAAAAGACTGACCCAAAAGGTATCAGTTAAATCAATGTCCCCATCATTCTATTTTGCTTTCTTTGCCATGGCCCTTGTAACAGCACACGATGGGTAAAGATAAGGGATTTCCTGTTCAGTGCGATCAGGTGGCTGATCAATACAAGGTATGTTAGTCAAAAGTGGATTTACAACAACCTTATCTCCCGCTAAGTCATTGCCTAACAGTAAGTGAACACCTTTAAAAGCTAAAGAATGTCTAATACCGACAGCCACTAAACCAGTAACCAAGTCTGAGGATAAATAAATGTTATGAAGAGGAACATTAATAAATCCACATTCTTCAACCTGATTATGGACACTTGTCCCAGAAGAAGTCTTCTCAGAAAAAGGCAGAGTATCTGCTATAATAAGAGATTGAGAACCTCCAGTATCTCGTAAGTTTTTAATTGGGGTAGACTGGGCATAGTCACTATTTAGTGACACAAAACCATCTGATAAGAATGGATCATAAATCTCCATAACAGAATCAGTCTCAGGCCTTTCGGTCTGGGTAGGATCTTCCTCCTTAACACATGACTGTGGTTTTGACCGTAAAAAATTAAGGCCTGTAGGTTTTAGTCCCTCTTGTTTTTCTTTCTTTCTTTTCAAAAGTAAGCATTCAGAAATAATATGACCGGTCTTTTTGCAATAATTGCAAATTGGTTGAGCTAAGAGATTTTGATCCTTGTTTTCACCAGAAGATTTAGGTTTTGGAATATTTGTTTAGCTATAACTGTCAGATGGATTACTAGGACTATGTCTGGATCCTGATTGTGGGAAAAATGGTCTTCTAGAGGAACAGAATGCGGCGTCTGATTATGCTCTCTACTGTTTGCAAATAGTTCAATTATTTTTCTTTGGGAATATCTACATCATATAGCATGACATACCTAAAATCGAAATTGGACTCTTCCAATATGTAGTGTGGGAGAGTTTATTCAGTCTGTAATGGGTTAAGAGGAAAGGAGAAGAAGAAGAAACAGATACGCTTATGCTTTCGTTCTGATCCTATCGTTTGAAAAGTGAATTTGCTTTAATTTTGAAAACCGACTGGAAGACTCCGAGAATTGAATCCAATAGGATCGCGATTAAGCGGAATGGGTGAAGGACAGGAACTAAATAAACCTTTTTTTCGCTTTCCTTCTGATCCTAACTTTTGTGTGCATGTCATGTATGTAAAGGCAATGTATTTCTTGAAATAAAATATGGGCCAGCGCATGACAAAACCTTTAATAAGACTTGCGCGACTAGCGAAAACTTAGATCATCATGTCTGATTAGTCTTTGCTGATTGGATATGCTTTCTACAGCCTCGATGCAATCCAAAGCGGGATAAACGAGAACCCTTCCCAGACGGGCTGATGTACAGGCTGATCTGAGTCTTTATTGATTACACAGGTCTGAGTGTAGATTTTGCCATGTGCTGGCTCATATGTATAAATCAAGAGGAGTGGATACATTTTGAGGGAGGCAACTGTCAAAACTGATTTTGCCTCCCTTCTAAAAAGGGGTGTACCCTAAAAGAAAAGAATGTGCTCCCTAAGAGAGTAGTCCTTTTTTCAGAAGGTTTTAACATTTAGTAAGGCAAACAGGAAGTCACAAAAGTGTCTCACTTGGCGGAAGTTGCTGAAATTATATAAAATGTATCCTGTCCCCTAATGCAGGGGTTTATGATAAGGCACTTTTTGTCCAAGAAATGCTGATTTTTTTCTGATTTCTCCTTGGAATAATATGTTGTATGTACACATTAGAAGTCCCCCGTCAAGGTAAGTAGAATTATAAGCCTCTGCTAGGACTGTTTGTCAGCCAGTTCGTAAATGACAAAAACATTATTAATGTTTCGGTTAGAATAAATGTACGTTTACCATCCTCTTATTACAGAGAATGAAAGATGTATAAAAATGCTAATTACAAGACTCTTAATAATCCAATATGATAATTCAACCGGAAATATATTACGAGTAGTAATGAATCGTTTGTTTGTGTTGAGGTTTTACGGCCCAGTCAACCCAATGAGGTCATGTTAAGCGCGGTCAGTTTACCTAACCACACGTTTACTGGGCAGGCTTTGTCCTATGGTTAACTAGTATTGTGCACATTCTTTCGCCAGAAACTGACTACTGCCCTTCTTGAATCAGCGAAAGGGAGAGAATATGACCGTAGAAAATATTTCATGATCAATCTCCACGAAAGAATGTTGCCGACCTCGGCGGGGGTTGAATCCGCGACCTCCTGGTCTCCAGTCGGACGGCGCATCCAGCTGAGCCACCGAGGCCGGCATTTATGAATCGTACTCTAGTGATCAAGTTTGCGAAAAAAAATCTAGTACACTTAGGGAATTCTGTCAAATATGCAAAATGTCCAGAAATATTTTTTTTATCAATCTTTGACTAAGGTGTACGACCCGCATTTAATGGCTGTTTTAGGTAAAACACTAATTTCGTAATTGGTGATCTTATTGTTATCTATCAGTATGCCAACAATTGTCAAAATATTCCTAAAGGTTATTTAAGCGCCTTGGCCATTACCACACGTTTTCGCTAACTGACCACACACTTTCGCTAATTGACTACGGACGGACGGACACACAAGGTGATATAAGGGCATCCCTTCTTGTCGTGCATTTTAAGCAAATGGCAAACTTTGGTTTACTTCAGAATTCAGTCATTAAAATAGTGTCCATGACAGATTAAGACAAAATACTTTAAATCAGTTTGAATCAACGATCGGCTGTCTTACAAGATACGAAGAATCAAATTCAATATTATGAAGAAGTAGACAAAAGAAAATTGTATAAATATAAGAAAATTGTATAAATATAAATATATGTATATATATATATATATATATATATATATATATATATATATATATATATAACAACATCACTGGGAGTTGTGTGTTGTCTAGGTTTCTCTCAGACCATTCAGTTGTACACCAACTTGAACTTAACAAGAGGATCAAAGGCCACGACTCGTTCACCTTATAAAAACAGCTATTGCATATCTGCAAATGCCATGCAACAGTCTTCCAGTATTGCCACAGCAATTAGGACACAAATATGATCATACGGTAAAAAGGCCAAAGGTCATCCTAGTATCATCATTTGTATAAACTTGGTAGACCTTGTGTACCCGATGCTGTTTACCTGTTTATGTGAAATCTGGTGAAAACTGGTCAAGCAGTTTCAGAGAAGAAGACGTTTAAAGATTTTCATTGTAACTTAAAAGTTTTACTGCTTTCATCGTACATCGTAAGTGTCAGCTTTTACTACTAACTTTAATACATATTGAGGAAATGATTTTTCAACAATTTTCCCATACAAATAGAAAATGATTTTTCAACAATTTCCCCATATAAATAGGAAACGTTTTTTCAACAAACCCCCATACAAATGTACGGGGCGCAAATTTTACCTTGCCATAAAAATGTCAAAGGTCAACCTACAGTCATCATTTAATAGACATTGAGTCTCCGGTGCTATATTCAGCATCAGAGCTTTCTTGGCTCTGGAGAAGAATATTTTATAGAGTGTTTCCTTTTACCATATATGGGCATTGCGGCCATCTTGTTCAATTGCGCGGAACTAGTTGAACAAATTGTCAATACCCTTTTGACAGAATGCTCCATGTGAAATCTGGTGAAAATTGCTCAAGCGGTTTCACTATTTTATAAATGTATATACCCCAGTGGCAAGGGCACACAAAACCTCAGGGGAAAAATTTAGATTGTATTAAAACTGTTTTATTACTTTAATCATAAATTGTAAGTTTCAGCCATTTGTCTGTTAATAAGTTTTTAGAAAATGACTTGTCAATCTTTTCCCCATACGAATGCATGGGGACGTAAATTTGACTTTACCGTAAAATGGTCAAAGGTAAACGGTCGACCTATTGTCATTATTTGAGCAAACTTGGTAGACAATGAGTCTTCGATGCTATATACCAAGCTTCTGCCCCAAAGCTCTCTTGGTTCTGGAGAAATATATTTTAAGTGTTTACATTATATGGACAGTGCGGCCATCTTAATTAACGGACCATGACCATTTGTACAAATTTTCAATCTCTTTTTAACTGAACGCTTCACATGACGTTTAGGAAAAAATGTCCCTTGGGTTTCAGAGGAGAAGTCGCTCAAATGTTTCGACAGACGGACGGACGGACGACGACAGATTTTGATTGTGTTGGGGTTTAACGACACGTCAACCCTTGAGGGTCAAGGACGACGACAGATGACAGACGGCATGTGATTACAATAGCTCATCCTGAGCCTTTGGCTCAAGATAGCTAAAACATTATACCACGCTTGTCTTATCACTTAGCATGCTGGATAAAATCTGCAGCTGACTACGTTTTGTAATACATATATTTTTTTCTTATTTTCCCAGAAAACAGCTTTGAAATTTCATGCAAATTGTCTCCACAACTTGCATGAAATGTCAAAGCCTGTTTTCTGGGAAAACTAAGGAAAATATTTTCGATTTCTCGTCGTCTGAATTTGACAAGAATGCGATAATGATCCATTGTCATACCCCGATATCAGACAATATGGAATACATTCTGTAATATATCGAGAGCACTGGACATTTTCGGGCACAGTACTTTAGTAAATAGGCTTCAGAATATGGAATCTCATGGGCTTTTAGAATGGATTAAAAATGATGTGCATACGATGAACGAAAGAGAGCTTTTTTTAATGGTACATTCTCCTCCCTCAACCCCTTTTCTCGTCTGTCTTCAACGAGTGTCAGTACTGAGTCGGTCTACAGTTTGTTTTACATATAAACTTTAAACATATGGCATTTCTGGGGTATTTTAGAATGGATTCAAAATGGAATGCATACGATGAACCGAAGGAAGCCTTCTTAACGGCACGTTCTCCTCCCTTAACCTTTTTCTCGCTTGTCTTCAATGACTGTCAGTGCTGGGTCCGTCCACTGTTGTTATTGATTTCTATAAAAGGCATAGCTAATTATTTGCTAGATATATCAAAACAAAACAGCCCAACTCCCATTAAAGTACCATATATTTACGAATCAAAGTGGATATTTTTAATTTTCACCAGACGATCCTGCTCACTGTTGTGAAGTTCAAATCCTTTAGATAAATAGAATAAATTAAGCAGAGAAATTACAGACTCGTTTTGATCGAGTCTGCCATGATGAATAAAGGAAAAAATGTAACATTCCTCATGCCAACTTATCTCCCAATACACACACACACACCTCCCTCTAGCAGCTTTAACTCAAACTCTGTTTCCGCATAAAATGTATGAGTTCATTAGTTCCAAAGTATCAGCAAGTTAACCGTTTCAGCCTTGCAGACCAAAACGTTTTTTTTTTTTTTTTTTTTTTTTTTTTTTTTTTTGTTTTTTTTTTTGTTTTTGTTTTTTTGCAAACTGTGTAGGTCCTGACGAATTGCCTCATCATAAGCTGTCTCATCAGGATCTACACTATTTGCTATTCTGTTCTGAGCTCCTATTTGGATTAATGGTTCTGGCCATATTCAAAGATGGAAGAGTCCACATCATAAATTCAGGGATGAAAGGGTTAAATAATATAAGCACTAAATTCAAGCATGTGCGACACATCGATTACTGTTTCAAGCCAAATTAAGATAACATTTTGTCTCATTCGTTCATTGATGTGACGAATGCATGTAATCGATGCTTGCAATATGTAATACCTAAGAGATTTATAGCATTCAAATTAAAATTAGTGTGATCACTCCATTATTATCAAACAAAAAAAGCTGCTGTATCGTCAAATTATTTTTCTTTGATAAGCATGAAGTGATCCCACTGATTTTCATTTCAGTGATATATTCTCGTTTATCTGGCAAATACCGATAAGATCAATGCGATCCTTTTTCTTTCACTTAATTTATATCTATACTATTTTTGTAAGATTTCAAAGCTGTATATAACGAGTTTTGTTTGAGAATTCTCTTCTTTTTAGTAGTAAATCAACTAAATGGATTTCTTTAAATGTTATTAAGCTGTATTTGTCTTAATATACGTCAAATGTTTCGTTTCGAAATGTATTAGATTTAAAATCTACGGTAACCTATAGAGGACAATACATCTGAATTAGGTTGAGTAAAGACGTTTTGAGTACAAATACGTCATCTGTGTTCACTTACTACAAAATATACTTTGCACTACCAACAGAAAACTAAAACAGGAAAATGTCAGCAACTCTACGCCCATGTTCAGTGTTAATAAGTGCTTGCATTGCACCCACTAAAAACTTTTCAAATCCTTTAATTCTCTCCGTCAATAATGTCATGAGGACTGTAACTGAGCATCATGAGGACTGTAACTGAGCATCATGAGGACTGAAATAAAGCATCACGAGACTGTAAATAAACATCAAGAAGACTCTAATAGCATCATGATGACTGTAATTTATCATCATGAGGACTGTAATAAAGTATAATGAGGACTGTACTATAACATCGAGAGCATTATAATTTAGAAGTATAAGGATTGTAATTACGCATCATGAAGACTGATATTTAGCCTCAAAAGGAATGTACATCGGCCTCATTAATGTAATTTGGCATTCAGAAGACTGTAACTAAGATTCAAGAGGACTGTAATTAAGCATCATAAGGACTTAATTTAGCACCAGAAGGACTTAATGAAGCCTCATAAGACAGTAATTAAGCATCACGAGGACTGAAATTAAGCATCAAAGGACTATGATATAGCCTCAAGGGGACTATAATTAAGCATCAAAAGGACTGTAATGAATGTAATAAAGCATCATGTCACTATAATTAAGCATCTCGAGGACTGTAATTAAGCACAAAAAGGACTGCCATTATGCATCAAGAGTGTGATTAAGCATCAAAAGGACTGTAGTTTAACATTATGAAGACTGTAATTAAGCATCATGTGGACTGTAACTAAGCATCAAAAGGACTGTAATTAATAATGAGACTGTAAGTAAGCGCACAAATGACTGTAATTAAGCATCATGAGACTATAATCAAGGATCTCGAGGACTGTAATTAAGAACCAAAAAGGACTGTAATAAAGAATCATGAGTGTAATTAAGCATCAAAAGTACTGTTATTTAACATCATGATGACTTTAATTAAGCAACATGTGGACTGTAATGAAGCATCAAGATGACTGTAATTAAGCATCATAAAATTGTAATTAATCACCCAAGTGACTGCAATTGAGCATCATGAGACTATAGTTAAATGTCTCGAAGACTGTAATGTAAATTCATAAAGAATTTAATTAATCATCATAAAGATCGTAATTAAGCATCATGTGGACTGTAATTAAACATCAAATGACTGTAATTAAGCATTTCAGACTATAATTAAGCATAAAATGACTGTTATAAAGCATAATTAGGACTGTGATTAAGCATCAAAAGGGCTGTAATTTAGCATCAAGAGGACTGTAATTTATATAATGAGGACAGTTATTAACCATCATGAGGACTGTAATTCAGCTCTCAGGGGACTATAATAGTACATCTAGGGGAGTGAAATTTACACGTTGAGAACTGTAATTAAGCATCATGAGGATTGTAATCATGCACCATAAGATTGTAGTTAGTTAACAAGACAACCGTAGCTATTAAATATATGAAAAAGAAACGGAATGTCATTTTGTAGAGTGTTTTGCATGAAAAGTCCATTGCATTTAATATTATTATTAAAGGTGGAAGTTGTGTTTAGCCATGTTTTAGTCTTTCGACAGTACATCTTTTATATCGCATCGACGATTCTTGTTTATATATGCTTGGGCACAATCCTGTAGTGTTCCATTGACAAATGTTTTTCTTTTAAGAATTATGCAATGTAAATATATATTCTATTACATTTGGGTAACAGAAGTGCCACCTTTTTCGAGAAAGGGCTGTCATCTCTGCTTGCAATCTATTCTTTTTTGTGGCTATTTAATTGTACTTGTGTGTCTTTCCCTTTGATGTTGAGAAGTTGACGTAGATCTGATGATATCAGTTCCTGAATTCCTGAATGGCACATGTTGACTATTTGTAAAGTGACAATTATGGTCATAATTAAATTTATATTATATCAGTTTCACAGCTCTGGCAGAAAATATTCAAAAGCTTTACAAACCGTAAACAAATTTTCCTTATATGATCATCAGTATGGTATGTTATTTCCACCAGCAATCCACGTAATACTCTATTTGAGCATCACGAAAACATACCTATGTAATTTTGACCCCCTTAAACCCCATTTTTATATAGTAAAACTGGGGTTTACAGGGGTATACATTATTTTTCTTATTTCCGCTCAAAACATAGATTGTGGGTACTCGTTAGAATCGCCTCGGTGAGGCGGTTCTAACGAGTACCCACAATCTATGTTTTGAGCGGAAATAAGAAAAATATCGGAGTTTTTTATCTGAAAATTTTCAGTTTTTTGAGGTGAAATTTTCATTGTATTTGAATAGGCATGTTTTCGTAATGGTATATGGAGTTCCTTGCAGATTCAAGTGATGTCACTTTTTGAGCAGGCTCCATTTCAGACGGCTCTTGGTATAAAGGAAAGCAAACAGGAAGTCACAAAATTATCTCGCCTGTAAATGGAAAAAACAATAACAAAAAAAAAATAAATAAATAAATAAAAAATAAAATAAAATAAAAACAAAAAAAACTCGAGTATCCAGGGACCTTTAATTGCAGAATCTTTGCAGCATTATCGAGTCAGTAGTGACAATTTTACCCATAAAGTGCTAATCACAAGTGCAGCAGACGACATTTCGTTTGCTGTTTTTTTTGTGTTTTTTTTTTTCGCATTTAAAAAGAGAAAGTTAGACTTGATTTTTTACGTGAATCGTCTGCCTAGCAGACGATTCACATGAAATACCAGGTATTATTATCTCTGAGAAACAATAAAAAAAAAAAATAGAATGTCGTCTGCTGCAATTCTACTTAGCGCTTAAGGTATTTATATACTGATCACTTTATATGGTGCCTTGGCGTTCTCTTAAAGCAATGGTTTTCCAATGGGTTGTTTTGGAATGATTATTTTGGACGACATAATATCTGAGGACAGCTAAACGATTCCTGACAGACATTCCGTGAAATATATTTTCTGATACGTCTAATGAAACTATAAAATATCCGTCTACAATTACAATGTTAGGATTCGGATTATCTGAATGGCAGTTTCCTTTGAGTGGGACTGGGAACTGCATTGACATGGTAGAGGTTTCGTCATGTTTACCAGGAGAGACAACTTTCTGTTTGCTTTCCAGTACAGTCATCACTTTCAACCCTGTAGACCGGTACAAATACTTATGCAAAGAGTATACCTCCAGATGAGACGGCTCATCATGAGCCATCCCATCAGGATCTACACTGTTGCCAATCTTTTAATGGTTCGAGTGAGAAAAAACATCAGGATCTACATTATTTGCCAGTCTGTTAATGATGTTGAGTAAAAAAAAACACCTTTTGACAACAATGAACATGACCAAATACCAAATACCAAGACGGAAAAGTCTATTTCAGAAACTCCAGGGTAAAGGGTTAAGATCTACGGGCTTTTCCACAGTTCTCTAAAAAACAAATCTAACAGACAAAATCTTTTCTACCATATACAGATTACCGTAAATGCATTGCCTATTTGGACACATATTTGTTCTAAAATTTGAACGTCTATTTTAGTACCGATTGATGTGTCCAAATAGTGCGGGATGAGTGACAATGTGTGCCCTGATCGGGTTCTACACTTTTTACTCGGGTTTGTCGGTTCGGTAACTTCGAATAAAATAATAACTATCACATGTACAGTTTGCGGTTAGGTTGTTTAAAGTGATCAGAAAAGGCATAGCTGTTTTGAAGTCAACCGTACAATTCGTCTCGATCACAGAGGAAGCTGGCATCTTTTTGTATAGCTTGAGTTCCATGATGTAGTCATAACAGTCATTTTGACATCTTTTTAAATGCTGCATTAATAACTATTATAATTAAAAAGGAATGGAAACCCAAAAAGAAAAAAAGAAAAAAAAAAATACAGTTTGGCCTGCACTACTGTACTGAAAACACTCAGGACTGAATCATTCTGATTTTGTTCACCTTGAGGTGTACGAATATGCAATTTTGTCAAGGGAGTCTATTGTATAAGGAACAATTTTTCCCCACGGGGACCATATTAGCTCCATTTAGATCCTTTTTCAGGAGTAAGGCAAAACAATTAAGGAAGAGATTTCTCCTCTGAAAGTGTATGTTTTCCATTTAATAGGCTCAATGATATTTTAATGAGCTAAAGTCTCGAAAAGTAGAACAAAATAATAATGATTCTGAAAACAGGATATAGAATTATTCTGCGAGAAATCCTTGACACGAATCAGATTGCCACTTAAACCTTAGATGTTTGAATTTCATTGCTTTTTCAAGTGCTGGATCAATGCTTCGAACATAAAACTATTATTTTGTATCAGTGTGCATTCCACTGTTCAATATTGTCTGGGAATAATGAAGTATAATATTGAATTTTGTATTATTACAATTGCGTCAGTGACATTGTGAACCGCAGTTTGAGACAAGCTACTCAAGGCAGCACAGACGGCAATGCCTAGATCAGCCTGCACATCCGTTTAGTCTGATCAGCGCCCTGGTCCGCTTGTGCGTTCATTAGATTTTGCAGGAAGTTCGGCAAACAGCACAAAACCATGATACGGCTACACAGATGGACACGATCATGGTCTTCACTGTTCGAATATGGCATGAGGAATTTCCCTCACGACATGACATTTGTATTACAAAAGCGCTCCAGACTAGCTAATAAAGCATTGAGAGTACTGGCGGGACGGTTGCCTGAAATTCTATAGCCCTTTAGGAATGATGCTCATTTCGTGTTTTTTCTATTACAGTTGAAGAGGTCCTTTCCAGTGTTTAGTCGGACCGAGGCTCGGGTTATACTTTTACCCAACGCTGAAGATTTGGCGCGTTTTATTAGAGTATTCATATTAATCCGCCGATATGATATTCAATATGATTAAAAATCTTATTCAAAAGTTTGAAGTTTTCTTTGGCTTTGTTTATTTATTCGCTGTTTATAAGCATCAGAGTGTATAAAGCTAATATCTTTAAATGCAGAAGTAAGCGTTTTTAGCGTTAGCAGGGATATATTAGTTAGGTAGTTATTAGGTTGGTATTAACAGGAAAGCGGATTGTTGATATATGGTATGTTAAATCTGGTGGCGGTTTGGCAACCTGGCGGTTTGGCAACCAAAAAATTAACAATGTCTAGGGAAGATTCTGATCAGGCTGTACGAATGCGCAGGCTACTCTGAATCTTTTCTGGGGCAGATGTCCGAAGGTACGTTTTCTGACGTTGCGGCTCATATGTGACCAGCAAAGACGCATGTCCGAGCTATCCGATCAGAGTCTTCGCTTGCGTTGTTTGGATAGGCAAATATTCAAATATTCCTTAAGGCGGACAAAGCTGATATGACTGCCCGAACGAGTTAGCAGATTTGATCTTCGGTGGGCGAACACATTACGCAAACATGCCTATTCAAATATACTGAAAAGTTAATCACCGAAAAATTGAAAATTTTCAGACGAAAAACTCAAATATTTTTCATATTTCTGCTCAAAACATAGATTGTGGGTACTCGTTAGAACCGCCTCGCCTCGTTTATGAACAGAAATAAGAAAAATAATGTATACCCCTGTAAACCCTAGTTTTACTATATAAAAGTGGGGTTTAAGGGGGTCAAAATTATATAGGCGTGTTTTCGTGATGATTTCTGAAATTACATTTAATAACATTGCGGCTTATTTCGTTACAAGTAAGAAAACAATTGCAATACTCTGTTTCCCAAAATAATATTTAGCACATCAGTGGACTCTTCCATTGTGCGTTGTAGGAAGGGTCCTTTATCAGTTTAAGTGGTGTTATTTTTGATGACATGGTCTTGATTGCTTCTGTTATGAATATCATGACAAACAGTGAAGACCTCGGTAAGACAAACAGTGAAGACCTTGATAAGACATCACAGAACAAGTTGTGTTCTGTCGTGTCTGATCAGAGTCTACAATGTGCCATGTTTGTTGCGTCTGATCTGAGTCCACACTGTGGCGTCTTCCTTTATGTATGTTCCGGGTCTACAGTGTTTGCCAAGAATACGTATTATTGCATAAAAAAGCAGTGTCGCACGTTATTAACAGCCGCTGTTAATGCATGGCTACGCAACTTCCAATATGACCGTACCGGGGCCACAGATATGTGTACTGGCCCGCCCCAAAACGAGCATAATTCGTGGAAATTGCGTTCGCGAGACATCGGTGAAAAGGCGAAAAATAGTGCAAGAAATAACGCGAAATGTAGCAAATGTTTTCAGTTTTTATGCAATAATAGCGATCGGGCATGGTTTTTCAATGCATTAACATTCGCCAGGTCCCTTGGGAGGTGTTGAAAACCGCGGCCTCCGGCCTCGGTTTTCAACACCTCCCACGGGACCTGCCTAGTGTTAATGCATGAAAAACCATGTTTGATCCCTATATAGAAATATCCGAAAAGGCCAAGGTCGCGAAACACAGCCCATAGAGGTTTTCTTACGACTACATAAAACGTAACTGCATCGAAAACTGAACGAACAAACAAAAATGAATTATAATCTATCCTCTTAATATCGATACTCGATATAACGACAACATTCGTTATAATGATAATTTAAGTAGCTCGAAACTTTCGCTCAAGAGGTGATATTTAATCAGGTATTATGCAAGAATATTATATTTAGTACTTCAAGAGCCATACGAGTTTTGATATTTGTTAGAATCACCCGCTGAGGCGATTCTGAGCCGATTCTAACAAACAAATCCTTTCTTCTTCCTTTTTTTTTTTTTTTTTTTTTTTTTTTTTTTTTTTAGTTATTCACAAAAGTTGACATTGTCTCTGTTCAATGTTAGTTGCATCACCGTCATCACCGTCCACGTAACGTACATTAAGTAAGTAATTGCTACAGTCGAGGTTCTCACACTGAGACCGTTCCTAACTAGGAATGATACCTTTGGACTATTTTGATGTGTTACCATACTAAAGACACTTTTCGTAGGGTTTATATCTTGAATATTGTTGATATTGCAAAATGCTCTCTCTCTCTCTCTCTCTCTCTCTCTCTCTCTCTCTCTCTCTCTCTCTTTTGGTTTACATATATCATTATCTATCGTTCACATATTTATTGTTCAGTTTTGTATAAATCAGGAAATGACACGAGTAAGCTTTAAGCTTACCGTCTGATACTGACACATTATGTATTGTGAAATTGATATTTATGTAACTTATGTAACTGAAATAATAAAACATAATTTAAATCAACAGCAAATTCATTTAATGGCAACATCTTTGTGAAAAAAATACTGTCATTGTAACGAAGGTTTACTATATGTACAACAGTACCGCCTTGGGAAAGATAACAGTAAACTGGTAGGAGGGGTGCTTAAAACTGGGACGAGTTGCATAAGGCGAGCGATACAGAGCGCTTTGTAGCGCTTCGCAATACAACGGTACGTTACCAAAAAGAGCTTCGTAGCGCTTCGTAACTGTGTTTGGAGCTGACTCGCTGTCTGAAACAGAACGTTGCATAGCAACCAGACAAAACAAAATGGCGGCGCCCAACGTAATCAGTGCCCGTTTTAAGAAATTAAATGTTTTTTGTTTTTATTTTCTGTTCTTGGACGAAGTGGATTGTGCATAAATGACCACAGAACACAAAACCAATCCCTGAAGCAAGCACCGCTAGTTTTTTACGAGAAATTCCCAGTTGGAAAATCGTGTCATTTTGGCAGCCATTTTTGAAAGCGCTCCCATCAAACGAACCGTTGCATAGCAAGAACAAATCGCTACAGAGCGCTACATGAAAGCGCTTTCCTTATGCAACTCACCCCTGGTTTACGAACTTCCAGCCTTCTCTCTTTTATCCCGAAGCAACTTCCAATATAAGTAAACATCGAAAGCATAGGCTGGGGGAAAACCAGAGACATAGTGGGCAGCGATCCAAAGCGGTAACCGCAAAGCTTGCTTCAGTACAAGAGAACAGGTAAACCATTATAGTCTGGAAAACCCTTAAAGGGTGATTAGAAAACAGTGCAGATCCAGATCAGACACCGCAGAAAACGGCGTCTGATCAGGGTCTCCACTGTTTCCTTATATATAATGAAGTGACTGTTCAAGCATTTTTCTCTAGGAATATCTAAATCCCATAGCCTGACATCCTTTAAATTGAAATTAGAATCTGCCGATATATAGTGTAGGGCAGTTCATTCCGTCTACAGTGGGTTAACAGAACAGTAAGACAAAGAGGCAGCATTACAGACGATGAAAACAAAGCTAGATTTACAGGGAATTGAATAAGCATCAGCATATTAGCCTTGGAACGAACAGCAATATAAACTGTTGGAGGCATAAAAGTAGTTTTATGGACGTCAAACTGTCACTCTTAATCCAAAAATAAGACACAACAGAATACCATTGATTTTCCTTATATACAGTTAACTCTCGTTTTCCCGACCTCGCTTATCTCAAACAACCGCTTATCTCGAAGTGAGTGAAAAACTGGTCCCTGTCTAAACATGAAAATCTAACAACAGGTAAAAATATTGTGGAAAAGAGGAGAAATTGCTCCTCCTCTTTTCCACAATATTTTCAATATATATCTAACTTCAAGAGTTCAGTTACATATATATTTGTTAAATGTGGTTGTTCGAATTATTTTTCTTGAATTCTGCAAATTTGATATGTCGAGGTACGGATATCTCGTTCATTTCATAGAGTCCTTGGAATTTGAGATAACGAGAGTCTACTGTATATAACGAAGTGACTGCCACGGAGCTTTTACGAGGTCACGGCAGGTATGGGAGTAATTTGTACCCTAGATGATTTTCATATTAAAAGCAACCACCCAGCTCATACAAATATCTATATCTATATCTTATTCTACTGATATCTACTGCAGAATTGCCTGCATTATACATTTTAAATTTCAGTCGTCCTTGACCTAGAGCTGCAAAATAGGACGTTGAACAATTGGTTAACAGAATGTGCCGTTAGAAGCTTTATGAGACCCGTTAAATCAGTATTTAGAATTAAATACACTGCATAAGTATCTAACGCCAGTCAAATGACAGACACAAATCCCTGTTCTGTATACGCGCATGTGTCATTTTGTCAAATTAAGCAATAATTGCCATGATTTTCCAGATGTCTGTTGTCTGCAGAGACCACGGTGCTGACATATGAAATTGATTTAACCTTTCATAAAGTTACTATGATATTCACGGGATCTATTTTCCGCTATTTGCACGTCTTGGTTTCGACGACGGGGAACTCATAATACATAATTATGACGAATCTAACATTTATTAACTGGTGCAGTAAACGATATTTATTGTACCTGCATTCTGCGCTCTCTCGAACATTTCCCTAGAATGCCAGTCACTTCATCCGTTGGCGATAGAACAAATTGACTAAATTGCAAGAAGTGCCGTTATTAGGGATTTGGTAGAGTTTCCACCATTCTTGGGTCGATTGCTTACAATCTTGCCATAGTATACAAACGCCAAATTTCCTTGAGGTAATTGTCCGCGTGATAATCATCGACCAATGTAATCAAACCACGCGTTAGACGAAATCCAGGTAGCGGTTATTTAGAGACGCACTATTGTCGCTGTGACGTCAGAGTGCTGTTGACAGAGAGTTGACTTGGACATTTGTGACATTGGCAAACAGTGCAGGCCCAAATCAGACGCCACAGAAAGGGCTGTCTGCTCAGGGTCTGAACTTTTTCCTTAAATTGCAGGAAAATAAGGGTTAAATGAAACTATCTCAAGTTTCCGTTCAGGAACATTTTCCCATTCTACACACAGAGACAATCGACCCACCAGAGCAGCCAATGCTTTCATTTTTATCAGGGAGACAAATTTTGTGACTTCCAGGTGGCTTTTGTGTCCACCAAGCTCTCCTAAAAGAAGATATACTTTAAAAGGAAAGAATTTGCTAAAAAAGGTCACTGACTGCTACAATTTACAGAGCATCGGTTTGGTTTCATACGAATATAGTTCCATATTCAATAAGTGAAATCTCGTTACAATGACAGCATCTGTTCCCAAAGACGTTGCCATTAAATTGAATTTGCTGTTGTACATGATACTTCATGAGCAGGGCCCAGTTGTTCAAAGCGTCGTTAGCTTAACGAGCTCGTTAAGGGTCATTTCTTTAACTGTTTTAGCGAATTCAATACACAATATTCTGATATTTTTTGTTGAATAAATGTGAGTAGCTTTTGCAGTGCAAAAGCTACTCACATTTTTTCAGCAAAAAATTTCAGCATGTTTGCGTATCACTCGATGTAAATTTTAACGAATCGTTAACTAACGATGTCGTTAGCCTTTAACAACTGGGCCCAGACTGATATGTCAGACAGGTCTTGTTTTGTTCTTATTTCCTCACAGAACATATGTTTTGGATATTTGTTAGAATCGCCTCACTGAGGCGATTCTAACAAATATCCAAAACATATGTTTCTTTAAAGTATTGGATACAACATAATTTGTGACTTATTGTTACCTTTTTAAGCGAAGGTTTCGTGGCAGTCAAATTGTCATTACAACGAATTTTGTCGTTGTATCGAGTGTCGGTATAAAAGGGCTGTCTGTAGTTCTAATTGTTTGCCTGTTTCTAAAGTGTTGTTTGCTTGGTGTGAGGTCAGAATTGGTCAAACTACATAATTCAGGCAATCCTGCAGTAGATATTAGCACAATTGTATATTCTGGGCGGTTGCTTTGAATATGAATGTAAAATCGTCGGGGGGGGGGGGGGGGTGGTGGGGGGTGATAATTTACCCTTACACCTGTCGTGATCTCTTACAAAGTCTGTGTTAGTGTCTTCAAAGAGGCTCAATTCATTACATGTACCATGACTTACCATTTTGTTGCTTGTTTTGAAGATTTTAGAAGGACAACTGTCAGGTAAGTATCTTGTATTAACTATCTGTGCTTAAAACAGAAACAAACAATAGGCTGTAGGACGTTTGAAAACATGTATGAAATTATAAGAGAAAATTAATGGTAGTCTGAAGCCTAACGGGAGCAAAGTCTTTCCTTTTAGAGTAGATCATTCGTTTTTCTTGAATGTGTAATAATTCTTTTCATTTGGAGTAGACCCTCTTTTATAAGAAAGTGTTGGGGTGGCAACACAATGTTGACAGAGTTACCTCCCCTGAAAGTATATTTCCTGAACATTTCAATTCAGTAATTACAAGAGAGGACAAAAGTTTTTCTTCGTAAAATATTTATTAATGAAGTTGGTGAATATATCGAAATCTGCAACTTGGTTACACCATGCAGTTGATGAACTAACTTATATGACTTTTGTTTTATTTTTTCCTGAATTCATTCACTAATGAGCCATGAACACTCTACGCGGAACGAAAAACTATGTGTTCCTGGAACTAATAAGGATAAAGTTCATATATATATGGATGTCCTTAATCTTGATATAGGGTTATATAAATTAATTTACCCAGGAAAGGACACAATCACAAAGCACAGTTTCCCCGAGGCACCAAACGAAGAAGAGACCGGGAACCAACAATGACAAGACACAACGACACTGTTGCAATAACCAACAAACAAAGAAGAAATGCAACAGAGGAGCTGTCTTGGAATGGTCAACAGAAACAACTAATATTAATAATTAATAATATTAAACTAGTTTTACACGATCCTTAATTCTTTTAAAAAAAAAAAAAGGTAAGAGAAATGTCCAGGGAGTGCCACAATCACAAACCGCAGCCCTTCCCAGACACCAAGAGGAAGAGGAAACAGACAAAACCAAACAAGCGCAAATCGAACAAACGTACGAAAAGCACTAAGATTAGCTCTCTCTTCTCCAAGCGAGGTAATCGCAATGCTAAAAAGACTGGAAAACACAAGAACAAAATAATACAAGGTAAGACATAAAACAAATAGCCCCGTAGAATAAACCACAAAGCAACAAAGAGTAAGACTAACAGCGGGACCACCGCTTTAGAACGGTCAGTAGAATAAACCACTGGGGGGTTAAAGCACTTTTACGGCTAGCCAACCTCACCTGGATTAATCTCCAAACTCTTGTACTGCTGAACCCGGATATACCCTGCCTTTGCAAACAGTGTAGCTCAAGATCAGTTATTAATTATGTGAATTTATATCAACAGCCTTGATTAAGTAATCTGATTGGCTGACAAATAGAAATGGGCGTGGCATCTTAATTTATTCACCATGACAAGGGTTAATAAAACCAAGTTTACGCCCCGTCTGTTTTTCTGTTGACCATTGTATGAATTTTCTCTCGTAAAAAAAAACAGAAACAAATTAGAGACAAGTGTAAATCAGAAACAGGTGCAAGTCCAGCGTCTTGTAGGCGACATGTATAATTAGACATTGCTTTGTACTCTTACGATATCTTCCAATGATCCTTGAGGGGTTGTTTCACAAAATTTATTATTTGGTCAAGTGTAAAGACGGATATCCCCTATCGCACGTACACTCTGTAGAAAGAACGTCACTTGACGGATCAATGTAATCAATTCAGATTCGGCAAATGTTCATTTCCCTACAGGGGTCCTCAGATGTCCATTGAATAAACAAGCGGTAGAGATTTATTACTTCTCAGTCCACCTTTCTGTTCTCATTTAACGCTCTGCATGCTGGGTACAATATTTCAGCAGAGGATATTTCGATAAAGCTTTCTAATTTTATGCAGAAAATAGGTCACGAAACTTTCGCTCAAAATGTGATATAATGTTCTTGCATATTATCTCAGGAAACAATTTGCATGGAATGCCAAATCCTGTTTTCTACGACAAATAAGAAAAAATATCGTCAGTTTGTCAGATGCTGAATTAGCCCTGAGATAGTTTAAGTTAGGTGGCTTGACATTGTTATTTGTCTGTTGTGAAGCGGTGAAAAAAAAAAGAGTAAACAGAACTGAGTTCTGCCTTTGGGTATCTGTGGATATATGCGAAATGCGCACACTAAAGTCAGACATCGCCAAAGGACTGGTTTGGACATGTGCAGTGAGCAAAAACAATACTAGGATATCGTAGAATTTAACGTGTACACTTGGTAGATTTTCCACCATTCTCTACAAGAAAGGTGCAATTTGTGACTTCCTGTGCGCATTCCTGAACACAAAGGCCCTTCTGGAAAGAGGTCAACTCCCAGTGGGAGCAAACGTCTTTCATTTTAGAGTACTCAGGAGCAAACTATGTCGTGATACCTACAAATAGTATTGTCGGACGTTCCTGCAAAACACTGGACAGCTTACACTTGTTTAAAGCTGTTTCTTGAAATAAATCACAAGCATTTAATAACATTTAAGATAAATTATTTAATCACAGTAGTATACGACGAATAGTAAACAAATTACTGTAGTATAAATGGGTTTAATTTTAAACTTTGATAGGAAGCAGATCACGTTTGAAATGGGATGCGAAGGAAAGGATACGTCGTAATATATAATAAATGAATCCCATCACGAAAACAAACCTATATAATTTTGACCTCTTAAACCCCACTTTAATGTAGTAAAACTGGGGTTTAAAGGGGTAGACATCATTCTCTTATTTCTGCTCAGAAACATAGACTGTGGGTACTCGTTAGAACCGCCTCGGCGAGGCGGTTCTAACGAGTACACACAATCTATGTTTTGAGCAGAAATATGAAAAATGTCAGAATATTTTATCTGAAAATTTTCATTTTTTGGTGGTGAAATTTTCAATAAATTTGAATAGGCTTGTTTTCGTAATGTCTGTTTGAATTTGCTACCGCTATTGTGTTTTGAACATTTGGTCCATTTTAGTCTGGAGACCCTCAAAAGTTTATCTGGCAAACAGTGCACACCCAGATCAAACGCCGCAAAACGCGGCGTCTGATGATCAGGGTCTACACCGTTAGTATCAAATACAGAAAATTCTATAAAACATAGTACATTGTTATAATAATAACTAACTAGACACCCTGCCATTGTCCAAAGGATTGTGGTAGACGAGTCCACTTGAAGTAAATGGGTTAAATTAGGCAATGGATACCATTTCAATTTGGGATCCTTTTTCCTCTTTTCTGTTGCCTGGAAGAAAATCCAAGACTGCTCTGAGATCATTCACAATTTGCGAAGCAATCTTACATGATGTTGCTGTTCGCTATTTTTAACTTAATTTGTGCAAATTTTGTTATTAGTAACTCAACCATTTAGTCCTTCAGTGTGAACTTTGGTAAACAGTGTTCGACCAAGGCCAGACTCTGCAGAAGACCGTTTCTGATCTGCGTCTGCACTATTTGTTATTGATACGAATAACCACAAAATTGATAACATCCCTGAAATACAACACGGAAAGTCATACGTCTAAAAAGCAAATGCAAAAGAGCGCTGTGCGTTCATTGCCCTCAAAGGTCATTCCTTTTCGAATCTATTCGACATTACAGCAACAGGCGGCGTGTTTAAAAAGCCACCATACTATGTTTGTTTTAAATAAAATAGAGCAGCATACGGCATATTTAAAACTTTAAAAGCTACAGTCGAACCTAAATGGCTCGAACGTTTTTGGGACCATGGAAATTGTTCGAGATATGGGTAGTTCGAGCCACTGAGTGTTTATCATAGCGCTGGTCAGGAAACAAATGGTGATAATTTACGTAAGTATGTTTGATCTTCTATACAAAAATAGTAGTTTGGGTATATTAGAATCACCTCGATGATGCGTTTCTAATGTGTACACGCAACATACAATTTCATGGTAAAATAAGAAAATTTCACAAAAATCCCTATATATTGGTTTTCTTCAGCTATCGGAAGAATTTCGTAGGGACGGGTTCGAGTCAGCCACGGTAAATGAGCCATCGATGTTCGAGTCATCGAGGTTTTACTGAACATTAGGCACAAATAGGTTAACCGGTAGGTTGCAAACCGATCAAATTATTAATTTTGGGGAGGGTTACTCAGTTCGAGAAATGTCAGTGATGCTAAGAAAACGTGATTTCAAGTAGACTATCAAAACACTTTAACATGTTTTTTTGATCAAGTCGACTCATATGCGACTAAAATAGCTGGAGAGCCTTCAGTATGTTTCTACTGACCGTTTCAAGGCGGTTTCATCGTTGCAGTTCTTCCTTCATGCGTTGGTGGTTTCATATGTGCTTTTGATTATTCCACTCTGCTTCCTTCCATTACGAAAACATGCCTATTCAAATATACTGAAAATTTTACCACCAAAAAATGAAAATTTTCAGATAAAAAATATCTGATATTTTTTCATATTTCTGCTCAAAACATAGATTGTGGGTACTTGTTAGAGCCGCCTCGACGAGGCGGTTCTAACGAATACCTACAATCTATGTTTTTGAGCAGAAATAAGAAAAATAATGTATACCCCTGTAAACCCCAGTTTTACTATATAAATTTATATAGGCATGTTTTCGTGATGGGTGTCTCGGGAAGACTGTGCTTTGTGATTATTTAGTATATTTTGAACAAATTTGACTATTTAAACACCTCTTAAAGAACCGTGAATTACGTTGCGTGTTTAGTTTGAATTCAATAGGAATACATCCTATTTGCAGATCAACTTAAATGAAAAACAGTGAAATGGTAAAAAAGGTAAGAGAAAAGTCCAGGGAGTGCCACAGTAACAAGCCGTAGCCCTTCCCAGCACCAAGAGGAAGAGGAATCAGACAAAACCAAACAAACGCAAATCGAACGAACGTACAAAAAGCACTAAGATTTGCTCTCTCTTCCATAAGCGAGGTAATCGCAATGTTAAAAGGACTGAAAAAATACAAGAACAAAATACCACTAGGCAATACTTAAAACAAATCGCCTCGTCGAATAAACCACAAAGCAACAAAGAGTAAGACTAATACCGGGACCACCGCCTTAGAACGGTTCAGTAGAATAAACCACCGGGGATTTAAAGCCCTTTTACAGCCGGCCAACTTTACCCTGGGCCCCGATTCTACTCTTAATACAGACAAACATAAAAAATTCGGTTCGCATAAAGGCTGCCAACTCAGTCAATGCATCAAAGCGAAAACATACAAATCAAATTAATCACTATGAGGTAAATCGTCGAATCAAGTCTGGTGTGGATAGAAAGAGCACAGGTGGAATAAAACTTCACGTAGTCTGTGAAATCTTGGAATGATACTTGGTCCATGTACTTTCAACCTGAACCAAGAACTTGCTCATTTTTATAGCCTCAGGCAGGTTTTAAGTGTTGCAATGGGAGCTAACAAAAATGGAAAGAAGAAAACGTGATATTATGAACTCTGACTGAGAAACTTAACAAAAAAAAAAATGGATCAATTATCTTTTGTTGATAACGGAATCTCAGATCAGCCTGCACATTCGCTCAGTGTTAGCGACCAGAGACTGGTTTCCAATGGCAATCTTCTCAGCGTTTTACTTTATTTTTGTGTCCGAGTCACTGTATACTAAGGATCTGTTGATGGATATAGAAAACTTGATCATATCCCCCTTGATATCAAAGAGTCAGCACGTGAGAAAAGGCAACTTATCACACAGCCGACCAGCAAAGTCTCAGGCGAGCCTACGCATAAGCGCAGTCTCGCCAGAGACTTTGCTGATTGCAGACATACATGTATACTAGAGACATTGAGAAATCTTCAGGCAAAACAGCATGTCTATAGCCCAAATAGGGGACAGCGCATGCGCATTTGAATAATCACAAACCAAAAAACCATGAGGTTCTTCTTCTCATGTGCCGGTTCAAATATTTATCACTGTACATAAGGTATATTTTCTCACTTTACTGTTTGGATTAACCACTTGGATAACTTAATTGTACCTTAGAATTCCTTGTGTCGTAAATGTTCATTTTTTATTTCTTTCATGCACTTGCATAATGACGCCCGAACGGTTTTAACTTTTTATTCCCATCTGCGTGCTTAAAGTTTAAAGAAAAATGTTAATTTGCATTTGCAACTGGTTCTCGTCAACCTTGGAAATAAAATGAGCATCAACGTCAGAAAACGTACCTTCGAACAAGTGCGCCCAGCGAAGCTTCAAATCAAACTGCATATTGGATAGCCAAGGATGCGAATTTCTTCATGCGGACAACGAAGACTCTGATCAGACTGTACGGATGCATAAGCTGATTTGAGTCTTCGCTGGGGGCACGTCAGAAAGTACGGTTTCCTACATTTTCTCTAGTTTTGCCTAAAATTTAAAACTGAGCCTTTTGTGAAATAACAACAACAAAACTGAAATAAAAGCCTTGCCCAATTTGAACCGCGAAGCGATTAAAGGCCCTTATATCATATGCGGGCAGTGAACACTCAGATCAGCCTGCGCATGTGCGCAGGTTGATCAGGGCCTTTTTGTCCGCTCAAGAACACGTTATATACTGTAGAATACATCGAAGAAGAACGAAGACAGTCTGCACGGATACGCAGGATGAGCTTGGCCTTCTCTGTTCGCATATGGCGTATTAAGCCTTTATTTCATTACGAAAACTCGCCTATTCAAATATATAGAAAATTTCATCTCCAAAAACTGAAAATTTTCAGATGAAAAACACTGATATTTTTTCATATTTCTGCTCAAAACATAGATTGTGGGTACTCGTTAGAACCGCCTCGATGAGGCGGTTCTAACGAGTACCACAATCTATGTTTTTGAGCAGAAATAAGGAAAATAATGTATACCCCTCTAAACCCCAGTTTTACTATATAAAAGTGGGGTTTAAGGGGGTCAAAATTATATAGGCGTGTTTTCGTAATGTGCCTTGCGCATTGTGTATGAAAAGGGAATACACGGACCAGCTACGTGTCCGCCCAAGCCTATCTGCTGATTTCCCAGTCACCATATAAACTCTGGAAGTTGCAAAGCATTATCTTATCAAAGTAGGGCAATGTGGGAAAATGTATGGATGCGTAATAGGCACTTGTGTCTTTCTGAGAAAGTTACTGCGGTGCCTTTTTTGCGCCCGACCATGATTACACGCGAACACGAATGATGCATGATTTAATCTCGTTGGTGGTAAAACTGCCTTTGTGACCAATTAGAACGTAAATGACAAGGGGTGCGTTGTTTTGGGTATTATTATTTCTACTATTATTGTTGTTATCATTATTAAATGTTTTTCTTCAGCGGACTTCGGATATTATAGCACGACCCGCAAAAAAATCGACCGATTGAAAAGGTTGACTTTCGAAAAGTGTCCTATAATTAACTTGTGAGTCTGTCTTTCCGTCTGTCCGTCCATGGGCATTTAGCAAAAATGGACATAGCGCTTAAACCGTTTGGAATATTGTAATACGTTTTGGCTTACAGGTGGATACCAACAAGATCTAGCCTACAGTCTTGCCAAATAAGATTTTTCATTGACCAAGGTAACGCCGAAGCACAAAAATTGTGAAAATACGGAAATCTCCGCTGGTCTTCAACCATATGAAATATTTTGATAAACGTTTGCATACAGATTAATATTGACAAGCTCTAGCCAAAGAAATTGTCAAATGCCACTTTTCAGTGTCCGAGGCAACGCCGATGCCAAAATATGTGAAAGTTACCGAAAATCGCCATAACTTTTGAATCGCCGTAAGTCTTCAACCATATGTGATTTGTATACACATTAATATTGACAAGAGGCGGGTCGTGCGCCTTAGCGATAGTTGATATTTGATTTCTATACTGAATTATGCAGTTAACCTATTTTAAACTGAATAAATTCCCCTGCTCAATATATTGAGAGAGTTGAATTTCAAGTTTAGGTATGTCTGTCTATGTGATTTAGATGTTCTTAGAACAAAATGACTTAACTATTTGCAAACAGTGGAGACCCTGATCAGACGCCACAGTCTGGGGCGTCTGATCTGGGTCTGCACTCTTTGACAATTACCTTTTTGGGATCTCCAGATTAATGGGTTAAAATAGAGGAATCAATGGTCCATTTGTGCATCTTACTTAGTGGTCTTAATCATATGTGGGTATTTATGGCTAATAGGCTCACATATACAGACCACAAATAAGAGATATAAAATAAAATGAAAAACAAAATAACTTTGCAATCAGCAAATACAATTCCATGTAATTCTACACAGTCAGTTTGGTTGCCAAGTGTGACGTTTTCAAACATCGAGCAGATAACATTGCACTTACAAAATCTTCGTGTAAACGGTAAAAGAAGGGTCGTTATTTTCATTTATTTTATACGTCACGTATCTCTTTAACCAAGACAATGACTAGTGCAAACCAACTGCGAAATTAAACACACTTTGAATTGGGCCATTTCCAGCAATAATTCTTAAATCTATATCGGACCGTTATTAGCCCGACAGAATTTTGTCGGGCCGATAACGGTTCAATATAGATTTAAGAAGAAAGCTAGCTGGGTTATGCGTATGCAGAATCTACCGAGATTATAAAACCAATTACATGGCAATAATGACCGGATATCAACATACTGTTACATGAGAGTAGTGACATATGGCTACCATTACGAAAACATGCCTATATATTTTTGACCCCCTTAAACCCCACTTTTATATAGTAAAACTGGGGTTTACAGGGGTAATCATATACTTTTTCTTATTTCTGCTCAAAACACAGATTGTGGGCGGTTCTAACGAGTACTCACAATCTATGTTTTGAGCAGAACCCTGAAAAATATCAAAATTTTTTATCTGAAAATTTTCATTTTTTGGTGGTAAAATTTTCAGTATATTTGAATAGGCGTGTTTTCGTAATGGTCCTTAATCTTTCTAGTTATTATAGCGCAGAAACATCTAAAATGAAAGTAAATGAAACCGCATTGTCATCCGTTAAGTCCGTTGAATAATAAACTGTCCCTTTGATGTGAAATGCTACAAACGAACAACTGTCATGATATACGGCATATAAAATATTTTAAAACACATAACGCTAACATGCCATTTACGCTATAATATAAAGCAAAAGGATATGTGTAAGGGTCTACATTGTGAGCGGGATTTTCAGAATTTTACAAAATTAAGACCATTTGTTTAATATGTTGTTGCTCAAATCAACATTTTTACTATATAAAACTTTCTAAATGTGCTTAATAGCCATTATCTTCATGTTCCGATATCATACGAGGAATACGCCATGGCTTACAAAAAACTAGATAAGAGGGCTATCAAGATAAATATTTTTGTTGATTTCTCTACACACACAAAAAAAAAGTTGTGGGTACTCGTAAGAACTGCCTCAAATAGTACGGCGACACATTTTAGATTTGAAATATAGATCATTGTGTACGAGAGTAATAATTCAATAGTAAAATTTGCTGCAAAACGTTCGAAACATCCCTCGTACAATATCTATGAGCATTATTAGGAAAGCGAAGGCAAATTGCCCGAGGGTTGTTTGGAAAGAGCATAATCACAGTTGAAGTAAACCAAGATGTGACAGAAATCAAAGCACTGAGACTGCTGGTGGTGCGGTTGCCTGAAAGTCATAGACCTCTAGAAGTTATTGAGATTTACGTTGGAATTAAAAAAAAAGCGATCGCATACAAATCCCCTCGCACAAGACTACTTGGTGTGGGCAAACACTGAACTGGGACATTTCATGACATATAATAGTTATATGAATGAAAAAAAAAAAGCCTGTGACCTTAATGTAAAGGTCATATCTGACCTTGACATTAAGCTACAGTATCATCACGAAAACATGCCTATATTATTTTGACCCCCTTAAACCCCACTTTTATATAGTAAAACTGGGGTTTACAGGGTTATACATTATTTTTCTTATTTCTGCTTAAAAACATAGATTGTGGGTACTCGTTAGAACCGCCTCGGCGAGGCGGTTCTAACGAGTACCCACAATCTATGTTTTGAGCAGAAATATGAAAAATATCAGGGTTTTTTATCTGAAAATTTTCAGTTTTTGGAGGTGAATTTTTTTCTATATATTTGAATAGGCGTGTTTTCGTAATGTTGTAAACATTCAGATTTTCCGGTTGGGAGAGATTAGATCTCACATGATAGAAAATATTTCAGTCACATCAACATTGACCTTGAGCCCAGGACCTGAAAGTCGAACTTGCTCAAGATATTATCATACCCACAAATGTATGAAATTATATTAAAATCCATTCATAAATGTAGGCATTAGAGCGATGACAAAATTATTGTTTTGTTTTTTTTTGTTTTTTTTTTGTTGTTTTTTTTTTTTTTTTCCTAAAAATAGCTAGTTACCTTGACCCTGAGCTCAGCAACCTGAAATTTTAACTTCCTCGAGATATTGTAATACCCAATAATTGTGTGAAGGTACGTTAAAATCCATTGATAAATGCAGGGGCTAGAGCGATGACAAATGTCTATCTAAAAATAGCCATATTTTCTTGACCTTAAGCCAAGCAACCTGAAAGTCAAATTTGCTCGAGATATTATCATAACCGACATTTATGTGAAGTTGTATTAAAATCCATCAATACATATAGGCACTAAAGCGATGACAAGAATTTTCCAAAATAAAAAAAATAGCCACAAGGTCATTGACCTTGAGCCCAGGACCCTGAAAGTCAAACTTGCTCGAGATATTATAATTAACATGTATGTGCTTTTACATTAAAATCTATTAATAAATCTAGGTGCTAGAGCAATGAATTTTTTTTCTAAAATAAACACAGGGACCTGGACCTTGAGCCCAGGACCCTGAATGTCAAACTTTCTCAAGATATTGTCATACCCAACATTTGTGTGAAATTATATTAAAATGCATCAAAAAACGCAGGCGCTAGAGCAATGAGAAAGTTTTTTTTTTTTTTTTTTTCTAAAAAAAAAAAAAAAAAAAAAAAAAAAAATAGACACAAGGACTTTGCCCTTGAGCCCAGGACCCTGAACGTCAAACTTGCTCGAATTATTATAACCAACATGTATGTGATTTTACATTAAAATCTATTAATAAATCTAGGTGCTAGAGCGATGAGATTTTTTTTTTCTAAAATAAACACAGTGACCTTCACCTTGAGCCCAGGACCGTGAAAGTCAAACTTGCTTAAGATATTGTCATACCCAACATTTGTGTGGAAATATTAAAATCCATCATTAAATGTAGGTATTAGAGCGATATCTTCGAAGTGATTCCCGAACTCAACAGAACAATTCGGGGCTCTACAGAATAGCCCGATAAGAAATTTACTTTTGAGAGTACGGATGTCTAGTCATACACATTCACTGGCATTTTTTTTCCAGATCAAGTCTTCCTTCAAAGGCTACATTGTGTTTTAAGTAAATCATAAGACCACCCCATTGTTTATACCTCTGTCCTTGCGTATCGGTGCTTTATATCCCTTGATTTCTAGCTTGGGTTATGGAACAGTATCATTAAGTTTTGTCTCTGAAAAAAACAAGATGTCATAGTCAGACAGTGCTGTCCCAATTTGATCTGTTTTATTTCTAATACTATTAAAATTTAAATGAGCAATTTTAATGGATGATAAGGCATTTTGTCTTGCTTTCCGTTTTAAGTATATACTTTGTCCCCAGTATAATTTATGGTTTTAGTTTGTATCATTTAGAATTAAACCATACACATAAACAGGTACATATTAAATGCAAAATTGTAATTGACTAGTGCTTGGTGGTTCTCTCAGAAACATAGAAACTCCTAGCAATAAGAGATGTTGTAGGATATAAGAAGGCATATGGAAATAAGTGCATTTAAAGGTTAGGATATAGAGAGGATAAAAAGTAAATAATGAGATCAGACTTAGAGAGACAGAAACATCGTGACTTCCAGTATGGCGCAGTGTCTTTACGACTGAAAGCGTATATGAAAGGAAGAGCCAGAATACAGTTATTAATCAGGGCCCAGTTGTTCAAAGCTAACGACATCGTTAGTTAATGATTCGTTAAAATTTACATCGAGTGATACGCAAATATGCTGAATTTTTTTGCTGAAAAAAAAATTTGAGTAGCTTTTGCTATAACACAGGGTTTTCAGAAGATTTTTTTATCCTTTTTTTGAGGAGACCAGAACAGAATTTGAGGCGGACACATTATCGTATCCATCCAATGTATTCCAGACCTGAGCAAATAGTGTAGACCCAGATGAGATGTCGTATTTTAGACACAAGTATGGTAAGGAGTTAAGGTGTCCGACAACTTAGAGAAAATACGGTACTGTAATGCAACACAAAAGGATTTTAGGCAGCCAGAAAAATCTTTGAAACAGTCATTCTGGCCTCCAGCCGCCTCATAATGAAAACCCTGAATTAATATTAATAATTTCCATGTAATTAACAGATCGTAATATTTTTTAATTTGCTTTGTGTTCGCTTCTTACTTCAGTCATACTATGGTGGATACTTTCGGCGGACCAGACACGCAGCATATTGAATTGTTAGGTGAGTTCAAGCCTCACACCTTTTAGGGTTTGACTCTCCCCACTTCCATTGTGTGTGTGTGTGTGTGTGTGTGTGTGTGTGTGTGTGTGTGTGTGTGTTGATGTTTTACGGCCTAGTTAAGCCAATGCTGTCATTTTGAGGGCGGTCAGTTTACGTTATCTCACTTTTACTGGGCAGGCCTAGTCCTCTTAGCGGTTAACCAGTATTGTGCACATTCCTTCGCCAGAAACTGACAGCTACCCTTCTTGAATCAACGGAAGGGAGAGAATGTCCGTAGAAAATATTTCTTGATCAATCTCCATGAAATAATGTTGCCGACACGGCAGGGGTCGAACCCGCGACCACTTGATCCTCATTCGGACGCGCATCCAACTAACCCACCGAGGCACGCTCTGCCTCTTACCCAAGCTTTGGCATTGTTTTACTGGAGTATTAATAATCGTCCGCTGATATTGTACTCAATATGATTAAAATCTTATTTCTTCAAAGGTTTGAAATTTTCTTTGGTTTTGTTTTATTGTTTCGCTATTTATGAGCATTAGAGTGTATAAGGTAATATGTTGAGAGTGTATAAAGGTAGTATGTTGAATGCAGAATTTAGCGTTATCAGCGTTACCAGGAAACTATTTTTGGAGGCGGTGTTAGGTTGTTATCAGGTCGGTAGCACCAGAAAAAAAAAACGGATTACCAAAATGCGGAAGATTCTGCACTGTTTGCAAATAGTTTAACCATTTTCTCTAGTAATATCAAAATCACATAGCCTGACATACCTAAAATTAAAATTCGACTCTTCTGATATAAGGTGGGAGAGTTTATTCAGTCTAAAATGGGTCAACATGCTATGCAAATAAAAGTCGGATCAGTCTGTGCTGAATATTTAAGAGCTACGTGTTCAGGAGAGCCAGCTGTGCCAAAATTGTTTTTGCCTCACAATGGAACTGTGGCAGGTGAGAGACTTTTTAACTCTTTGCATTGTGGCCTAAGGAGAAATTAATAGTGGTTTTTCACCTTTATGAGGTTAGGTTTTCATATCGGCAGTTTATCGATCTCCTTCGGAAGAGCGCTTGCCAAGGGAGATAAAACAATGTTGAGCTCCAGCGAATATTGATATATATATATATATATATATATATATATATATATATATATATATATATATATATATATATATATATATATATAGGGAGAAATATGAAATACCAATGGGTTGAGTGAGATTCGAACCCACGCCGACTACGACGGCAGCGCCTAGCCCTTCAGAGTCAGGAGACATAACCACTGCATCACTACGCTTGTTAGAAACAAGTTTCATGGAACAGTATTATGCTTAATGTCTCTGAATGACCCGTCGGATATGGTATATTTTTGGTGCGTTCCATGAACTTTGTTTAAAAGTTTGTTTAAATCTTTAATTATAATAATATTTCCAAGCTTCAGTATCCTATGGATTCAGAGAGTTCCTTGTATATAATGAGTGCGCTAGCGCACCAAAAATATACCCTCTGTCTGCGTATCCGTGCAGTCTAATCAGAGTGTCCGTTGTCCGCGTGAAGAAATTTTGCATCCTTCACGCCCATTGAAGAGTCTCAGATTGCGCGAATGCTGCGCAGGCTGATTAGAGTCTTCGCTGGGGGCACATGTTCGAAAGAACGTTATCTGACGTTGCCATGCGATTAATGAAGAACAGAGATGAGTTGCATAAGGCGAGCGGTACAGAGCGCTTCGCTATGCAACGGTACGTCACCAAAAAGCGCTTTGTGGCGCTTCGTAACTGTGTTTGGAGCTGACTCGCTGTCTGAAACAGAACTTGTATAGCAACCAGACAAACAAAATGATGCCGCCCGACGTAGTCAGTACCCGTTTTAAGAAATTAAATGTTTTGTTGTTGTTGTTGTTGTTGTTGTTCTTGGAAGAAGTGCATTGTACATAAATGACCACAGAACACAAAACCAATCGCTAAAGCAAGCACCGCTAGTTTTTTTCGAGAAATTCCCAGTTTGAAAGTCTTATCATTTTGGCAGACAGTTTTAAAAGCGCTCCCATCAAACGGACCGTTAGATAGCAAGAACAAATCGCTACTGAGCGCTACCTGAAAGCGCTTTCCTTATGCAACTCAACCCAGGTTTCAGCAAAAACATGGAGCTAAGAAGTATCTGATAATCAGGTCTGTTTCTGTGTGCACTTATAAACAAAATAATTAATATTTGACAGTGAACCAGACTGGAAACTTCACATTTTCTGACAAAACTGCTCATTACCAAGAAGCAAATGTCAACGAACTGGTGTGCTCTTTCGGTGTTATTGCCAAAAAAGGTACCGCAAATCCATAGGAACCCGAATTTTACGGTGACTTAGTGTACAGATTTAGAAAAATTGTAGGTAAATCTAACTTTTCGAAGTAATTCAGAAAACTTATTAACCGTTATAAAAGAATTGGCTATAGCCTGGATATTATGCGGCAGACTGCATGCCTAGTTGTCAACCCAATCATTCTTGATGGCTATGCTTCACTCTTTAATTGCATGACGGCGGTTCGGGCCTCAGACTCAATGACGGCCTCTTCGTAAAACTTTAACCAGTGGGTTGGGGCTTGTTATATGTCTTTGGCTTGGCCCGCCGTGGTTCAACTATTGGTTTTCATTCACTCTGGCAGTAGAATTAGCCATGAGTACTCGTCTTTGTTTATTATAGGGATTAATTTGATTTTTATGTTTTCGCTTTGATGCATTGACTGAGTTGGGAGCCTTTATGCGAACCGAATTTTTATGTATTTCTGTATTAAGAGTAGCATCGGGACCCAGGGTGAAGTTAGCTAGCTGTAAAAGTGCTTTAACCCCCACCCCCCCCCCCCCACGTGGTTTGCTCTACCGACCGTTCTAAGGCGGTGGTCCCGGTGTTAGTCTTACTCTTTGTTGCTTTGTGGTTTATTCTACGAGGCGATTTGTTGTATGTCTTTCCGTGTGTCATTTTGTTCTTGTTTTTTGCAGTCCTTTTAGTATTGTGATTACCTCGCTTGGGGAAAAGAGAGCTAATCTTAGTGCTTTTCGTACGTTTGTTCGGTTTGTGCTTGTTTAGATTTGTCGGTTTCCTCTTCCTCTTGGGGTCTGGGAAGGGCTGCGGTTTGTGATTGTGGCACTCCCTGGACTTTTCTCTTACCTTTTTTTGAAAGAATACCTACTGTGTATCTATAACTCCAGATTAGACACTGCAGAATGTGTCGTCTGATCAGGGTCCACTGTTTGCAAATAGTTTCGTCATCCCTCTAGGAATATCTAAAGCACATAGCTTGACATACCCAAAATTGAAATTCGACTCTTCCAATATGTAGTGTGTAACGGTGGAGGGGCGGTTGTTCAGTCTAGAATAGGTTTACATGGTCGAAAGTTTATTGTCAATGTTTATATTCTGCGTGATGGAAATAATATATAGGTTATACAGGCAAATAGCTAGCAATGAATTTGATAAGACTGCGTGGATGTGAAAGGTGATCTGGATGTTCGTTTAATGTACATATTTTAAGGTACTTTAATTCCAGCCCCCGATCCAATTTTCAAAATGAAGCTGAAAAACAGACAAACCTTACTTAACCTAAATAGTCATACACCTTTACTCCTATCTAATACATGCCCTAAAGTTTGATTAAGCTAATTGTATTACCTGATGATGTGTAAAACGGTAGGATGGACAATTAATGCAAATCTGGTATGCGTTTTAGCATCTGATTGGCGTTTACACTGTTTGGCCATGTCTGTCCAAATACTTAAGGTTATACTGTAATCCTATTAGCAAGAGCTGATCTTTTTATTACTTCTGCCATTTTGTAATGTTAACCCTTGTCCTGCTGAATAAATTCAGAAGACACACCTATTTCTAATTTTCAGCCAATGAGATTACTTGATGAAGGTTTCTAATATAGATTCACATACTTAATGGCAAACAGTGCAGATCCAGATCAGTTGGCTTCTTCAGAAGCCAACTGATCTGGATCTACACTGTTTGCAAAGGCAGGGTATATCCGGGTTCAGCAGGACTAGGGTTAAATGATAGCACATATTGGAAGTGACATGCAAATGGTGTGTCATAACAATTGGTAACAAATGCTTCTACGAAACAAAATTCTAATTAAATCAACTGACAAAACAGTCATGTGAATGTTTTTATTTGTTAAATTCTTGACACTTGAAGCACCAGGCACTCTATACAAGATGACATTCTCATTTCTATGACCCCGCCTACCGAAGGCACAGAAGGTCATACAGCGTTTTGCCGTGGATACGTCCGTACGTGCCTATATCACGCTCGTAACTGGAGTCTAACAACATTCAAGTTAATATTGACCTATTCACGTTCTCTCGGAGGTCATAACAGGTACCTTTTATGCTAGGAAGTTACAATATGATATGCTACTTACCCAAACCTAAACTTTTAATTATGTGCCAGAGATTTTTCTGCTGTGGCATGCCCAGGGGTGGGACTAGTGTTCAAGATGTATAACAGGTCAGATTTTACATTCAAGTTTACATTGACATTTACGTTCGCGTTTCTCTTGGAGGTCATACCTTAGGTACGAACCTTTAATGCTAGGAAATTGAAATTTCATATGCGACTTACCCAAACATAAACCTTGAACTCTCTGCTAGTGTTGTTTCTATATCATGCCCTGTGTGGGGTATGGGATCAATACGGGTAAAAGGTCAGATGTTACATTCAAACTGACATTGACATTTACGTCCGCGTTGTTCTTGGATGTCATAACTTAGGTACCTTTTATGCTAGGAAATTAAAATTTAGAATACTACTTATCCAGACCTAAACCTTTAACTTTGCTACAGTTGTCCCTAAGTCATGCCCTAGTGTCGGGATAGATATCACATGCCTAGTATACTCAAGTGTTTCAAAAAATAATATTACAACAGCAGCTTATCAGAGAGCATTCATATTTGGACTATAGGTACCCTGAAAGGTCTGCCCCGCGGTAGGGCTAAAGGTCAGAATCTAGGACACCTGTAAAAAGTGTTGTTTTTTTTCTTGTACTTTTATATTGAATGTCATAACTTAGATACCTTTTATGCTAGAAAGTTGAAATTTGGTATACTACTCTCCAGACCTCGACCTTCAACTCTCTGCTACAGTTGCCCTGGGGTCGGGCTAGATGGCAAAATGTTTTTACATTGACGTTTACGTCCGCGTTTCTCTTGGAGGTCATAACGGGTATCTTTGATGCTAGGAAGTTGCAATATGGCATGCTACTAACCTAGACCTAAAGTTTCAACCCTGTGCTAGAGTTACTCCTGGGTCATGTCCTAGGATGCGGGTAGATGTCCAAAGAGCGGGCTAAGTTGTGTGCTTTGGATACATGTCTAGTATATTCAAGTTTTTTTTTCAAACATTAATATCTCTAAAGCAGCTCATCATAGAGTACTCATATTTGAACCATAAATATAGGTATCCTGGAAGGTCAGTGTTTAGTCTATGCACCGCGGCGGGGTTAAAGGTCAGAATCTAGGACACCTGTCAA
The DNA here is from genome assembly GCA_964016985.1 of Anodontia alba. Lineage (NCBI taxonomy): Eukaryota > Metazoa > Mollusca > Bivalvia > Lucinida > Lucinidae > Anodontia > Anodontia alba. Next base: position 67,351,126 of record OZ024827.1, on the reverse strand, counting down.
AGTTTTTTTTCTTCTACTTTTATATTGTGAAAACAACTTTGACAGATACTTGGTCAGACACATGTCAACCTCGTGACATTGACTTGTAGGCCAAAAAGTGAACGTCTGCATGACCTATATTTCACGGTCCAGCAATTTTGCCTGATATCTTGAAGAATTTTAACGGTCCTGTGATTTTGTCTTATATGTTGAAGAGTTTTTCATGTATAAAAATCATATTTTCTGATAATTAGTCAGTATGACCTGATGTTTGATCTCAAAATGAATGCAGTTTACAGTGATCTATATTTCTTGCTTCAGTTATTTTGTTTTATATCTTGAGTATTTGGTGTATCAATATCATACCTTTGGATTAAGAGTCAGTATGACCTAAAGTTTGACTTCGAAATAAATGTAGGGCGCACTTACCTACATTTCCCGGTCCAGTATTTTTGTCTTGTATATAGAAGGGTATTTGATTATAAATACCATACATATATATTATGAGTCAGTATGACCTGAAGTTTGGCTTCAAAATAAATGTGTCATAGTTACCTACATTTTACGGCCCAGTAATTTTGCCTTATATATTGAAGAGTATTTGATGGACAAACAGCAAACTTATGGATTTTGAGTCAGTATTAACCGAAGTTTGACCTTAAAATAAATGTCGGTCACAGTAGCCTACTTTTCTTAGTACAGTAAGTTTGCCTTATATCTTTAAGTGTGTTTGATGTATAAATATCATACTTACGGATTATGAGTCAATATGACCCGAAGTTTGACACCAAAATAAATGTAGGTCACAGTGACCAACATTACTCGCTCCGGTGATTTAGCCTTTAATCATATGCATTTGATGTATAACCATCATACCTTTGATTATGAGTCAGTATGACCCGAAAGTTGACCTAAAAACAAAAAGGCTTTTATCTTGAAGAGAATTGTTTCATGCATAAATACCATACTTTCCAATCTTGAGTTAGTATGACGGAAGTTTTTACCTCAAAATAAAGGAAGTCACAGTGACTTATAGTTCTCGTTCCACTAATTTTGCCTTATATATTAGAAAGGATTTTATTTATAAACATCATACGTTCAGACGATCCTTCAGTATCGCCTGACATTTCACCTCAAACTAATATAGATCATAGTAACCTATATTTCACTGTCCAGTAACTTTTACCTCACATCTTGAAGAGTCGGTATGCCCCAGAGTTTGAGTACAAAATAAATATGGTCCACAGTCACTTATATTTCACAGTCCAGTGTTTTGCCTTATATCTTGATGAGTAATTCATGTTTTAACATTATGAGTCAATATAACCCAAAGTTTGACTTTAAGATAAATGTAGATCACATTGACCTACATTTTTCGGCCTAGTAACTTTGCCTTATATATTGAAGATTATTTGATTTTAAATATCATACTTATATATTATGAATCAGCATGACTCGAAGTTTGAGCTCAAAATAAATGTAGGTCACAGTGATCTACATTTCATAGTCCAGTGATTTTGTTTTATAACTTGAAGGGTATTTGATATATAAACAGCCTACTTATGGATCATGAGTCAGTATGACCTGAAGTTTGACACTAAAATAAATGAAGATCACTACGACCTACATTTCTTGCTCCAGTGATTCTGCCTTTTACCTTGAGTGTTTGATGTATAAGCGTTAAACTTATGGATTATGAGTCAGTATGACCCGAAGTTTGACCTCTAATCAAAGTATGACGCATTGATATATATTTCAGGGTTCAGTGATTTTCTCTTTTATCTTGAAGAGAATTTTATGCATAAACACCATATTTTTCAATTATGAATATGTACGACCGGAAGTTTGATTTGAAAATTAAAAAATAGGTAACAGTGACCAATAGTTCACAGTCCAGCGATTTTGTCTGATATCTTGAAAAGATATTATATATAAACACCATGCTTTTAGATTATCATTCAGGATCGCCTGACATTGTACCTCAAAATAATATAGGTCACATTGTCCTATATTTCAGAGTCCAGTGATTTTATTTTATATCCTGAAGAATATTTGTTTTATAAACAACACACCTTCACATTATGAGTCAGTATGACCCGAAGTTTGACTTCAAAATAAATGAAGGTTACAGTGATCTATATTTCACAGGCCTGTGTTTTAGACTTACATCTTGAAATGCATTTCATATTTCAACCTCATATGTTCCGCAGCATGATCTAAAGTTTGACCTTAAGATAAATGTAGGTCTTGATGACCTATATTTCATAGTCTGGTGATTTTACCTTATATCTTGAAGAATATTTGGTGAATAAATATTATACTTACAGATTATCAGTCAGTTAGACTCGACATTTGACTTCAAAATAATGTAGGTCAAAGTGACCCATATTTCATGGTCAAGGGATTATGCCATATATTTTGAAGAGTATTTCATGGATCTTTTCCTATTATAGGTCCGTATAACCCCAAGATTGAAGTATGTTGCTTACTTCCCTAGGTAATATACACATATGACTTTGCCCAATGCTCGAGCTACGTCGACTCCCGCGAAATTCTTGTTGCATTTAATTGGCAAAGCGCAATTCAGGCGAGCTATGGCGTGGAGCATAAAGCTTTCACCGTGGTGTTATGTCTGTGCGTGCGTGTGTCACGTTTGTAACCAGAGTCTAACAAAGTTTACATTCAAAATTTACATTCACATTTACTTGTAAGTACCTTTTACGCTAGGAAGTTGAAAATTAGTATGCTACTAACCCAGATCTAAACGTTCAAATCTGTGCTAAAAGTGCATCCTAGGTCATGCCGTGGGGTAATGCTAAGGGTCAAAATGTTTAACAGTTGAGACTGATCATTTAGAAAAAGTTGCTGTCATATGGGCAAAGAGCAATGGGTGGAGTTTGCTTTGGACACGTCTTGTTCTTACTTGTCAGAGAAAATTTGTCTTGACATTTCATATGAATTGTCTGCTTTGGCAAGCAATAATATAGAAGATGTCCGGGAATTGACACAATGACAGAAAATAGCATACCTGTGATATAAAAAGGAAGAGAAAACAAACCGTGACAGATAGTACACAAGCCAAAAGCCCGTGAAAGAAACAGATCTCTGACAGTAGGTAAGGGAATCTTCCTATCTTCCTATTTTTTTTACAGGATTTCCGTGTTTCCGTGAGTTTTAGATACCATTATATTTGGGATTTTTAGGAAGATACATGTTCTGTAAAGAAGCAGAAGTAGCTCTATTGTCTTACAGAAACCATATTTTATTTACTTAGGAGGGAGGGGTAATTTTTATTATAAAAACAAATAAGATTGGTCCAGATTTGGATTTTTGTTTAATGCAAGTGAATGTCTATGCATACCTTCATGAAGTATACTGTTAGATTTGAAAAAAAATAGCCAGTTATGTGACTAAAAGTGATGATATATTTATGTTTTCCTCAGGAAAATATAATCTGCTCCTAACATTTAACATACCCTATAGCAGTGCAAAAATTATTGTTTGGTGATCCGGTTTGCAACCAGGTGCTGCAGATAAGTTGATTATCATACAGATAAATATCATGTAATAGGTTGGATTTGGGGTGTTACTTGAATAAACAATGAAAAGTTTTGTGTTTGTCTTGTTTATTTTGTCCTTATTTTTTTTACTTACCTAGTAACCTTTTGTATTTTCCTATATTGCATTCCTATATTGCCTTTCTGGATAGTCCTTTGACCTGGTGCACCATTTAATAATGCATGTACCGTTATATGGCCTTTCTCTGCACTTATATGCGCGCTCTGCAGCTATGGCTCAGTGCATTCGCCATTTTCATTGCATGTAGTAAAGTTGTATACTCGACTATTTCGTACACGATTATTATTAAATATGGACATATCAAAATATTTTCAGCCACCATGTCACTGCTGAATGATCAATAAAATGTTCTACATCGTCTGCTGTGTTCGGTGATTTGTAAGAAATCCCAGTGGAGAGCCCTAGTCGGTCACAAATGGCGCCCAGCGTTTATTGTTTATTTAAGTAACACCCCAAATCCAATCTATTACAATCAGTTGGTTTTGGCATTTTTACAAAAAAAAAATATTAAGTTTTGGAATTTCATTTGAACCACAAGATAAATTTAAAACTCAAGAACACAGGCATTTTTGTCACAGTAAAATAAAGAAAAAATAAATTAAAATACATCTGACTACTTAACTGGAGCCCTTTAGTGTATCACATATGTACCTGTGGGTTCCACTTCATTTACTATATATGCAAATTTTTATCCAATATATGCACAGGTATCATGTTGTACAGTTGCTTTCCAAATCAACACTTCTAAATCAGGCCTTATATCTGTGAGGTACTGGCTGGAGGCTGCATTTCTGCTACAAAAACTCAGGACAAATTAATTATAATGAATACTTAAATGAAAAGTCAGGCCATAGGAGTTCATATAGCCAGTTCAATGTAAAATTTTTCCATGTTTTTAACTGCTGCAATGGGAGCGTAACAATAGGGATTTTTGTCTCTAGGCTAATATTCCCCCACCCGCTTGCCCCATGTAGCCACTTACATATATTGTGTAAAATATGCATATTCAGATGCCTGCAAAATGGTTAGCTAAGACAAGCGGTAAAAGGTCAATTTTATTATTAAAACTTTTCCAGTTTCCATGCATTCAATAGCACAGGTGGACAATTTTACCCAAATTTAGGGTTTAATTAGATCACGACAGTAATGATGGGTCATTATGGGTCCAGTGCAATAAAAATCATGCAGTTTATTGGAACTTTTTTCACCATTCTTTCGTAGGCAAATTTACATTGCTACCGTCAGCGGTCCTTATATCATTTCTTTAGAAAAACATAATTAATAAATATATTGGAATGACATTTCGGGGGTTGAGCGCAAGACTGTAGTAACTGAAACATATTTTTGAAACCCTTGTTTAGGGGCAACTTTGACCCCATTGTAAACAATGCAAATTTAGGTGCCATTGCTCATACGAGCAAAGGCACCTTTTGTTTGTGTTGAGGTTTTACGGCCCAGTCAACCCAATGGGGTCATGTCGAGCGCGGTCAGTTTACCTAACCACACGTTTACTGGGCAGGCTAAGTCCTCTAAGCGGTTAACCAGTATTGTGCACATTCTTTCGCCAGAAAAGCAATGGCACCTAAATTTCTATTGTTTACAGAAAGAAATGTTGTAATCTTCATAATGCCTTCATGGTGAGGAGATTAAGTATTGGGGAAAACAACCAATCTCACTTGGTTCAGTCTTGCGATCAACCCTCGATCTGCTACAATTTTGCTAAGCACTTTAACCTTTAGTAATCTCCTGACAATTTTAGCAGACAACAAACTGATAATATGTTTCTTATTTTTATCCAAATGAACTTCAGCTGAACACAAAAATACAATGCACTTCTGATAACGCCACCCAATATTTAGACATTTGGACTTCAGTTTTACAATAGAAAACGATGATTTTCAAAGATGTATGAAACAACGGATGAGAGAGACAGACAGACAGAGAGACAGACAGACAGACAGACAGATATAAACAGAGAGACAGAGACAGAAAGAGACAGATAAATCGGGCACCGATTGCTCTTTTCGAACGGATTAAATGATTTCGCCATTTCCATGACAAATGATGTCCTCCTTCCAGTTGGCTGTATTTGGTACTTCACTACTTTAACCACAATTATTAACCCTTGTCATGCTGAATTCGCGCAGTGTGATCAGGGTAAAATCATTAGCTACTATAGGATGTATCAATTGACAATCAAGGCCCAGATAACACCTTTTAAATGCGCAGAGTAATGTGAATCCGCACATTTTGCGTATGCACTATGGCATTTTTTCGTTTTTCGTTTGACGCGACCCATAGGATGTTCTGGTGTTCGCCTGCCATATGTTCCTGAAGAGCCCTTTTCTTCATGTCTGGATTAAGTTCTTAGTTCTTAAAGTTCACTCGGAGAAAATGCATACATGCATAGTCTGTGCATCTGGGGACCTGGTTGTATTTTTTGTACGCGTCGGAGTGGCCCGATTTGATTACAACTTGTTTACGACATTCATTTGAAAATAGTTCCAGGCATGTTTAACTTGTGGCTAGTAATAGTTTCGCAGTATGCAAATGTATTGCATTAAACGAATATGAGCTAGTACACGACAAAACCTACAAAATGGCATGTGCGCCAAGCGAAGATTCAGATCAGCCTGGGCATCCGCCCAGTCTGATAAGAGTTCGCTGTGCGCTCAATGGGTAGCTGAGGACCCAAGCTTTCTTCATGCGGACAGCGAAGACTCTGATCAGACTTGGCGAATGCCAAGGCTGATCTGAGTCTTCGCTGTGCGCACTTGCCATTTTGTTGGTTTTGTCTTGCACTGGCTCATATGTAAATGAAGCCATAATCTTAAAGCACAACCTTCCTGAGACGCGGAAAGAAGAAGAGGTGAAGAATAATTTGCAATCAAATTATTTGCAGCAAACGACATATGAATAACGAATAACTTCAAAAAAGGAACCACTTTGGAATGGTCAGCAGAAAATTTACAGCGTTTAACTCTTTCCACCCAGAGTTTATGAAATAGATCTGTCCATTATTAAATTTTGACGTGTTCATTGATGCCATTAAGGACGTCAGTCAAAACTCAAAACAGAATTGCATTATGAGCTACCTCATCTAGATCTACACTATTTGCATAGGTACATGTTGGATGCGCCGTCCGACTGGAGATCAGGAGGTCACGGGTTCAACCCCCGCCGAGGTCGGCAACATTCTTTCGTGGAGATTGATCATGAAATATTTTCTACGGTCATTCTCTCCCTTCCGCTGATTCAAGAAGGGCAGTTGTCAGTTTCTGGCGAAAGAATGTACACAATACTGGTTAACCGCTTAGAGGACTAAGCCTGCCCAGTAAACGTGTGGTTAGGTAAACTGACCGCGATCGACATGACCCCATTGGGTTGACTGGGCCGTAAAACCTCAACACAAACAAACAAACCAACAGGGTTGAAAGGGTTTTAACTTATTAATCGCGCAATAACTCGCCCTTAATTCTGATGTAGCATGTGCTCGGTCAGCGTCGGGTTCCTGTACCTCTTAAATGAAACATCACAGTAAACACATATAATCACAAACCATATAATTAATCTAAACTGAAGACAGAATATAGATCTGGCCCCGAGGTTATAAAACTTTTGTCATGCTCAACTTAGCTGAGCATGAAATTTATTTTGCTTATAAATCTTAAAATACTGACAATTTCTTAAAACTTCTTTTCAGCTGAACTCAGCTGAGCATGCTCAGCTAAGTTGAGCATGAAAAAAGTTTTAATTGTTGGTATTTTTATTTTTTATGACCAAGTGAAATTTCATGTTCAGTTGAGTTGAGCATGAAAAAAAGTTTTATAACCTCGGGGCATGAAGCCAGAGCAGAAGAAAACTATAAATAGAACCACGATGGGCCCGACAATATACATGTACAATCAAACTTTTGAAACATTTTGAGAAAGTCAGCCATCATTCATGACAAGGCTCTGTCAAAACGTTTTGCTTTCCTTCTGAAAAGGATTCTACTCTAAATGGTAAGCATTTTCTCCCATCGGGAACAAATTCTTTCCTTTTAGAGTAGACCCTATTCAGTAGGGGCCTGTTGTGCAGTTAAGACATAAGGAAGTCAGAAAAAAATCTGTTTTTAAAACAAATGGTAGAAAAATACTAAAGGTATACTGCCCGTTTAAATGTTGCAGTCACGCACTACTAAACATGTTTTTTTTTTGTTTTGTTTTTTTGTGTGTGTGTTTTTTTCTTGTTTGTTTGTTTTTTCTTTCATTTAGCATTTCTTATGACTTTGATCGAAGAGGCAGCCTCAATAGCTCAGTCAAATGCGCGTTCGATTGGTGATTAGAAAGTCGCAGGTTCGATCCCCGCCGGGTCCGGCAGCAGTCTTTCTTGAGATTGATCATGAAATATTTTCTACGGTCATTCTCTTCCGGCAGTTGTCAGTTTCTCACGAACGAATGCCTACAAGTACCGGTTAACCGCTTAGAGGATTAAGCCAGCCCAGGAAGCTGGCCGGTTCGACATACCCTTGGTGGTGTTTGACTGGGCTGTTTAACTGCAAACCAACAAGATTAAACAACTGGGATGCAGCCAAGCCAAATGTTGCTAAGCTTAGGCCAATATAGACAATGATTCTTAAATATTAGGACAGATCAATTTACCGTACTGATCCAAACATTTAAAGGGTTTAGATACACTTGATAGATTTCCCGCCATGTTTACAAGGGAGATAACTTTTGTGATTTCTTCTTTATTATCCTGCACAGCAAAACTCTTCCCAAAATGGAGCAAATTCTTTTATTTCAGAGCAGATCCTGTTTCAGATGGCGACAAAATCAATTTTGACAGCGCTACCTTCCCCCTGAACGCCTATCTATTTGCTCTATACTAGCCCAACTGACTACCTGATTCGATGCCTAAAATATTGTGACAGAACAGCAAACAAAATGCAGACCCCACCCCTCCCCCCACCCCAACCTTTCGAACAAAGGATTTACTCTGGTTACTAAGGACTGTGTGTCCGACTATTTAGGGTGATTACCAAAGGTCTTTTGTTTCTTATGCAAATGGGAGAGACCGTGGTCAGATAAGTATCCGGGCCCTTGGTAAAGTCGAGTTTTTGGCCAGGTAAATCTGTTTAACGGAATTGCTTGATGTTCTGCAAAAATTACCTTAATTAACACTTCCAATTACTTTCAATTACTTTAAACAAATACAAAAGCACACAAATGTAATTGTGTTGTTTTCATTTTCAATAACGCCCACGCAAAGACGTCACGCAGGCGCTTTTGGAGGATCTTAACAACATTATGGAGTCTTTTCATATGCGTATATGTATTAAAAGAACCAAATAATAGGATTTTATCCAAATATTTCATTAGCTTCGGTCTCAGCAAAGCTTGGCGACAATACAATCACTCTCATTATCTCAAAATTAAAGAGACCAAAATTATTAGTTTGAGATAACAGTAGTTTGAGATAAAAGGAGTAAACATATGACATACAAATGGCAAACTAAATCAATGCGGTAGTTTATTTAGTTTGAGTTAAGCAGTAGTTTGATTTATCAGAGTTTAAGGAAACGAGATTCAACTGTAGTCAGTCTGAGAGAGGCACTGGATTTAAGGGGACTGTCTATACTTGGCAGATATTTCGCCATTTTTACGAGGGAAATAACTTCCGGTTTCTTTTCTTACACACTTATCCACTTCTAAAATAGGGTCTACTCTAAAAAGAAAATATTTGCTCCCACATGGATCAAATTCTTTCCGTTAAGAGTAGACTGCTTTTCAAAGGGAGACAAAATAATTTCACATTTGCTTCCCCTTGGAGTGTATGAATTTCCCTTTAAAAGAGAAAAGGACAGAATGCGAGTAAATCTAGAACAATTGTGTCAAGATAAAATACGTGGTGAACCATTAACAAGCATATGCGTTGTCTGGATAGGACATGTTCATCTTTTCAACCCTGGTCCTGCTGAACCCGGATATGCCCTGCCTGTGCACACTGTGTACATCCAGATCAGTTGGCTTTCGATCCGGATTTGCACTGCTTGTCATTAAGTATGTGAATGTGTTTGTATCAACAACCCGGATCGCGTAATCTGAATTGCTCAAAATGGGAGGTGGGTGTGGCACAAGTAGTCTGATTGGCTGAAAATTAGAAATGGACGTGGCATATCAATTTTTTTCAGCATGGCTATGATTAATCTGCAAGAAATTGCAAGTACCATCGCACCACATTACATTAACAAAATTGATATCCCTATTTTCTTCTAAGGAACACAGTAAAATAAGCGAACATCCATCTTTCAACCAAGTCCGTGCATTCACGTTGGCTGTTAAGTGTCATCGCTATTTGTACATATCCGCATAGCAGTCTCTTTTAAATTACTAGAAGTATAGACTATGACCAGTGATTTCAGCGAGAAGGCTGTTATGCATCTGTGTAATCTGCCCATGGCCTTCTCTGTTCCTCGATATACAGTCGAACCTCAATGGCTCGAACATCTTTGGGACCATGGAAATTTATTCGAGACATGGGTAGTTCGAGCCACTGAGGGTTAATCATGGCACCAGTTCAAAAAACAAATAGCGACAAATTAGGCAAATCTTTTCTACACAACGACTGTATGTTGAGTGTACTCATTAGAATCGCCCCGATGAGGCGATTCTAATGAGTACAAACAACATACAATTCCATGATAAAATAAGAAAAAAATCCTAAATATTTGTTTTCTTGAGCTATTGGAAGAATTTTGTAGGGACTGAAAAAAAGAGTTCGAATCATTCACGGTAAGCGCTGTGGTGCAGTGGTAAAGCGTCGGACTCGAGATCGAGAGGTACCGGGTTCGATCCCCACTAACTGCAAGTGGTGTTTCCTTGAGCAAGAGACTTTATCCACATTGCTTAGTACTGGTTTCTACCCAGGAAAAAAGAGGGCCACATGGAAGATTAGTACTAGATTACTAAATGTGTTACCCTCTATAAATAAGTCGATTATTATTATTATTATTATTTAATCGAGCCATCCATGTTCGAGCCATTGAGGTTATACTTTATTGACCGCGTCATGCAAAAACGTGTCTACGGGCATATCGGACAGCGAAGGCCCTGAACAGCCCGAACATCCACACAGTCTATCCGCTAACAGAATCATTGAACACTAAAGAATGTTTCAGTTGAGAGTAAATGCCCGGATGAAACTTTGCGCATGTGTAGAATGATATGAATCCGCACACGTTGCGCATGTTTGAAGGCACTTTTCGCATGACACGGCCCATAGCCACCGATTCTGAAAGCGGGCAAGGAATGCCCTGATCAGACTAGGTGACTGCACAGTCTGATCTGGACCTACGTGTCGGCAAGAAGCCAGAGGAACTTTTTTCATGCGTTGCGCATCTTGAGTAGCGCTCCATATGTTTTAGTATTCGCTTCGGGCTGTCACTTCCGCCTAATAACACAAAATAAGACAGATATCTAAAAGTTCCCATTCCAATCGTCTAGAAAATAAACAAGTGGAGAGGGCTCGAAATTACACTAGAAGAGGGTAATACTGTTAAATATATTAGAAATATCCATTTATACACTCTCGCCTCGCGTGTCCTTGCATACGTAACTAAGTTTCAGTAACCTGCGATCGAAGACTTCAGATTTTAGATTGCCCAATAACTTAGTTAAAGAGCAATTTGGGAAGCCAGCTGTATGTTTGTGGAACGTGCTGTTCAATGTTTCTCTGTATCAGTTTAAGGACTTTTTTTGTAATGAATAAAGGCTCACGTCTGAAGGAAGGCGTAAAAGTTGTACAATTAATCCACAAGTCTAAATTCGTAACCTTATACACCCTGAACATCTATATTTTGTTAAAACGACATTGAGGGCGTCTTTGTTGTCACTGGATATTCCAATCTAACAGCTAAACTGGTATGCAAATGCGTCGTGTAATTTAACGCAGCATGAACTTTCAGGGGATGTAACTCTGTCAAAATTGTTTCTGAAAAGGTGTCTATTCAAAAGAATAGAAGTTGCTTCCCGTGGGAGAAAATTCTTTCTTTTTACGCTGGATTACTTTTCCAAAACAGATTTGTGAGGAAGTCACAGGAGTTGTCAAAAATGTACAAAGTGTACCCAGTTCCCTTAATGCATGCGTGCTCTACTTCCCATGCCATTCGACTTTAAATGTTACATGTCCACTTATCCATTAATTTGAACACATTTACATGTAGTATCTTGGACTTATGAATTTTATTAAAAGCACAAGGTAAAGAGTTAGGTGTGCGAATGTTCTAGGGGAACACACTATCCAAAATTTATAATTCAAAATTTCCCATGAAAATGAAATTTTAGTCTAAGTAGGGTTGGAAAGAAACCCGCAAACACCTTCTGGATCCGCCCTTGCCGCTTTTATATATACAGTCGACTCTCGTTATCTCGAATTCCAAGGGACTCTCTGAAATACTTCGAGATATCCGTATCTCGACATATCAGATTTGCAGAATTGAGGAAAAAATAATTCGAACAACCACATTTAACAAAGTTATATGTAATTGGATTCTTGAAGTTAGAGATATAGTAGAAATATTGTGGAAAAGAGGAGAAATTGCTCAGAAGCAATTTCTCCTCTTTTCCACAATATTTTTTACCTGTAGTTAGATTTTCATGTTTAGGCAGGGACAAGATTTTCACTTCGAGATAAGCGGTTATTCGAGATAAGCGAGGTCGAGATAACGAGAGTCAACTGTAACACATTTCCTCTGCTTGAAGACATCTATGTCATATTTACCATCATGTTTTCCACAATATATAGTGAAAACCAAAGTATGTATGGGTGTGTGTTATCTTTAAATCACGATTGAAACTGAAATTTAAACTTGTTTATTCTTTCTATATGCCTTTTACGTTGCAAAAATTAATTTTTGTAGGTTTCATAATCACCAGTGCATATCTGCGTCACTTTGCCCCGCTTAGCTATGAAGGGAATACTTCATTATAGGAATGAATTATATTTTTAAGGATGTTATCGATGTGTAAACTCCGGCGAATCAATGAATCGCCGGAGTTTACACATCGATAAAATCCACAAAATTAATAATGCATTCCCTATAATTCCAACGTTGTCATCAAAATGTTACAAATGTTGCCATAAATTTCAATCTTGTCAGACGGCGGAAGGAAAGTAGATCCGACGATTCCTGCTTTGGATTTTATTGAAAAGTAAAACCTATCCTTCAACTAATCAAACTGCATGCATTGTGTAAACAGTTGAGATATTTTATGGGTGTGGTAACGCAAGAAATCAGAAAATACAGCCTTCCGACATGTTTTTTGTACGAATCCACTGAAGACGCCAGGATATTATGGGGAATGGACCCACTGTCAATAGAGGAAACTTTGCCTCCCTTCTGTAAAATGGAGGTCATGCTTTCCTTTTGCTGTAGACCCCTTTCCAAAATGAGCATGGTGAGCAACAGAGCTAACAAGAAGTCACAAAAGTTGTCTCCCTTGTAAAACCTGTAGGCCGCGCCATGCGAAAACGTGTTTTCGGGCATATGCAGACAGCGAAGGCTGAGATTAGCCTGCGCATCCGCGCAGTGTGATCAGGGATTTACTGTTCGCTAACAGAACCATTGGATACTACATGTACAGAATGTATGAGTGGAGAGCAACGGCCCGGATGATATTTGCGCACGCGCAGGGTGATCTAAATCTGCATATTTTGCGCATGTTCGAAGGTATTTGTTAGCTTTACGCAGTCCATGTGTACCCAGTGTCCCTAATGGGTTAAAGCATTGCTTATTTTCCGATACATGTGTAGCAGGTCATCGCTTATGTTCCTATATATGGGCCGCCTTTAGCGAAAACGAGCATTCAAACATGCAGAAATTGCGCATACTCAGAGCATCCTGCGCATGCGCAAAGTATTCAGGCTTTTGCTGTCCATTCATACATTCTGTACATGTAGTATCCAATAATTCTGTTAGCGAACAGTGAACGCCTTGACCAGACTTCGTAAATGAGCAGGTTGCTGACAGACACATTTTTGCTTGGCAAAACAAGCCCCTCGCTGTTACATAAACGTGTTTATATAAGCAATCGATCTTTCTGGGACGGTGATCCGTACGAAATGAAGAATTTAACTGATTTATTTATATTCTGACACATGATTTATTGGCGATAAACATCCTTCTGAGATATATATCATTTGTGTAAAATGTTATTAGCTATCGCGAGGCAAACCCTACAGTTCTGGAACACATTTCATATGGGCTCTGACAAAGTGTATATTAGGGACCAGGAGACTTCTTACTTTTCCATAAGCGGGTGCTAGGGGACGTATCATTACGAAAACACGCCTATTCAATATATTGAAAATTTTGCAACCAAAAAAGGAAAATTTTCAGTTAAAAAATTCTGATATTTTTCATATTTCTGCTCAAAACATAGATTGTGGGTACTCGTTAGAACCGCCTCGGCGAGGCGGTTCTAACGAGTACCCACAATCTATGATTTTTTTTTTTTTTGCAAAATAAGAAAAATAATGTATACCCCTGTAAACCCCAGTTATCCTATATAAAAGTGGGGTTTAAGGGGTTCAAGTTTGTATAGACATGTTTTCGAGATGTGCAGCCTTGCCAACTACAGTTCTGCATGTAAAAAGACTATAAAGCCGAGTCTCCGATTTCATTCTTTTGTTGTTTGTTTCCTAAGGCAACCCTTTAAACTTTTTTTCTCATTTCAATAGAGCTGGTGTTAAGTGCCGTGTGGCGGCCGTAAAACGGCTCTCCATACTTCAGCATACTGCGGGATTATATTGTACTTCCTTTGCAATCATTTAACCCATTCTGGTTACTTTGAAAAACGAATACCGCTTAAGCCAGTGCTAGGGGGCGTATGCAGCCTCGCAAATTACATTTCTGCATATGAAGAGACTGAATAAAACCCATTCTCCGATTTTCATTTTGTGTGTGTGTGTGTGTGTGTGTGTGTGTGTGTGTGTGTGTGTGTGTGTGTTCTTTGTTTCCACAGGCATGCAACCTTTTAGCTTTTATTAACTTCATTGCAACTGGTGTTAAGTTTTAGCTTTTATTAACTTCGTTGCAGCTGGTGTTAAGTTTTAGCTTTTATTAACTTCATTGCAGCTGGTGTTAAGTTTTAGCTTTTATTAACTTCATTGCAGCTTAAGTTTTAGCTTTTATTAACTTCATTGCAGCTGGTGTTAAGTGCAGTGTGTGGCGGTCGTAAAATGTTCCCCCTACTTCATCATAGTGCAGATTATATAATGTTCCGAGACATGGGTAGTTCGAGCCATTGAGGGTTAATCATGGCACCAGTTCAGGAAACAAATAGCGATAATTTAGGAAAATATTTTCGATTTTCTACACAACGATTGTATGTTGAGTGTACTCATTAGAATCGCACCGGTGAGGCGATCCTAATGAGTACACACAACATACAATTACAATTACATGATAAAATAAGAAAAAAATCCTAAATATTTGTTTTCTTGAGCTATTGGAAGAATTTTGTAGGGACTGAAAAAGAGTTCGAATCATCCACGGTAAACGAGCCATCCATGTTCGAGCCATTGAGGTTATACTGTATATTTCTGCATATGAATAGGCTTAATAAAACTGAGTCTCCGATTTTCATTCATGTGTTTTGTTTCCAAAGGCAACCTTTTAGATTTTTATTCCATTACCACATTTTGGCTGATTTCTGACCCTTACAATATTCCTTCACTTCCAGAGTGTGGGGAGAGTATGAGGCCCTTTTTCTGCCCTTTAACAAAAGTCTTCATTTTCGCTGATACATTGCCCGTATCCCATTTACTAAAGCAGTATTGATTTTGCTTCGTTAACCCTAGTTTTGGAGTAACATTATCATGAAAGGGGATGGGGTAATTTAGTATGAACCATATTTTGCACATAGTTTACCTTTTAAAATGTATATCAAACCCAGTTATACCTTCTCCTATGTGTTAGACAAATGCCTTAGGTAATATTCTATCTCACTTACCTCTCTTTAAAGAAATATATTACATCTGCAGCAACTCTTTTATATAAGTCTTCAAGTCTTATTAATTTGGCATCTTTGAATTCAATAAAGCGTAGCCTTTCTCCGGAATTAAACGCTGAATTATTTTGAAACTTACCTGACTACAACATTGAGACAGTGCAAAGAGATGACTAAGTTTTGGTGACCTTGACCTTATTTTCATGATCACATTGGCTGTGGGATTGTCAAAAAGTCAGGTGCCAATTAGGCTATTTTTATGTTACATTACACAGGTCTTTATTTTCTCCTAATATATTACCTATAATATATCTTTTTATCTTACCTGAGCATAAAGTGCTCATGGTGTGCTATTTGGATCCGTCAATGTGTTTGTTATGCATTGTGCGTCGTGCGTCGTCCGTCGTGCATCGTGAGACAAAAATAATTTGCCACAAATGACAACTCCTCCTTCACCCCTGGGCCAATTTCAATCAAACTTCACAGGAATATTGCCTAGGTGACTCTCTATCAAAAGAGCTAAAATTGTTCCGCATCAGTCAACTAAACGGCCGCCAGAGGTTTAAAATAGAAAACCATTGAAATGACAATCCCACCTACACCATCGGGCCTCAAACTTTACAAGAATGTTGCCTTGGTGAGTCCCTATCAAAACAGCTAAAATAGTTTTGCTCCAATGAATAAGATGACTGCCAGAACTAAAGACAGAAAAATCTTTAAATCACAGCGCCTGTTATGACATTGAGCCAATTTCAATCAAACTTTACAGCATGTTTCCTAGGTGTCTCTTTACCAAAATAGTTGAAACAGTTTTGCTCCAATGAATAAGATGGCTGCCAGACCTAAACAACGTCTTTAAATGACAACTCCTCCTATATCATTGGGCCAATTCAATCAAACTTCGCAAGAATGTTGCCAAGGTGTCTCTCTACTAAAATAGCTAAAACGGTTTCGCTCCAATGAATATGTCCACCAGATCTACAAAAAAGAAACAAAATCTTTAAATTACAACTCCTCTTGAAGTTTTGACCAATTTCAATAAAACTTTACAAGAATGTTGCTAGGTCAAATTTCACAAGAATGTTACCAGGTGACTCTCTACCAAAGTAGATATAATTGTTCTGTCCCAATGAACAAGATGGCCACCAGAGCTAAAAGTAGAGAAATCTTTAAAAGACAACTACACCCTTTAGCCAATTTAAATAAAACTTCATATAAATGTTTGTTTTTGTGAAATTGTAATACAATTTTAATAAGGGTCATGTGGAGTCTCCCAACATTACATCTATGTAAGTTTTAAGAGAATTCACCAATTGATTCCAGAGATGGGCTTTGATTTTGTGAATATCAAGATGCAAAAATAACAAAAAGTCAGAGGTTTTCATGGAAGAATTGCTGCAGACTTTATATTTTACTTGAAAGGAAAAGATGTGAAACAGGATACTAACTGAGCCATTCGCCCAGAAAATGGAAGTTGATATAATTGGATGCGGCATATTCTAAAAGAGACAATCAGTTAATAGTATGATGCTTAAGGTTTATAATTTATATATTGTAGTATGATGCTTTAGGTTCATACTGAATGTCCCCACCCACTTTCATGATTGTGTTATTCCACATCTGTAACTTATGTTGTAAAATTACGAGGATTCTAGTAAAGGAGAGGGTCAAGATAGCCATAAATCGCTCACCTAAGTTTCATGGTCTGACTCCACATGACCCTTATTAAACTTTATCAATATATCATCAAATACACTTTCTTATGATGTTTGATTGAAATTGGCGAAATCAGGAGTTGTCATTTAAAGATTTCTATTTTTAGCTCTGCGGCCATCTTGTTCATTGGAGCAAACCGTTTCCAGTATTTTGGTAGAGAGACCCTAGGCAACATGTCTGTGAAGTTTGATTGTCATTGGCTCAATGATACAAGAGGCGTTGTGATTTAAATGTTTTGTTTGTTTTTTTTTTTTTGTTTTTTTTTTTTTTTTTTTTTTTTTTTTTTCTGTTTTTAACTCTGGCAGCCATCTTATTCATTGGAGCAAAATTATTTTAGCTATTTTGGTAGAGACTCACCTAGGCAACATTCTTGTAAAGTTTGATTGAACTTTGCCCAATAATATAGGAGAAGTTGTCATTTATTTATTTTTTTTTTTTTCTGTTTTTAACTCTGGCGGCCATTTATTTCATTGGTGCAAAATAATTTTAGCTATTCTGGTAGAGAGTCATCTAAGCAATATTCCTGTGGTTGGATTGAAATTGGCCCAGGGGTGAAGGAGGAGTTATTTATGGCAAACTGATGATGCCTCATAATGCACAACGGACGAAGCACGACGCATAACGGATGACACTGACCGATCGATCACAAAAGCTCTCCATGACCACTTTATGCTCAAGTGAGATAAAAAGACATTGTAAGCAATATATTAGAAGAAAATAAAGACTTGCGTTCAGTAGCATAAAAATAGCCTAAAGGGCACCTGTTCTTTTGACAATCCCACAGCCAATGTGACATTGAACATAAGGTCAAGGTCACCAAAACTTTGTCATCCTCTTGTACTATTCCAATGTTGTATTCCGGTAAATTTCAAAATGATTCACCATTCAGTTTCGGAGAAAGGCTTGGTTGTTGTACTGGTGCTTAACGGCCCAGTAAACAGCTATGGTCATGTCAGGATGGCAGGTGGAACTCACCACGCTTTTCTTGAGCAAACTTAGACCTTCTAAGCCGATAATTCCTTCCCCAGCCACCGGCAGCTGCCCTACTTGAATCAGCGGTAAGGAGGTGTGTGTGTGTGTGTTGGGGGGGGGGGGGAGCAATTTTTCCCACAGAAAGCTGTACCGGGCGGAGTATCGAACCCGCGTCCTCCTGATTTTCAGTCGAACGCGCATCCGACTGAGCGGAGAAAGGCTAGGTCATATTGAATTCCAAGATGCAAAATTAAACAAAAATAAAAGATTTTTTTATACAACAGTCACTACAGATGTCATATATTTTTTTTAGAGAGGTAAATGTTTTTTTTTTATTTGGGTTTTACGGCCCTTTCAAGAATATTTCACTTATATCGAGCCACTCGTTCATCATAGGTGGGCGAAAACCGGAGAACCCGGGGAAAAACCACCTGACCATCCGTAAGCATAACTTGGCTTTACCACATATGACCCGAGCGAGGCTCGGACCACAGCGGTGAGAAACCTAATGGATTAAGAGTCAACTCTCCTATCCGCTAGGCTACGGGGGCCCGCGAGAGGTAAATGAGATAGGATATTATCTTGGCATTTGTCTAACAAACAGAAGAAGATATAACTGTGTGTGATATATTTTAATAGAGAAACAGTGTTTAAAATATGGTACCTCGGACTCATACTGCGTTACCGCACCCACTTTCATGATCGTGTTACTAAAAATCTAAGGTTACGTTGCAAAATCAGTAATGTTTTAATAAATGGGATACTACAGGCAATATATCAGCAGAAAATGAAGACTTTCGTTACTCGGCAGAAAAAAGAGCCCATTGGGCATCCCCTTTTCGTCTCCAATTAGATTGACAAAATACGTCAAAATATGTATCTATGTTTATGTATTTATATGCATGTACATGCGTGGATATATGCATATATATGTATGTGTGTATGTATGTATATGTATATATGTGTGTATATGTGTATATAAATCATGCACCATCTCCGCAACTCAGTGTTATTACGTCTCAAAAGTTATAGTCTATCTGGAAGAATATGTAATAGAATTTGCTATGTTATGTATAATTGAACTGTCTTTGCCATCATGCATGCACAGTAGAACAGTACAGGTCCGGATCAATCTACGAAGTCGCTCATTCTGACAAGTGTCTGCTTACATATTCGTATATTCTGTGATATCCAATGATGCTGTAAGCGGACAGCGAAGGCCCTGATTAGCATGAAGGCCCTGATTAGCATGCGCTTACGCGCAGGCTGATCAGGGCCTTCGTTGTCCACTTATGCCCCGAAGACACCTATATCCTTGACATGAATACAGCTTAAGCCGGCGCTAGGGGGCATATACAGCTTCGCAAATTACAGTGTTGCATATGAAGAGACTCAATCAAACCGAGTCTCCGATCTTCGTGATTTTGTGTGTTCTTTGTTTCCAAAGGCAATCCTTTTTGACTTTTGTGGTTCATTGTAAAAGTGAATACTCAACTGAAATTATTGATTTTCTTGGGAGTCGCAAGAATAGTTCCTTAATTTCTTTTTTTTTTCTTGCCATACAATTGTTACAGTAGGTCCTCTCTCTCTTTGTCTATCTTTTTGTGTGTGTGTGTGTGTGTGTGTGTGTGTGTGTGTGTGTGTGTATGTGTCGGAATATTTTATGTATATTTATGTTATTTGTTCACTGCCTAACGCAATTAAGTAGAATTTCTACAGAACGTTTCAACTTTTCCGTCATTTATTTGCACATACACGTTCCTAACTACGCAATGTTTACAAAATAAACCGATTGCAACATACAATGGACTCTCTTTATTTCAAACTTCAAGGGACCGGAATTGTCAGTTTGAGATAAAAAAAAAATAGTTCGAGATAATAGAAGTATATGTAAATAACATAAGACAAAACTACATGTAAACCAACATTATACAACAATTTAGTTTGGTTTAAGCAATACTTGGAATAATCAGTGTTTATGATAACTATATTTAAATAGTGGCATGGACACACACGAACATTTGCGAAGGAATGGAACACCATTACGCTAACACATCTATGTAACATGTACGTTTTAGCTTTAACTTAGAGAAACCAAAATACATCACGAATACATAATATATAATTTTGACCCCCTTAAACCCCATTTTTAAATAGTAAAACTGGAGCTTATAGGGGTATAAATTATTTTTCTTATTTCTGCTCAAAATAAAGATTGTGGGTACTCGTTAGAACCGCCTCGCAAATGCGGTTCTAACGAGTACCCACAATCTATGTTTTGAGCAGAAACCTGAAAACTATCAGAGTTTTTTTATCTGAAATTTTTCAGTTTTTGGAGGTGAAATTTTCTATAAATTTGAATAGGCGTGTTTTCGTAATGGTAATATTTTCTCATTTCTCAACAACAACGTATGTTCTGGGTACTCATTAGAAACGCCGAGCGCTGCTTATGAGTACCCATAACACTTTTTTTTTCTGAGAAATAAGAAAGATATATACTAAACTTTTAACCAAAATAGTGATATTTTCTTATTTCTCTACAACAACGTTTGTTGTAGGTACCCATTAGAAGCGCTTGGCCCGACTTATGAATACCCACAACATATATTTTGTGGAGAAGTAAAAAAGATATTTACCAAACTTTTAACCAAAATAGTGATTTTTTTTATTCTCTACAACAACGTATGCTGTAGGTACTAACATATGTTTTTTGTAGAAATATAAGAAAGATATTTATCTTGACACCCTCTGATTTAGAGCTTTGTAAGCCATTACATGTTGACCATATGGCAAAGGAGGACTGTGTTGGTTAAAAAACACTTTCATCCCTGAGTTTCAGAAGTGGACTCGTCCATCTTTGAATCTGGTTGGAACCATTGTTCCAATTAGGGATCTCAGTCAAAAATCAGAACAGAATGGCAAACAGTGTAGATCCAGATGAGACGGCTCATAATGAGCCGTCTCATCAGGATCTATATCGTTTGTTTAAAAACATTGTTTAGTCTGCAAGGCTGAAAGTATAAAGCAAGTTTAGACAGAGTTGTGCAATGAAACAATGATAGAAGTAAAAATATACAGAGAAAAACTGGTTTGAAAAATGCTAAAATTCTGAAAAATCCGCCTAATGATGTAGAACCCTACATACCCTTGTTTTCACTATATATTAGTGGAGAACATGGGGTACACCTTACATACACTTGCTAACGTAATGATGAAACAAAACCAATGTAAAAATTGACGCGGTAATATTTAAACATGTAGAGCAAAATCAGCGTGCTCTCTTAAACACACCAAATTAAAGCTACAGTTGCTTTGAAAAGTTAATTCCCTTTTACCTACCAGACGAAATCTGCTGATTTCCTAGACTTCTTGAATTGCCAAGCAATGTGCACACAAGTAATCCGAATGTAACAAAAAGGAAGAAATATCCTATTTGTCTTTCTTTAACAAAATCTATTTATTATCGTCTTACGCAAAACTAACATCCTATTTCTTTGACAGACAACCTCCCAAAATTAGAACCTTAAATGTAAATCATTTTACGGTGGAATAAAGCCATAGACAAATAAGGCTTATTAAGGACAAACAGAGAAAAAACGTCTGGTCGAGTACAACCCAAAATTGGAGCGTGTTATCTGAAAAAGTGATTTGGAGATAAGCGCACACAACAATGGACCAGATCAGTTTGTACATACGACATTCTGATCAAGGTCTCCGCTGTCTGCTTACCTAATAACTCGATGCTGTATACTACTTGGCATTACCCGGACGAGCAAGACGATCTGAATCTGTGATCGATTGTGTTGGGGTTGAACGACACATCAACCCTTGTTGGTCATTTTGTGTTGTCTCCCGGAGAAAGGGAGAAAAGAGATAGAAGAGATAGTAGAGAAGATGAAAGAGAGGGACAGGGGAAAAAAAGAAAATAAATGAAAGTGAAGAAACAGAAGAAATAAAAAGACTCCAACATCCCCCCCCCCCACCCCCCACCCCCCTCTACCTTTACCTGCTGCAAGGACAGCAGGCCTTGCCAAACTGTAAGCCAATATCAGTTGGACGCCGGGTGACGCAAGACACACGACATCTTTGCCTCACCCAGCCACCCCCAATCTGAGTTTGTGCCATTCGAATATGGTCAAAGGCATCTTTTCGCTTGTAGTGGCTCTAGTGTACGCGATACACTTGACATAGTGCCGCAAAGTTTACAAGGGAGACAACTTGCGACATGTCGTTTGCTTTACTGCACAACAAGCCTCTCGTGAAAGGTGTCGACTCTAAACTCTAAAGAGTAAAATGCTCCAAAGAGGTGCCTACTCAAAAAGAAAAGAATTTGCTCCCATGGGGAGCAAATTCTTTCTTTTTGGAGTAGACACTTTTTCAAGATGGGAGGCAAAACAATTTTAACTGAGTTGCGTCCCCTAAAAATGCATCAATTCCCCTTAAACAATGCCAAAGAAAAGGTGCCTCAGCACATTTGCGAACAGCGAAGTTCCAATTGATCTGATGGCCAGGCATTTTTTTATCGCATGTATACAGGCCAACGCTAGCGAACACTGGGTATCAGGATGCTCGGATATCAGGCTTATTTAAAAGAACCCCTGCCTTTGGCACTTGCTCTAGTGTTTCTTTCTGTGTGACAGGGTTTATTAGATACCAACTCTACGAAATACAATAATTTTATATGAACAACGCCAGGAGAAAAGGTCTCTTCGGGGCATATGAGAACAGTTAAGATCCAGATCAGTCAGCAGTGCTGCGCAATCTGATAAGGACCTTTGCTATATGTGAATTTTGTTTGTGTTGAGGTTTACAGCCCAGTTAACCCATTAGAGTCATGTCGAGCGCGGTCAGTTTACCTAACAGCACTTTTTTCCTGGGCAGGCTTAGTCATCTAAGCTGTTACCCAGTACTTGTGCACGTTATTTCGCCAGAAACTGACAACTGCCCTTCTTGAATCAGCTGAACGGAGAGAATGACCGTAGAAAATATTTCATGATGAATCTCCACGAAAACATGTTGCCGACCCGGCGGGGATCGAACCCGCGACCTCCTGATCACCAGTCGCTCGCGAATCCAACTGAGCCACCGAGGCCGGCACTATACGTGAATATAGTATACAGTAGATGGTGATGCTGCAAGCAGCAAGCGATGACACTGACCAGAATGCGCGTTTTCGCAGTTTGATCAGTGCCATCACTTGCTGTTTGGGTAAATATTTTCATGGCTAGGTTTATATGCAAATAGTGAGAGCTTAGTTTAACATTGATATCAGCTAAATGCGAGCACAGCACAGACCTATCTGTAGTCTCTTCAAAAGTCCTTCACAGCATCATTAAAGAATGAACATCAGTATATAAAAATATACGAAAATCAATAATAAATAATAAAAATAATCAGCAAAATATGTTGGTGACACTTATTGACACTCGTTTCTTGTCACTTTGTGACGCTTATTAGTAAGACCAAAGATTCGTGAATAGCGGTACAATCAAGTCCGCCCCAGTCAGTTCTGCCAACTTCCGGTGACAACTTCCGGGAAGAAAAAGGAAGAAAACTGGTCATATCGATTTATGTTGAAAGTATATATTGTTGTATGTTACTTCTCCTTGATCATATTCTCTACGTAAAGCTCACTTCATTCGCGACGCGCGACGCGCTTCGCGCGTCGCGAGCTATGTTCGCTATAAGCACTGCTCAATTAAGGAAGAAACATTGATATCATAGCAACCATATGGAAAGCGTGTCGCTGAGCCACCGAGGCCGGCACTATACGTGAATATAGTACACTGTAGATAGTGATGCTGCAAGCAGCAAGCGATGACACTGACCAGAATGCGCGTGGTTTACAACTTATTTTCTAATATTCCTATTAAAACCGAGGCGCACTTAACCCTGGGCATGCTAAATCCGGATATGCCCTGCCTTTGCAAACAGTGTAGGTCCAGATCGGTTGACTCACTGGCTCTGGATCTGCACTGCCTGTCATTAAGTATGTGAATTAGTATTAATAACCCGGATCAATTAATCTGATTGGCTGAAAATAAGAAGTGGACGTGGCATCTAAATTTATTCAGCATGGCAAGGGTTAATTTGATCATGGAAGGTTTACATTCAAGCTTGATTGATTCATGATACATTTTCTCGCAGTTTCTCGCCTTTATTAATTTATATGTAGAGAGAGGCAAAAACGATATGTTCAGTTTATTCATTGCGATCTATTTCCAACGTTAGCAGGATACAGACTGCTCAGAACTGATTGAAGCCAGGAAGAAATTATAGTTCAGTGAAATGGCTAAATGGTTTTGCAAAAGATATTCATGCATTCATACTTGCCATTTGCTATTGCTGATCTTTAGCAAAACCATTTAGTCGTTTCACGAATTGCTGATTAAACATTTAGCACTTTTAACGCATAATCAACAAATGACGAATTGATAATGCTTTGTTTTCGGACTTTTCCTGCAAAATTAGGGTTGGCTTTTAATATAAGAGGAGATAATGTGTATGAAGTGCCCAACCCCATTTTCTGCCGAAATTAGAAGAAAAAATAAAATGACGTCCGATGAAACATTTATCCATGATGTTTCAGCAATTCATCATTTGCTGATTACGCCTAGAAAGTGCCAAATGTTTAATTAATCGCTCTATATAATCTGTAATCGATTTATTAAAAAAAAAAGTTAACCCTTACCGCTCTCATCTACTTCAACAGACGACAAATTGATGATATTTTGTCAAGAAAGTTGGCATTTCATGCAAATTGTCTCCTTGAGAAATTTCATGCAAATAGTCTTCTAAGCCTATTTTCTTAGAAACATAAGAAAAATCATCACGAAAACACGCCTGTATAATTTTGACCCCCTTAAACCCCACTTTTATATAGTAAAACTGGGGTTTACAGGGGTATACATTATTTTTCTTATTTCTGTTCAAAAAATAGATTGTGGGTACTCGTTAGAACCGCCTCGGCGAGGCGGTTCTAACGAGTACCCACAATCTATGTTTTGAGCAGATATATGAAAAAAAATATCAGAATTTTTATCTGAACACTTCCATTTTTTGGGGTAGTGAGATTTTCAATATATTTGAATAGGCGTGTTTCCGTAATGATTTCAAATTGTCGTCCACTGAAATTTTATCCAGCATGCTTATGCTTTAATAATATGCAAATTATTTTACAAAACTTATCTCAAGCTTTTACTGTTGATTACCTGCGACATTAGCTTTCATATCATTTCTTTGACTTGCTTTAAAGAAAATTATTAGTAAAAAAGCCAGCGACATCGTTGAAAGAATTTTGCTCTTAATACAATATAACAGATTGGTCGAATTTATTGAAATTTTCACGCCAGCATTTATGGATATTTCTTCAAAGTGATTCCCTAGGGTAATAAAACAGTAGAAGGAACTATTTGCACCAATTTCGTGCAAAAACATAATTCTGTAGTGAACTAAGATTCCAGTGAGGTTGCTTTCTGTAGCATATGATGGCATCACGAAAACATGCGTATATAGTCTGTACCCCTTAAACCCCACTTTTATATAGTAAAACTGGGGTTTAAATAGGTATACATTACTACTATTATTTATGTTCAAAAACATAGATTGTGAGTACTCGTTAGAACCGCCTCACCGAGGTGGTTCTAACGAGTACCACAATCTATGTTTAGAACAGAAATACATGTACGAAAAATATCAGAGATTTTTATCTGATTTTTTTTAGTTTTTGGAGGCGAAATTTTCTATATATTTGAATAGGCGTGTTTTTGTAATGGTCAGAGCAACAAGAAAAGTGATATTAAGGGGAATCGATACACTCTCTAGTAAAGCAACTATCAAAATTGCCGACTGATGATCAGAAGGTTGGGTGCCGGTTCGAACCCCGCCTGGTCGGCAACATTCGTTTGTGGAGATTGATCGTGAAATATTTTCTACGGTCATTCTCTCCTTTCTGCTGATTCAAGAAGGACAGTTGTCAGTTTTTAGCGAAAGAATGTGCACAATACTGGTTAACCGACTAAGCCTGCCCGGTGAAGTATGGTTAGGTTAACTGACCGCGCTCGACATGACTATCTCACTTACCTCTCTTTAAAGAAATATATTACATCTGCAGCAACTCTTTTATATAAGTCTTCAAGTCTTATTAATTTGGCATCTTTGAATTCAATAAAGCGTAGCCTTTCTCCGGAATTAAACGCTGAATTATTTTGAAACTTACCTGACTACAACATTGAGACAGTGAAAAGAGATGACTAAGTTTTGGTGACCTTGACCTTATTTTCAAGGTCACATTGGCTGCGGGATTGTCAAAAAGTCAGGTGCCCATTAGGCTATTTTTATGCTACTTTACACACTTCTGGTCTTTATTTTCTCCTAAAATATTATCTATAATATCTTTTTATCTCACCTGAGCATAAAGTGCTATTTGGATTCGTCAATGTGTTCGTTATGCATCGTGCGTCGTGCGTCGTCCGTGTCCGTCGTGCATCGTGAGACATCAATAATTTGCCACAAATGACAACTCCTCCTACACCCCTGGGCCAATTTCAATCAAACTTCACAGGAATATTGCCTAGGTGACTCTTTATCAAAAGAGCTAAAAGTGTTCCTCATCAATCAACTATACGGCCGCCAGAGGTTTAAAATAGACAAGAAATGTGTCAGTATGACACAGATGCCCCAGCCCAGGGCCATTCTCAACCACACGCAGGTATTTTGCAAAAACTGAAGTTGAAAAAAGGGACAAATCAATTTTTTTTTAAAAACAATATCGGAAGGAAAACATCTTTTGAAGGTGAAAAAGGGCCACAACTTCCATACTAATGGGTTGATTTTACCCCACTTGGAACTTGACCTTTTTTTATGATTATATACCTGTGTGTTAAATTTGAATTCAATACACTAATGTTTTCAAAAGATATCAAACTGAAAGTATTTTTCAACGTTGAGAAAGGGCTGTAACTCCAAATATAATTGGTGGATTTTACCCTAAATCAAAATTGACCTATATTTTATAATTATATGCTTGTGTATAAAATATAAATCCAATTTACTAATCTTTTCAAAAGTTATGGAACGGAAACCATTTTTCAAAGCTGAAAAAGGGCCATAACTCCAAAAATAATTGGTGGAGTTTACCCTAAATCCGACTTTGACATACATTTTATGATAATATACCTGTGTATAAAATTTGAATCCAATACACTAATCTTTTCAAAAGATATCGAACGGAAACCATTTTTCAACTATTTTTCAATATTGATAAAGGGCCGTAACTCCAAAATAATTGGTGGATTTTACCCTAACTCAAACTTGACCTATATTTTATAATTATATGCTTGTGTATAAAATATGAATCCAGTTCACTAATCTTTTCAAATGTTATGGAACGGAAACCATTTTTCAAAGTTGAAAAAGTGCCATAATTTCAAAAATAATTGGTGGATTTTACCCTAAATCCATTTTGACATACTTTTTATGATTATATGCCTGTGTATAAAATTTGAATCCAATACGCTAATCTTTTCAAAAGATATCGAACGGAAACCATTTTTCAACTATTTTACATTGATAAAGGGCCGTAACTCCAAAACTGATTGGTGGATGTTACCCTAAATCAAACTTGACCTATATTTTATAATTATATGCTTGTGTATAAACTATGAATCCAATTCACTAATCTTTTTAAATGTTATGGAACGGAAACCATTTTTCAAAGGTGAAAAAGGGCCATAACTCCAAAAATAATTGGTGGATTTTACCCTAAATCGTACTTGACCTACATTTTAATGATTATATATCTGTGTATAAAATTTGAATGCAATACACTAATATTTTCAAAAGATATCGAACGGAAACCGTTTTTCAACCATTTTTCAACATTGATAAAGGGCCGTAACTCCCAAAATAATTGGTGTATTTTACCCTAAATCGAACTTGACCTATATTTTATAATTATATGTTTGTGTATAAAATATGAATCCAATACATTAACCTTTTCAAAAGTTATGGAACGGAAACCATTTTTCAAAGTTAAAAAAAGGGCCATAACTCCCAAAATAATAGACGGATTTTATACTAAATCGAACTTCACCTACATTTTATGATTATATACCTGTGTACAAAATTTCAATCCAATAAACCAATCCTTTCAAAAGATATCGCACGGAAACCATTTTTCAAAGTTGAAATTTTTTCAAAGTTGAAAAGGCCATAACTCCCAAAATAATTCGTGGATTTTGCCCTAAATCAAACTAGGCCTACATTTTATGATTATATACCTATGTATAAAATTTCAATCCAATACACCAATTCTTTTAAAAGATATCGCACGGAAACCAAAAGTGTTACGTACGGGACGGACGTACGTACGGACAGCGGTGATACTATATGCCCCCCACCCCCCCCCCCGCCACCCCCACCCCCATGGCGGGGGCATGAAAACATTGAAATGACAATCCCTCCTACACCATTGGGCCTCAAATTTTACAAGAATGTTGCCTTCGTGAGTCTCTACCAAAACAGCTAAAATAGTTCTGCTCCAATGAATAAGATGACTGCCAGAGCTAAAGACAGACAAATCTTTAAATTACAACGCCTCTCATGACATTGAGCCAATTTCAATCAAACTTTACAGGCATGTTGCCTAGGTGTTTCTTTACCAAAATAGTTGAAACAGTTTTGCTACAATGAATAAGATGGCTGCCAGACCTCAAAAACGTCTTTAAATGACAACTCCTCCTATATCATTGGGCTAATTCAATCAAACTTCACAAGAATGTTGCCAAGGCGTCTCTCTACTAAAATAGCTAAAACGGTTTCGCTCCAATGCATAAGATGTCTACCAGAGCTACAAAAAAGAAACAAAATCTTTAAATTACAACTCCTCTTGAAGTTTTGACCAATTTCAATAAAACTTTACAAGAATGTTGCTAGGTCAAATTTCACAAGAATGTTACCAGGTGACCCTCTACCAAAGTAGCTATAATGGTTCTGTCCCAATGAACAAGATCGCACCATAAGTAGAGAAATCTTTAAAAGACAACTTCTCCTACACCCTTTAGCCAATTTAAATCAAACTTCATATAAATGTTTGTTTTGGTGAAATTTTAATACAGTTTTAATAAGGGTCGTGTGGAGTCTCCCAACATTACATCCATGTAAGTTTTGAAAGAATTCACCAATTGGTTGCAGAGGTGGGCTTGGATTTTGTGAATATCAAGATGCAAAAGTAACAAAAAGTCAGAGGTTTTCATGGAAGAATTGCTGCAGACTTTATATTTTACTTGAAAGGAAAAAATGTGAAACAGGATACTAACTGAGCTATTCGCCCAGCAAATGGAAGTTTGTATAATTGGATGCGGCATATTCTAAAAGAGACAATCAGTTTATAATATGATGCTTAAGGTTTATAATTTATATATTGTAGTATGATGCTTTAGGTTCATACTGAATGTCCCTACCCACTTTCATGATTGTGTTATTCCAGATCTGTATTATGTGGTAAAACCAGGAAGATTCTAGTAAAGGAGAGGGTCAAGCTAGCCCTAAATCGCTCACCTAAGTTTCATGGTCTGACTCCGCATGATCCTTATTAAACTTTATCAATATATCATCAAATACACTTTTTTATGGTGTTTGATTGAAATCGGCGAAACGGTGAAGCAGGAGTTGTCATTTAAAGATTTTCTATTTTTAGCTCTGCGGCCATCTTGTTCATTGGAGCAAACCGTTTCCAGTATTTTGGTAGAGAGGCCTTGGGCAACATGTCTGTGAAGTTTGATTGACACTGGCTCAATGATACAAGAGGCGTTGTGATTTAAATGTTTTCTTTTTTTTCTGTTTACAGCTCTAGCAGCCATCTTATTCATTGGAGCAAAATTATGTTAGCTATTTTGGTAGAGACTCACCTAGGCAACATTCTTGTAAAGTTTGATTGAACTTTGCACAATAGTATAGGAGAAGTTGTCATTTATTATTATTATTTTTTTTTTTTTTTTTTTTTTTTTTTTTTTTTTTTCTGTTTTTAAATCTGGCGGCCATTTGTTTCATTGGTGCAAAATAATTTTAGCTATTTTGGTAGACAGTCATCTAAGCAATATTCCTGTGGTTTGAATGAAATTGGCCCAGGGGTGAAGGAGGAGTTATTTATGGCAAACTGTTGATGCCTCATGATGCACAACGGACGAAGCACCACGCATAACGGACGACACTGGCCGATCGATCACAATAGCTCTCCATGACCATTTTATGCTCAGGTGAGATAAAAAGACAGTGTAGGCAATATATTAGAAGAAAATAAAGACTTGTGTTCAGCAGCATAAAAATAGCCTAAAGGGCACCTGTTCTTTTGACAATCCCACAGCCAATGTGACATTAAAAATAAGGTCAAGGTCACCAAAACTTTGTCATCCTCTTGCACTATTCCAATATTGTATTCCGGTAAATTTCAAAATGATTCACCATTCAGTTTCGGAGAAAGGCTTGGTTGTTGTACTGGTGCTTAACGGCCCAGTTAACAGCTATGGTCATGTCGGGATGGCAGGTGGACCTCACTACGCTTTTCTTGGGCAAACTTAGACCTTCTAAGCCGATAATTCCTTCCCCAACCACTGGCAGCTGCCCTACTTGAATTAGCGGTAAGGAGGTGTGTGTGAAGGGGGGGGTGGGGGCAATTTTTCCCACAGAAAGATGTACCGGGCGGAGTATGGAACCCGCGCCCTCTTGATTTTCAGTCGAACGCGCATCCGACTGAGCGGAGAAAGGCTAGGTCTTATTGAATTCCAAGATGCAAAATTAAACAAAAATAAAAGATTTTTTATAAAACAGTCACTACAGATGTCATATATTTCTTTTAAGAGAGGTAAATGATTTTTTGATTTGGGTTTTACGGCACTTTCAAGAATATTTCACTTATATCGAGCCACTCGTTCATCATAGGTGGGCGAAAACCGGAGAACCCGGGGAAAAACTACCTGACCAACCGTAAGCAGAACTTGGCTTTCCCACATATGACCCATGCGAGGCTCGAACCACAGCGGTGAGAAACCTAATGGATTAAGAGTCAACTCTCTTATCCGCTAGGCTAAGGGGGCCCGCGAGAGGTAAATGAGATAGGATATTATCTTGGCATTTGTCTAACAAACAGAAGAAGATATAACTGTGTGTGATATATTTTAATAGAGAAACAGTGTTTAAAATATGGTACCTCGGACTCATACTGCGTTACCGCACCCACTTTCATGATCGTGTTACTAAAAATCTAAGGTTACGTTGCAAAATCAGTAATGTTTTAATAAATGGGATACTACAGGCAATATATCAGCAGAAAATGAAGACTTTCGTTACTCGGCAGAAAAAAGAGCCCATTGGGCATCCCCCTTTCGTCTCCAATTAGATTGACAAAATACGTCAAAATATGTATTTATGTTTATGTATTTATATGCATGTACATGCGTGGATATATGCATATATATGTATGTGTGTATGTATGTATATGTATATATGTGTGTATATGTGTATATAAATCATGCACCCTCTCCGCAACTCAGTGTTATTACGTCTCAAAAGTTATAGTCTATCTGGAAGAATATGTAGTAGAATTTGCTATGTTATGTATAATTGAACTGTCTTTGCCATCATGCATGCACAGTAGAACAGTACAGGTCCGGATCAATCTACGAAGTCGCTCATTCTGACAAGTGTCTGCTTACATATTCGTATATTCTGTGATATCCAATGATGCTGTAAGCGGACAGCGAAGGCCCTGATTAGCATGAAGGCCCTGATTAGCATGCGCTTACGCGCAGGCTGATCAGGGCTTTCGTTGTCCACTTATGCCCCGAAGACACCTATATCCTTGACATGAATACAGCTTAAGCCGGCGCTAGGGGGCATATACAGCTTCGCAAATTACAGTGTTGCATATGAAGAGACTCAATCAAACCGAGTCTCCGATCTTCGTGATTTTGTGTGTTCTTTGTTTCCAAAGGCAATCCTTTTTGACTTTTGTGGTTCATTGTAAAAGTGAATACTCAATTGAAATTATTGATTTTCTTGGGAGTCGCAAGAATAGTTCCTTAATTTCTTTTTTTTTTCTTGCCATACAATTGTTACAGTAGGTCCTCTCTCTCTTTGTCTATCTCTTTGTGTGTGTGTGTGTGTGTGTGTGTGTGTGTGTGTGTGTCGGAATATTTTATGTATATTTATGTTATTTGTTCACTGCCTAACGCAATTAAGTAGAATTTCTACAGAACGTTTCAACTTTTCCTTCATTTATTTGCACATACACGTTCCTAACTACGCAATGTTTACAAAATAAACCGATTGCAACATACAGTGGACTCTCTTTATTTCAAACTTCAAGGGACCGGAATTGTCAGTTTGAGATAAAAAAAAAAATTGTTCGAGATAATAGAAGTATATGTAAATAACATAAGACAAAACTACATGTAAACCAATATTATACAACAATTTAGTTTGGTTTAAGCAATACTTGGAATAATCAGTGTTTATGATAACTATATTGAAATAGTGGCATGGACACACACGAACATTTGCGAAGGAATGGAACACCATTACGCTAACACATCTATGTAACATGTACGTTTTAGTTTTAACTTAGAGAAACCAAAATACATCACGAATACATAATATATAATTTTGACCCCCTTAAACCCCATTTTTAAATAGTAAAACTGGAGCTTATAGGGATATAAATTATTTTTCTTATTTCTGCTCAAAATAAAGATTGTGGGTACTCGTTAGAACCGCCTCGCAAATGCGGTTCTAACGAGTACCCACAATCTATGTTTTGAGCAGAAACCTGAAAACTATCAGAGTTTTTTTATCTGAAATTTTTCAGTTTTTGGAGGTGAAATTTTCTATAAATTTGAATAGGCGTGTTTTCGTAATGGTAATATTTTCTCATTTCCCAACAACAACGTATGTTCTGGGTACTCATTAGAAACGTCGAGCGCTGCTTATGAGTACCCATAACACTTTTTTTTTCTGAGAAATAAGAAAGATATATACTAAACTTTTAACCAAAATAGTGATATTTTCTTATTTCTCTACAACAACGTTTGTTGTAGGTACCCATTAGAAGCGCTTGGCCCGACTTATGAATACCCACAACATATATTTTGTGGAGAAGTAAAAAAGATATTTACCAAACTTTTAACCAAAATAGTGATCTTTTTTTTATTCTCTACAATAACGTATGCTGTAGGTACTAACATATGTTTTTGTGGAAATATAAGAAAGATATTTATCTTGACACCCTCTGATTTAGAGCTTTGTAAGCCATTACATGTTGACCATATGGCAAAGGAGGACTGTGTTGGTTAAAAAACACTTTCATCCCTGAGTTTCAGAAGTGGACTCGTCCATCTTTGAATCTGGTTGGAACCATTGTTCCAATTAGGGATCTCAGTCAAAAATCAGAACAGAATGGCAAACAGTGTAGATCCAGATGAGACGGCTCATAATGAGCCGTCTCATCAGGATCTATATCGTTTGTTTAAAAACATTGTTTAGTCTGCAAGGCTGAAAGTATAAAGCAAGTTTAGACAGAGTTGTGCAATGAAACAATGATAGAAGTAAAAATATACAGAGAAAAACTGGTTTGAAAAATGCTAAAATTCTGAAAAATCCGCCTAATGATGTAGAACCCTACATACCCTTGTTTTCACTATATATTAGTGGAGAACATGGGGTACACCTTACATACACTTGCTAACGTAATGATGAAACAAAACCAATGTAAAAATTGACGCGGTAATATTTAAACATGTAGAGCAAAATCAGCGTGCTCTCTTAAACACACCAAATTAAAGCTACAGTTGCTTTGAAAAGTTAATTCCCTTTTACCTACCAGACGAAATCTGCTGATTTCCTAGACTTCTTGAATTGCCAAGCAATGTGCACACAAGTAATCCGAATGTAACAAAAAGGAAGAAATATCCTATTTGTCTTTCTTTAACAAAATCTATTTATTATCGTCTTACGCAAAACTAACATCCTATTTCTTTGACAGACAACCTCCCAAAATTAGAACCTTAAATGTAAATCATTTTACGGTGGAATAAAGCCATAGACAAATAAGGCTTATTAAGGACAAACAGAGAAAAAAATGTCTGGTCGAGTACAACCCAAAATTGGAGCGTGTTATCTGAAAAAGTGATTTGGAGATAAGCGCACACAACAATGGACCAGATCAGTTTGTACATACGACATTCTGATCAAGGTCTCCGCTGTCTGCTTACCTAATAACTCGATGCTGTATACTACTTGGCATTACCCGGACGAGCAAGACGATCTGAATCTGTGATCGATTGTGTTGGGGTTGAACGACACATCAACCCTTGTTGGTCATTTTGTGTTGTCTCCTGGAGAAAGGGAGAAAAGAGATAGAAGAGATAGTAGAGAAGATGAAAGAGAGGGACAGGGAAAAAAAAAAGAAAATAAATGAAAGTGAAGAAACAGAAGAAATAAAAAGACTCCAACATCCCCCCCCCACCCCCACCCCCCTCTACCTTTACCTGCTGCAAGGACAGCAGGCCTTGCCAAACTGTAAGCCAATATCAGTTGGACGCCGGGTGACGCAAGACACACGACATCTTTGCCTCACCCAGCCACCCCCAATCTGAGTTTGTGCCATTCGAATATGGTCAAAGGCATCTTTTCGCTTGTAGTGGCTCTAGTGTACGCGATACACTTGACATAGTGCCGCAAAGTTTACAAGGGAGACAACTTGCAACATGTCGTTTGCTTTACTGCACAACAAGCCTCTCGTGAAAGGTGTCGACTCTAAACTCTAAAGAGTAAAATGCTCCAAAGAGGTGCCTACTCAAAAAGAAAAGAATTTGCTCCCATGGGGAGCAAATTCTTTCTTTTTGGAGTAGACACTTTTTCAAGATGGGAGGCAAAACAATTTTAACTGAGTTGCGTCCCCTAAAAATGCATCAATTCCCCTTAAACAATGCCAAAGAAAAGGTGCCTCAGCACATTTGCGAACAGCGAAGTTCCAATTGATCTGATGGCCAGGCATTTTTTTAACGCATGTATACAGGCCAACGCTAGCGAACACTGGGTATCAGGATGCTCGGATATCAGGCTTATTTAAAAGAATCCCTGCCTTTGGCACTTGCTCTAGTGTTTCTTTCTGTGTGACAGGGTTTATTAGATACCAACTCTACGAAACACAATAATTTTATATGAACAACGCCAAGAGAAAAGGTCTCTTCGGGGCATATGAGAACAGTTAAGATCCAGATCAGTCAGCAGTGCTGCGCAATCTGATAAGGACCTTTGCTATATGTGAATTTTGTTTGTGTTGAGGTTTACAGCCCAGTTAACCCATTAGAGTCATGTCGAGCGCGGTCAGTTTACCTAACAGCACTTTTTTCCTGGGCAGGCTTAGTCATCTAAGCTGTTACCCAGTACTTGTGCACGTTATTTCGCCAGAAACTGACAACTGCCCTTCTTGAATCAGCTGAACGGAGAGAATGACCGTAGAAAATATTTCATGATGAATCTCCACGAAAACATGTTGCCGACCCGGCGGGGATCGAACCCGCGACCTCCTGATCACCAGTCGCTCGCGAATCCAACTGAGCCACCGAGGCCGGCACTATACGTGAATATAGTACACAGTAGATGGTGATGCTGCAAGCAGCAAGCGATGACACTGACCAGAATGTGCGTTTTCGCAGTTTGATCAGTGCCATCACTTGCTGTTTGGGTAAATATTTTCATGGCTAGGTTTATATGCAAATAGTGAGAGCTTAGTTTAACATTGATATCAGCTAAATGCAAGCACAGCACAGACCTATCTGTAGTCTCTTCAAAAGTCCTTCACAGCATCATTAAAGAATGAACATCAGTATATAAAAATATACGAAAATCAATAATAAATAATAAAAATAATCAGCAAAATATGTTGGTGACACTTATTGACACTCGTTTCTTGTCACTTTGTGACGCTTATTAGTAAGACCAAAGTTTCGTGAATAGCGGTACAATCAAGTCCGCCCCAGTCAGTTCTGCCAACTTCCGGTGACAACTTCCGGGAAGAAAAAGGAAGAAAACTGGTCATATCGATTTATGTTGAAAGTATATATTGTTGTTTGTTACTTCTCCTTGATCATATTCTCTACGTAAAGCTCACTTCATTCGCGACGCGCGACGCGCTTCGCGCGTCGCGAGCTATGCTCGCTATAAGCACTGCTCAATTAAGGAAGAAACATTGATATCATAGCAACCATATGGAAAGCGTGTCGCTGAGCCACCGAGGCCGGCACTATACGTGAATATAGTACACAGTAGATAGTGATGCTGCAAGCAGCAAGCGATGACACTGACCAGAATGCGCGTGGTTTACAATTTATTTTCTAATATTCCTATTAAAACCGAGGCGCACTTAACCCTGGGCATGCTAAATCCGGATATGCCCTGCCTTTGCAAACAGTGTAGGTCCAGATCGGTTGACTCACTGGCTCTGGATCTGCACTGCCTGTCATTAAGTATGTGAATTAGTATTAATAACCCGGATCAATTAATCTGATTGGCTGAAAATAAGAAGTGGGCGTGGCATCTAAATTTATTCAGCATGGCAAGGGTTAATTTGATCATGGAAGGTTTACATTCAAGCTTGATTGATTCATGATACATTTTCTCGCAGTTTCTCGCCTTTATTAATTTAAATGTAGAGAGAGGCAAAAACGATATGTTCAGTTTATTCATTGCGATCTATTTCCAACGTTAGCAGGATACAGACTGCTCAGAACTGATTGAAGCCAGGAAGAAATTATAGTTCAGTGAAATGGCTAAATGGTTTTGCAAAAGATATTCATGCATTCATACTTGCCATTTGCTATTGCTGATCTTTAGCAAAACCATTTAGTCGTTTCACGAACTGCTGATTAAACATTTAGCACTTTTAACGCATAATCAACAAATGACGAATTGACAATACTTTGTTTTCGGACTTTTCCTGCAAAATTAGGGTTAGCTTTTAATATAAGAGGAGATAATTTGTATGAAATGTCCAACCCCATTTTCTGCCGAAATTAGAAGAAAAAATAAAATGACGTCTGCTGAAACATTTACCCATGATGTTTCAGCAATTCATCATTTGCTGATTACGCCTAGAAAGTGCCAAATGTTTAATTAATCGCTCTATATAATCTGTAATCGATTTATTAAAAAAAAAGTTAACCCTTACCGCTCTCTTATCTACTTCAACAGACGACAAACTGATGATATTTTGTCAAGAAAGTTGGCATTTCATGCAAATTGTCTCCTTGAGAAATTTCATGCAAATAGTCTTCTAAGCCTATTTTCTTAGAAACATAAGAAAAATCATCACGAAAACACGCCTGTATAATTTTGACCCCCTTAAACCCCACTTTTATATAGTAAAACTGGGGTTTACAGGGGTATACATTATTTTTCTTATTTCTGTTCAAAACATAGATTGTGGGTACTCGTTAGAACCGCCTCGGCGAGGCGGTTCTAACGAGTACCCACAATCTATGTTTTGAGCAGATATATGAAAAAAATATCAGAATTTTTATCTGAACACTTCCATTTTTTGGGGTAGTGAGATTTTCAATATATTTGAATAGGCGTGTTTCCGTAATGATTTCAAATTGTCGTCCACTGAAATTTTATCCAGCATGCTTATGCTTTAATAATATGCAAATTATTTTACAAAACTTATCTCAAGCTTTTACTGTTGATTACCTGCGACATTAGCTTTCATATCATTTCTTTGACTTGCTTTAAAGAAAATTATTAGTAAAAAAGCCAGCGACATCGTTGAAAGAATTTTGCTCTTAATACAATATAACAGATTGGTCGAATTTATTGAAATTTTCACGCCAGCATCTATGGATATTTCTTCAAAGTGATTCCCTAGGGTAATAAGACAGTAGAAGGAACTATTTGCACCAATTTCGTGCAAAAACATAATTCTGTAGTGAACTAAGATTCCAGTGAGGTTGCTTTCTGTAGCATATGATGGCATCACGAAAACATGCGTATATAGTCTGTACCCCTTAAACCCCACTTTTATATAGTAAAACTGGGGTTTAAATAGGTATACATTACTACTATTATTTATGTTCAAAAACATAGATTGTGAGTACTCGTTAGAACCGCCTCACCGAGGTGGTTCTAACGAGTACCACAATCTATGTTTAGAGCAGAAATACATGTACGAAAAATATCAGAGATTTTTATCTGATTTTTTTTAGTTTTTGGAGGCGAAATTTTCTATATATTTGAATAGGCGTGTTTTTGTAATGGTCAGAGCAACAAGAAAAGTGATATTAAGGGGAATCGATACACTCTCTAGTAAAGCAACTGTCAAAATTGCCGACTGATGATCAGAAGGTTGGGTGCCGGTTCGAACCCCGCCTGGTCGGCAACATTCGTTTGTGGAGATTGATCGTGAAATATTTTCTACGGTCATTCTCTCCTTTCTGCTGATTCAAGAAGGACAGTTGTCAGTTTTTAGCGAAAGAATGTGCACAATACTGGTTAACCGACTAAGCCTGCCCGGTGAAGTATGGTTAGGTTAACTGACCGCGCTCGACATGACCCCATTGGGTTGACTAGGCGTAAAAGCTCAACTCAAACAGAAACTGTCAAAATTGTTGTATCTCCCTTCTAAAAAGAGTCCTCTCTACATCATGAAAACATACCTATATAATGTTGACCCCCTTAAACCCCATTTTTATATTGTAAAACTGGGGTTTACATGGGGTATACATTATTTTTCTTATTTCTGCTTAAAAACATAGATTGTGGGTACCCGTTAGAACCGCCTCGCCGAGGCGGTTCTAACAAGTACCGACAATCTATGTTTTGTGCTGAATTTTTTGTCTGAAAATTTTCATTATTTGGTTGTGAAATTTTCAATATATTTAAATAGGCGTGTTTTCTTAATGCAAACTGGTATAGAAAATGTTCCGGAGCAGCCACAGACAATCAATGACACAAGGGGTCAAAAAAATGAAAAATATCAGAGTTTTTATCTGAAAATTTTCAGTGTTTGGTGGTGAAATTTTCTACATATTTGAATAGGTGTGTTTTCGTAATGAAAAGGAAACAATTCGCTCCCGTTGTGAGGAAATTCTTTCCTTTTGGAGAAGATGTCTTTTCAGAAGAGCTTGGTGTGCAGGAAAGCAATCAGGAAGTCACAAAAGTTGTCATTCTTGTAAAACAACAATTGCGGAATACCAAAGGTATCCATTGTCCTTAAATTATAAGACAGGATAGAAACAATAGCTTTAGACCATTTCTGTTTCTTTTTTTTTTTTTTCAATAATGTTGAGAACAAAGTGAGCACTTTGTTATTCTATTAGTGTTTTGCGATGCATGACTTT
The DNA here is from genome assembly GCA_964016985.1 of Anodontia alba. Classification (NCBI taxonomy): domain Eukaryota; kingdom Metazoa; phylum Mollusca; class Bivalvia; order Lucinida; family Lucinidae; genus Anodontia; species Anodontia alba. The sequence continues at coordinate 67,311,495 of OZ024827.1, read as the reverse complement.
TTATATCTTCAAAGCAAGCAATAAGGTGAGAAGTAGGTCAGATACAGAAATATTGTTTAGACCCATACATAGTAACACGGAAATATAAATCAAAGCACAGACAGTGCTGATGATGGCGCCTGTCAGAAATTCTACTGTATAGGTCTCTAGTACTGATTGGGAATTACGCTGGAATTAACAAACACACACACACACACACACACACACACACACACACACACACACATATATATATATATATATATATATATATATATATATATATAAAATACAATTGTCTTTCTAAAGTGTAATCTGACAGTGGAAAATCAGGCATGTGCCACCGACTATATTTTAACCTTTTGCAGATTGTTGACTTGGTATAGATAACATTTTAATGAAATTAACCATGTCAAGCCCGATAGCATTTTGTTCAGTCCCGTCCGCCGATATTGTACCCATTATGACTAAAATATTTTTTTTTCTTAAAACAAATGAAGTTCACTTTGGTTTGTTTATTCATTCGCTACTTATAATCATCAGCGTGTGTAAGGCTAATATGTTTGAATGTCGAATTTAGCATTATCAGTGTAAAAAAGAGAACTACTTGTTAGGTACATGTAGTTATTATGCTGGTAGTAACAGGGAAACGGATAGTCGAAAAGTGGTGTGTTAAATATAGTGGCAGTTTTTGCAAGCACCCTCCAAAATAGTTTTGAAGATGTCCAGGAAGAGCCACAATCACACATCACGAAAACATATCTATATAATTTTGACCCCCTTAAACCCCAGTTTTATATAGTAAAACTGGGGTTTACAGGGGTATGTATTATTTTTCATATTTCTGCTCAAAAAACAGATTGTTGTACTCGTTAGAACCGCCTCGCCGAGGCGGTTCTAACGAGTACCTACAATCTATGTTTTGAACAGATATAAGAAAATTATCAGATTTTTTTATCTGAAAATTTTCACTTTTTTGGTGGTAAAATTTTCAATATATTTGAATAGGCGTGTTTTCGTAATGGAACATTGCCTACCGAAGATACTAAGAGGAAGAGCAAACAAACCAAGACAGATCGCACACAAGCCACAAACCAAAGAAACGCCAAGCAACCAACTCCCTGTTTCCCAACAAGAGATCAAAATGGTAGACTGATTCCACTAAACACAACAATAAAATAACGAACAAGACAAATATACGAAGAAAAAACTCTGTACGGATTTCTCTTCGACAAACAAAGCTAGATATACCAACAAACAATCACATGCAAGCATAATCAAACAAGAAAAACATCACAGACAGAGGTTGACTATCACAGTCCCTGCATATGTTCAAACAGTTTGGGTAAAACACTATGCCTGTATGCTATACATGCATGCTGTTCTGCTTAAGAATTAAATTATATACGTAAGAAAACTTAATAAATTAAAATAATACAATAATAAAAAGTAAATTGATAAAAAAACAAGCAAATTCCATGGGGAATTTATGTCCCCCGCCTTATTTTTATTTGAGGTGTTAAAAGTGGTAAAGTTAACCAGAGGACCATTGGTCCTGTATCAATTACCTAAGTATTGAAGCAGGAAACCAGTGATAAAAAATAATTTCAAGATTCTGAAAAAGCCACATGCATATCTTCAGACCACCTGTAAAGTTTCAAAGGATCGGCTTAAAACTGTGGTAGGAGTTACGGGGTCAAGATACCTACTCCCTATACGCTTCTGTAGTATTAGAACTAAAAAAATGTCTAAGTTAAAAATGCAGAAAAAGTGGTAAAAAATTATTTCAGGATTCTAAAAGAAACCACATGCATATCTTCAGGCCATCCTAAAAGCCCTTGTAAAGTTTCAAAAGGATCAGACAAAAAACGTGGGAGGTTAAGGGGACAAGGAAACCTGCACCCTATACATTTCTATAATATTAGAACTCAAAAAATGTCTAAGTTAAAAATGCGGAAAAAGTAATAAAAAAATATTTCAGGATTCTGAAAAATCCACCTGCATATTTTCAGGCCATCCTAAAAGCCCACGTAAAGTTTCAAAAGGATCGGTCAAAAACTGTGGGAGGAGTTAAGGGGACAAGGTACCTACTCCCTATACACTTCTGTAATATTAGAACTCAAAAAATGTCTAAGTTCAAAACGTGTAAAAAGTAATAAAAAATAATTTCAGGATTCTAAAAAAAACACATGCATATTGTTAGACCATTCCTAAAGCACCTGTAAAGTTTCAAAAGGATCGGCCAAAAACTGTGGGAGGAGTTAAGGGGACAAGGTACCTGCTCCCTATATACTTCTGTAGTATTAGAACTCAAAAAATGTCTAAGTTAAAAATGCGGAAAAAGTGATAAAAAATTATTTCAGGATTCTGAAACAAACCACATGCATATCTTCAGGCCATCTTAAAAGCCCATGTAAAGTTTTAAAATGATCGGCCAAAACCTGTGGGAGGAGTTAAGGGGACAAGGTACCTACTCCCTATACGCTTCTGTAATATTAGAACTCAAAAAATGTCTATGTTCAAAATGTCTAAAAAGTAATAAAAATTAGTTTCAGGATTCTGAAAAAACCACATGCACATCTTCAGACCATCCTTAAACACCTGTAAAGTTTCAAAAGAATCGGCCAAAAACTGTGGGAGGAGTTAAGGGGACAAGGTATCTGCTCCCTATACACTTCTGTAGTATTAGAACTCAAAAAATGTCTAAGTTAAAAATGCGAAAAAAGTAATAAAAAAATATTTCAGGATTCTAAAAAAACCACATGCATATCTTCAGGCCATTCTGAAAGTCCATGTAAAGTTTCAAAAGGATCGGCCAAAAACTGTGGAAGGAGTTAAGGGGACAATGTACCTACTCCCTATACGCTTCTGTAATATTAGAACTCAAAAAATGTCTATGTTCAAAATGTCTAAAAGGTAATAAAAATTAATTTCAGGATTCTGAAAAAAACACATGCACATCTTCAGACCATCCTTAAAACGCCTGTAATGTTTCAAAAGAATCGGCCGAAAACTGTGGGAGGAGTTAAGGGGACAAGGTACCTGCTCCCTATACACTTCTGTAATGTTAGAACTAAAAAAATGTCTAAGTTAAAAATGCGGAAAAAGTGATAAAAAATTATTTCAGGATTCTGAGAAACCACATGCACATCTTCAGACCATCCTTAAAACACCTGTAAAGTTTCAAAAGGATCGGACAAAAACTGTGGGAGGAGTTTAGGGGACAAAGTACCTACTAAAAACTCGGAACCACGCACCACGCACCACGCACCACGCACCACGCGCCACGCACCACGCACCACGCGCCACGCACCACGCACCACGCCCCACGGAAAACCAAAAACAGTGTCCCTCCACTTTTCTTCGAAAAGGCGGGGGACAATAAACTAATCTAATACTGAGATTATAAAGTAAAAATGAAAATGAAAAATAGTAATAATAATTCAATTTATAAAACCGAGAAGGTCCTGATCAGACTGCGCGGATTCAAAGGCTAATATTGGCCTTTGCTGTTCCCATACACGTTTACAGTATAGTTTATTTAACATTCATATAAACTGTATCAATGAAAAACGTGGCGTTAATTCACATGCAGGTCAGTAAAAAGCCAAATTATCCAAGCCTTCTCACATGCCACGTCTCACCAGGAATGATGTCACCTTTTATCCAAAAGACCACAGTAGTAATCAAAGCGTTCTTCAGATGATCTGCAGGGGTATTTGACCAGACTGCACTGACGATCCGACTGATCAGAGCCTAAGCTGTCTGTCTGCCTACATATTAACCCACATTGCCTATCGTCCCTTAAAAGGGACATTATCAAAATATGTAGACCCAGATCACACGCTTTATGTGCTTGAGACCACATACACAACCTACGTAAAACATACGGGAAATATATTGTAATATGTTAATCATGTACAGTCGACTCTCTTTATCTCGACTTCGCTTATCTCGAATAACCGCTTATCTCGAAGTGAAAGTCTGGTCCCTGTTTTACATGCAAATATAACAACAGGTAACAAAATATTGTGGAAAAGAAGAGCAATTTTCTCCTCAATTCCACAATATGTTCAATATACCGCTTAAACTCAGGAGTCAAATCACATATTCATTTGTGAAATGCGGTTGTTCGATGGATGGTTTCCTCAATTCTGCAAATCTGATATGTCGAGATTCGGATATCTCGAAGCATTTCAAAGAGTCCCTTGGACCGATATAACGAGAGTCGACTGTATACTGCTGATGAAAAACATTGTGCACCCGCAAAAAAAGAAACGAGTCTGAGGTCAACATACCAAAATCGAATTTCGGAAAATCATAAAGTTGACAAAGACAAAGAAAAAATTAGGAATGTTCAGACAGACAGACAAACATTGACCCAAAATAAATGGGGTATAATCAGGCGTCCATGGAAAGTAAACATTACTTGGTAAGCATGCTTCACCCACCATGCATAATCAATCAGTCTGAACAGAGATTTAGGAACGTACGGGAATAGTAATGTCCGGTGTTTAGGAAGTCTGTTTATGGCTTGGCTGTTGCAAAATATCAGAATTAAGTCTGGAAACAGCCACACCGAAGGGATTGACAAGGTAATGATGCTTCCCATAGAGTTCCTTAAGTGTTGACACCAGTTTAGTTCTTTGATATCCCTGAGTCAACGGTCTTGTATGAAGCAGTCTTGCTCGTTCGATAAAGTCCTGATACTCATAGCAGGCTCTAGCATAACGAATTTACTGTGAAATGTAAAACACCGTAAGCTGCGAAATATTAGATTTGATTACAATTTGATTACAACTTGATTACGAAATGAGAAGAAATGCCTTTGAATCATGCTTGTATCAAAATGTGTTTGCTATATGGAGCTATCCAACATACATTTTCATATGAAAAAATAAAAATAGTCGACTATTGTTATATCGACTCTGCTTATCTCGAATAACCGCTTATCTAGAAGTGAAAAAGCTGGTCCCTGACATGGAAATTTAACAATGGGTAACAAAGTATTGTGGAAAAGAAGAGAAATTGCTCCTAATTTCTCCTCTTTTCCACAATATTTTCAATCTATAACGTCAGAGTCAAATTATATATTCATTTTGTGAAATGTGGCTTTTCGATCTATTTTATCCTCTGTTCTGCAATTGTGATATGTCGAGGTACGGATATCTCGAAGTATTTCAGAGATGCCCTTGGACTTCGAGATAATAAGAGTCAACTGTAAATAAATTTACCCAGGAAAGGCTGCATTCACGAAACACGGCCTTCCTGGGGCACCACATCACGAAAACATACCTATATAATATTGACCCCCTTAAACCCCACTTTTATATAGTAAAACGGGGGTTCACAGGGGTATACATTATTTTTCTTATTTCTGCTCAAAAACATAGATTGTGGGGTACTCGTTAGAACCCCTTCGCCGAGGCGGTTCTAACGAGTACCCACAATCTATGTTTTAAGCAGAAATATGAAAAAATATTAGAATTTTTATCTGAAAATTTTCAGATTTTGGTGGTGAAATTTTCAGTATATTTGAATAGGCGTGTTTTCGTAATGAAAAGAACACAAGAAGAACAACAAATAATGATAAAGCTGCTCATTTGCAACAACGAACTTCAACGGCTCGAACATGTTCAGTTTGGGACCATGGAAATTTGTTCGAGACATACGTAGTTCGAGCCACTGACGGACAATCAAAGCGCCAGGTCATGAGGCAAATGGGGATAATTTATGAATGTCTATTTCATCCTTAAAAAATATTGGTATGTTGAATGTACTTATTTGAATATTAGAATCGCCACATCGAGGCGATTCTAATGAGTACATAGAACATACATTTTCATGATAAAATAAAAACAAGAGGACCATGATAGTCCTATATCGCTCACCTGAGCAAACAGATTTGCATACTTACTGTTGAAGATTCAGCCAAGTTCACTGCTCTAAGATTTATGTATAAATTTTATAGCCCTGCCCCCCCCCCCTCCCCCCTCCCCACACCCCAACACACCAAGTCATGTTTTTTTTTTTTCTTTTTATCACATCATGACTTGACTTAATCTTGAAGGAAGGTCACCAAAGGAACATTTCTGCCAAGTTATTTTGAAATTGGTCCAGTGGTTCCTGACAAAAAGATTTTTAAAGTGTTTTATATCGCTATAAAGCCCTACCTCCTGACTGATTTCAATAATGCTTTAGTAACCCTCTACCAAGAATGTTCAAGCAATCCTGATTTGTCAAAAAACATGGCTGCTTAGTGGTGGGGCTTATTTTCCCAATAGATCTAAATAGAAAACTTTAAAAATCTTCTTGTCAGAAACCACTGAACTGATTTCAATTTAACTTGGCAGGAATGTTCCTTTGGTTACCCTCTACCAAGTTTGTTCAAGCTGTCATGATTCGTCAAAAAAATGGCCGTTAGGGGGTAGGGCTTTATAGCGATATAAAACACTTTAAAAATCTTTTTGTCAGAAACCACTGGACCAATCTTGGTAGAGGGTCACCAAAGCAACATTTCTGCCAAGTTACATTGAACTCGGTCCAACGGTTTCTTAAAAGAAGATTTTTAAAAAAAAATTATATAGATATATAGGGAAAATAAGCCCCGCCTCCTAGCGGCCATGTTTTTTGACGAATCACGATTACTTGAACAAGGTACAGGGTTACCATGGAAACATTTTTGCCAAGTTACAATGAAATTGGCCCAGTGGTTTCTGACAAGAAGAGTTTTCAAGTTTTCTATAAAGATATATAGGGAAAATAAGCCCCACCCCCTGGCGGCCATGTTTTTTGACAAATCCAAATGCTTGAACAATCTTGGTACAGAATCACCAAAGGAATATTTCTGCAAAATTATATAGCAATTGATCCGGGGGGTTCTGACAAGAAGATTTTTTAAGTTTTCTGTATAGATATATAGGGAAAATGAGCCCCGCCCCCTGGCGGCCATGTTTTTTGACAAATCCAAATAACTTGAACAATCTTCGTAGACCATCACCAAAGGAACATTTCTGCAAAATTATATGAAATCGGTCCAGTGGTTTCTGACAAGAAGATTTTTTTAAGTTTTCTTCATAGATATATAGGGAAAATAAGCCCCGCCCCCTGGTGGCCATGTTTTTTGACGAATCCAAATGGCTTGAACAACCTTGATAGAGGATCACCAAAGGAACATTTCTGCAAAAGTATATGGAAATCAGTCTAGTGGTTTCTGACAAGAAGATTTTTTAAGTTTTCTATATAGATATATAGGGAAAATAAGCCCCGCCCCCTCGCGGCCATGTTGTTTGACGAATCCAAATGGCTTGAACAATCTTTGTAGAGAATCACCAAAGGAACATTTCTGCAAAATTATATTGAAATCGGTCCAGTGGTTTCTGACAAGAAGATTTTTAAAGTTTTCTATATAGATATATAGGGAAAATAAGCCCCGCCCCCCGGCGGCCATATTTTTTGACAAATCCAAATGGCTTGAACAACCTTGGTAGAGGATCACAAAAGGAACATTCCTGCAAAATTATATGGAAATCGGTCCAGTGGTTTCTGACAAGAAGATTTTTAAAGTTTTCTTCATAGATATATAGGGAAAATAAGCCCCGCCCCCTGGCGGCCATGTTTTTTGACAAATCCGAATGGCTTGAACAATCTTGGTGGAGGATCATCAATGGAACATTTCTGCAAAGTTATATGGAAATAGGTCCAGTGGTTTCTGACAAGAAGATTTTTTAAGGTTTCTACATAGATAAGTAGGGAAAATAAGCCCCGCCCCCTGGCGGCCATGTTTTTTGACGAATCCAAATGGCTTGAACAATCTTGGTAGAGGATCACCAAAGGAACATTTCTGCAAAATAATATTGAAATCGGTCCAGTGGTTTCTGACAAGAAGATTTTTAGAGTTTTTTATATAGATTTTATAGGGAAAATAAGCCCCGTCACCTGGCGGCCATGTTTTTTGACGAATCCAAATGGCTTGAACAATCTTGGTAGAGGGTCACCAAAGGAACATTTCTGTAAAATATATGGAAATCGGTCCAGTGATTTCTGACAAGAAGATTTTTGAAGTTTTTAGTTAAAAAATCTATTTTTAGCTCCTGTGACCAAGATATGCAATGGACCGGAACCATTTGAACAACTTTGAAAGAGGACCAACCAAGGATCATTCCTGTGAAGTTTGGTCAAATTCCAATCAGTGGTTTAGGAAGAGATGTTGTTTAAAGATTGTGGACGGACGGACGACGACGACGACGACGGACGGTGAGTGATCACAATACCTCACCTTGAGCCTTCAGGTGAGCTAAAAATCACCAAAACATCACTAAATGTTAGTTGTTGTTGTTGCTGCTGTTTTAGAAATTCCTAGGGACTCAGAAGCAGGTTCGAATCAGCGATGGTAGCCATCGGTGTTCGAGTCATTTAGGCTTTATTGTACAAACAAAGAAGACTTGCAACAAAGGAACGAAAACACGCATATTCAAATAAATTAAGAATTTTACCACCGCCCAAAAAATGAAAATTTTCGGATAAAATATTTTGATATTTTTCATATTTCTGCTCATTACATAGATTGTTGGTACTCGTTAGAACCGCCTCGACGTTGCGGTTCTAACGAGTACACAGTCTATGTCTTGAACAGAAATAACTAAAATAATGTATACCCCTGCAAACCCAGGTTTTACTTATAAAAGTGGGGTTTAATTGGGTCAAAATTATATAGGCATGTTTTCGTGATGGGTCAGTAGAATCAACTACTAGGGGCTTAAACTATGCCTCGATGGAAACCTCGCACTTAATTGAGCTAGCGCACGACAAAACTTACAATAAGACCTGGGTGACCAGCAAAAGGTCAGATCATCCTGTACATCCACCCAGTCTGACAAGGGTTCTTGTCGTGTGATCAGACTGATACAACTGCGCGGATGCGCAGGCTGATTTGAGTCTTCGCTGGTCGCACACGTTTTATCGAAGTTTTTGTCGTGCGCTGGCTCAGGTCTGATGCAGCAGAAAATTATAAATATGAGCCAGCATACGGTTAAACCTACAATAAGACTTGGGCGACTAGTGAAGACTCAAATAAGTCTACGCATTCGCGCAGTCTGACCAGTCTTCGCTGGTAGCATGTGCCTTCTACAGCCTCCAGGTTATCAAAAAAGGAATAAAGGACAATCCTTGCCATACTTGGTAGATGTACCGGCAGATCTGAGTCTTTGCTGTTTACACAGGTCTAATTGTAGGTTTTGTCGTGCGCTGGTCATAGTTGTTCAATCAACGTCAGGTCCTCTATCTAATTAGTGAAACATCACGGTAAAACAGACAGAATCATAAAAGTGCAGTGAAACTAAGTAGAAGGCTCAATAGCGTTCTGAAGGTAGTGCAAAAGAAAACGACAATTTAGACCGCGATTGGCCCGACTACAATATAGCGATCAAACATGGTTTTTCATGCATTAACATTTGCCAGGTCCCGTGGGAGGTGTTGAAAACCGAGGCCGAAGGCCGCGGTTTTCAACACCTCCCAAGGGACCTGGCGAATGATAATGCATTGAAAAACATGTTTGATCGCTATTATTGCATAAAAACTGAAAACACTTGCTACATTTCGCGTTATTTCTTGCACTATTTTGTTTCGCCTTTTCACCGATGTCTCGCGAACTTAATTTCCACTGACTATGCTCGTTCTAGGGCCGGGCAGTACACATCTCGTAACGGCAGTAAATCTGTGGCCCAGGTACGATCATATTGAAAGTTGCGTAGCCGTGCATTAACAGCGCGTGAATTCCCTTGTTAATACGCAGCTTTTTGCCGGTTAATGCACGGCTGTTAATAACGTGCGACACTGCCTTTTATGCAATAATAAGCCATAGACAGGTGCAAACCTTCTGTAACAGCTTTCAGGAAGAAGCCGTCCTTCAATCTGAGGTTTGCTCACCGTTGCGCAATTATAGAGGAAAGCTATCAAACACGAATGGGTTAACAACCGAGCTTGCAAGTCACCGCATAACATACATACATGTGAAGTTTTCGTATGGAAATCACATGTGAGTTATTCACATGAATAGCAAATGTATGACATATTAAATCATAACTGTGCTTTATATATGACAAAAACTTTTGTTCAGTCGAACGTCAACGGCTCGAATAGCTTTAGGACCATGGGAGTTTGTTCTAGTCATAGGTTCGTTCCATTGAGGGTTCATCATAGCGCCAGGTCAGGAGGCAAATGTGGATTATTTCGGAATGTCATTTCGAGCCTTTATAAATACAATGTAATGGTATGTTTAGTGTAGTCATTAGAATCGACTCGATGAGGCAATCCTAATGAGTACAAACAACATGCATTTTCATGACAAAATAAGGCGCATCCCTTAATATTTGTTTTCCTGAGCAATAGAAAGAATTTCCTAGGGAATCAAGAACGAGTTCGAATCAGTCAGTCATAGAAGATTTACTGTATGTAATTTTTGCTGTGAGTGGTTCTCTACTCAATAAAAATAGAATTGTCTATTTACTGCTGTTGCAATCGCTCAGTCGGTTAAGTGTCGTTCAGGATGATTATTTAATGACCGACTTTGACAGAAAAATGATGATAACAGAAGAAATAAAATATACAGACTTGAAGATAGCCTGTTAAAGCCAGCCGAAAGCATTATTTTTACTGACACGGAAAAAGGTACCTTGTCGCTAAATATGCGGAATTTTCTTATTTCAATCAGGCTAGCCTGCGATATGGACTGTTTTCATATATACGATTTTGAATACATGTAGAAAAGAATATATACTGACCGACAGCTAGGAATTTAGCAGTAGTACTGACAGCAGTACGGGCAGTATATTGATATACTGCTGCTGTTGCTGCTACAAACTTCATATAATACTGATAATGGTACAGACTATATCGCGAATTGTATAGACTACACTCCTGTCTTTACCATAAATATTCGGAAACCTTATCATCCTTCCATAATGGCTCTATAATTAGAACAAATCTATTTTGCTTCCTGTTGACACATCTTAAAACTGTTGGAGATGAATGGCAAGCAGTGTAGATTCCAATCGGATGCCGCCTTATTTGGGTATACACTTTTAGCCCAGTTATGTCTGTCAGAATAGTTCGGGTAAATACGGTGTAATCTTTATTGTGAATTGCATAGATTACACTATGAATTGTATAGACACTACTGCGAATGGTATAGACTTCACTGTGAACTCCCTGACTACGAATGACATTCACATATTGATGCAATTACTTTCATATGATATATGTGTTAACTTGAAAGCAATCCCTGTCAAGAGTCACGACATATTAGAGCAAATTTCGCATTACAGCTGATACCAGAACAATGTGTATATCGTAACGTTTCTATGACGCTCCTGACGCTCCATATACCAATGCTAAAATGAATGGAAAACTCAACGGAAACTCTACCAAAAGTCGGGCCTATATAATAGTCAGAAAGAAACTTGACAAAGATTCGAACTGATCTCCCAGTATAATCAGTATTGCTAAGAACATATTCCTATTCAATCATCCAGTAATGGCACATAAATTCATTATTATAAGTGGATATAATTCCATAAAAATCCCTTCGATGTTTTTGCAATAAGAGATATTTACTTCAGAACAGTAAACACAAATCAAAGAAGGTAGTTTAAATATATATTGAATCGGAAATACCTTCATTTGTGGGCTTTACGTTTGAAATAGTTCATGAGAGTCTGTAAATATGTTTCCAAACGAGGAAGAGCAATGCCCTATGTGGACAATTCATTACGAAAACACGCCTATTCAAATGTATAGAAAATTTCATCTCCAAAAACTGAAAATTTTCAGACAAAAAAAACTCTGATATTTTTCATATTTCTGCTCAAAACATAGATTGTGGGTACTCGTTAGAACCGCCTCGGCGAGGCGGTTCTAACGAGTACCCACAATCTATGTTTTGATCAGAAATAAGAAAAATAATGTATACTCCTGTAAACCCCAGTTTTACTATATAAAAGTGGGGTTTAAGGGGGTCAAAATTATATAGGTATGTTTTCGTGATGGTGACTCAATATTGCGCGTTCCAACTCGTACATAGTTTCGGGCTTAGCACACTATAGGCTAATTATTCATGATGAAATTTAATCACATTATTATTATTATTCACAGAAAAAGGCCTGATATTTCATGCAAACTCTTCGAAGTTTTCAGCTTTCGAATCTCTCTAACCCGTTTACACAGTGAGACACCACCCTTTTTATTTTAACCCGCTTGCACAAAGTTAAGCACAGCTATTTTAACGAGTGTTTTTATGATAAAAGGTTAAAGATAAAAAGGTTAAACTATCCCTTGTCATGCTGAATATACTATGATTCTACGCCCACTTCTAATTTCCAACCAATCAGATAACTAGATCCAGGTTGTTGATACAACTGATCAGGATCTACACTGTTTGCAAAGGCAGGGCATATCCGGGTACAACAGGATCAGGACTATTTCTGAAAACAAAACACAACTGAAACAAGAAATGCTTCATTTATTCAGAAGTTAGGTAGTCCCGCATTTCACCATTTTCTTTTGTGGACAGGGGTCTTAAGAGGGGTGGGTGTGAGAAATTGTAAGGAAGTTCCCGAGGTGCGGACATGGGCGAAATATGCACAGTTTCTGAAATATACTAATTATTATATTCCAAGGCTGTGAGAGGCTATTGGAAGGAAATGTAATTTTAGGGTAAAATGCCAGGTTGACAGCATACGCTGCTAAAAGGACGTTGCGAGAAAAATGTGTACAAATATGCTCTCTTCTTTGTAAATATGAGTTTTGGGCTGCGTTCAATTAACCGAAACACTCGCGAGAGGTTTTCCCAAACTATTTTGCTTCTTTTGAAAGATTATTGTAAACCCGTCTTGTGACTTCAAATTAGAGAGTAATTCGACTGGTAGAACACCGGATGTAAACCGATCAGTTGACTGTCAATGAAGGACCATGTGGGATCGAATCTCGCAAGATTGCTTTTTTGGTTAATTGAAAGGTGCGGAAAGGATGAATTTCTTTGTGGTCTTAGTTTTTTATTTGTGTCACGAATTTGTTGCGTTATTGGAATATGAAAGTAATAGTGGTTGTTCACTTTGTGTGATATCGATTCTGGATAGCAGATTACTTCAGTCTATATTTATTCTGATAAATTTGTAAAAAAAATGGAAATATAATATTAACTTTTAAATCAATTCAAATTCTACAGAATTCTTAAAACAGTCATTCTTTGTTCTCTACTTTTTGATCCTTCTCATCTTAGTCAATAGCCATTAAGAATCTTTGAAGTCGTTTCGTTAAATCTAATGGCATAGTTATACAAGCTATCATCAATGTTCATTTGGATAAATATCTGTGCATCCTGTGTTCTTCCTGGGATATATTCCACCGTAGAAACTTTTATAGCCAAGTCTTGTGGAGTAATTCCGGAACACCCTCGTGATTATCAGTCTAGTTTGTCTACTACAAATATCTTCAGTGCTGCATTGCAAAACCACAAACTAAAATGGCAGGAGTACAGAGTGTCGATGACAAAGGCGCCTTTAACTTCAAACATCAAAGTGACACAATTGTACACCAAAGCAGTAGTTATGATGAGGATGATACAATTAACTATATGCTGTCAAACGACTGGAGCAATCTTGAGTCCCAAAATTTGTCTCGTTGTTGATATATACATGAAAATAACCATGCTGTCAAACAAAAGCAAGTCGCCAGGATTTACACCTGTGACAATTATCAGCCGGGCCAAGCCCCCAGATACTCCGGAAAAGAACTGGGCCCAGTTGTTCAAAGCGTCGTTAGCTTAACGAGCTCGTTAAGGGTCATTTCGTTAACTGTTTTAGCCGATTCAATACACAATATTCTGATATTTTTTGCTGAAAAAATGTGAGTAGCTTTTGCACTGCAAAAGCTACTCACATTTTTCAGCAAACAATTTCAGCATATTTGCGTATCACTCGATTAAAATTTTAACGAATCGTTAACTAACGACGTCGTTAGCTTTGAACAACTGGGCTCTGGAATATAGATTCACTCAACAGTCCTTCAACTCAGAATGATACCGTCCTTGACATGAATTCTTCTTCTGTTACGAAAAGCCCCAAAGATACAATATAATGAAATTTAATACCACCTCTTTCCCTATGAACACCAACTCGACATTGTATTTGCAAAAACGAACTATTCATGAACTTAAAAACACGTTTGGACAAAACATATAGTCAATGTACACCAAAGAACAAAACATATCCGTGTACGACACATATTTGAGGAAGACGCTGTGTTTGAACTGTAGTTATAAAAAAAAAGATAAACACTAATTTTCCGCCAATAAATTCCGGTTTGAAGAATCATCACCCATGGTATCGCGTGTAATGGCTCGTGACAATTCCAATGTCCAGTCAACAATCACGACATTGAAAGAAATGAAAAATGAATTAATTTTCCTTCGAGAAATTACACATGTTTAATCTGGAGAATTAAAACCTTTGAAGGACAAAATAGACTTTATAAACAGCAACTCTGGCAGCTCGAGCTCATCTCTTGAAATGAACGATATAGATAATTTTGGGGCTTCGAAAAAGTCAGTGAATCTGCCGAGCAATAATTCAAAACGGCACGATGATGAGCATAAAATTCAAGTGATTAAGTATGGACGTAGCAGTGACCAACAGGCGTGAGCAATATAGAAATTTCAGCAGTGAATTGGAACAAGAGTTGTCAGAAGACAACGCAGCTCACCAGAAAGGGCTGATCGGATAAGAATACAATCTCTAAATATTAAAGATTAAATGCAGAACTTAAATATAGCTGTAAATGACAGAGTATGACCTGATTTTGATGTCGGAAGAATGTCAAACTGAGGGATGGGGTATATTCCATTGAAACAGCTTCCTTTAGGTTGGTGTGGAGAAAATATGAAAGCTATACCTTACACGCTGAATCCCTTAGGTTGGTGTGGACGAAAAATGAAAGCTATATCTTACATACTTCAGCAGTCATGTACACTAATCAAAACTTAAACACAGCTGTAAATGACACAGTATTACCTGACCTTGACCTAGGCAGAAGGTGAAACTGAGGAAAGGGTGTGTGCTATTGGAAGTTCTTACCCTAACGTTGGTGTAGGCTAAATATTAAAGCGAAAGCGGTATCTTGAATTCTTCAGCAGTTACAAACACTTTTCAGAACTTAAACGCAGAACTCGAACATGGGTTCAAATGACAAAGTATGACCTGACCTTGACCTAGGCAGAAGGTCAAACTGAGGAAGGAATGTGTGCTATTGAAAGGTCTTCCCCTAAGGCTGGTGTGGGCCAAATATTGAAGCTCTATCTTGAATACTTCAGCAGTTATGTACATTTTTCAAACCTTAAACGCAAAACTTAAACGTGGGTGTAAATGACAAAGTAAGACCTGACCTTGACCTACATTACGGTCTAACTTGGAGATGATGGTGTATGCTATTGAAAGGTCTTACCCTAAGGTAGGAGTAGGCCGAATATGAGAGCAGTACCTTAAACATTTAAAAACTATGCACACATTTGAAAACTTAAACATTGTGCTAACGCGGACGCCGACAGACGCCGACGCCAACGACTGGGCGACAACATAAGCTCTCCAGGGACATAGTCCCGGCGAGCTAATAAAATGGGGCTTCGAAAAAGTCAGTGAATCTGCCGAACAATAATTCAAAACGGCGCGATGATGAGTATAAAATTCAAGTGATTATTTATGGACGTAGCAGTGATCAACAGACGTGTCAAAATAGACATCAGGATGCAAGACGCGTCAGTTAGCCAGGAAAAGTAAATCGAAGAAGAACATTCTACTGATAGGTGATTCGATACTTAAAAGAATTAACATTAAAGGTCTAAACTCAAATGTGCACAAACATTCTGTATCAGGTGCCACGTTAGAGAATCTGATGACGGATATCGATCTTTATGACATTTCACAACTTGACTCTATCATTTTGTACAATGGGTGTGTGTGTGTGTGGGGGGGGGGGGGGGGGGGGAGGGGCAAAATAGATAGAAGTAAAGAGCATAGCACAATAGCGGAACAATATGACAAGCTCGTTGCAGTTTTAAGATCAAGGAATCCCAACTGTAAGGTGTTACTTTCGAAGATAGCACCTAGAGGTGATGTTGATGTGAAAATGATCAATGACATAATTGGGAGCGTAGCTCAAGCATGTGACATTGTGAAAAATTACAGAGCATTCTTCGACAAACGTGGACAGCTTATAACTCGGTTCTACAACACTGAGTATCCTGTTCACCCATCAAACTCTGGCAAAAAACAGACTTAGGGAACTATAAACGATTTGGTGAACATCATTCGTACTTCCAATTTTGTGGTCTTCAGTGTTTTGCTAGTAAGTATTATCCGAGTAGAAATTCGTTGCCGATATTTTGTTTTTTGTTTTCCAATGGCCTCATTGGATTAATGGGAATATCTTGCCGCAAGGTAATAATGGGCGGTGCCTTAACTGTTATGGCAGTTCTCATAGTGCGATCGACAGCGGACGCAATCAGATGTTGGTTTCGTGGATGACTAGGACACAAAAAATCATTTTATAGGAATTAGTTCGGCAAAGATGTCGACTACGTAAATGGAAAAACCGTGAATGGAACAGTCCTATATCGCTCACCTGAGCAAACAGATTTACATTCTTACTATTGAAGTTTCAGCCAAGTTCACTGCATTAAAGATGCCCCCTCCCCCCCCCCTTCCCTCCTCCCCCAGCGGCCATGTTTTTTAACGTCTCATGACGGCTTAACTGAATCTTGAAAGACGGTCACCAAAGAAACATTTCTGCCAAGTTATATTGAAATCGATCCAGTGGTTTCTAACAAAAAAGATTTTCAAAGTGTTTTATATAGCTATGTTGGGATAATAAGCCCCGCTCCCTAGCGGCCATGGTTTTTGACGAATCATGACAGCTTGAACAAACTTGGTAGAGGGTCACCAAAGAAACATTACAGCCAAGTTATACTGAAATCGTCTCAGTAGTTTCTGACAAGAATATTTGTAAAGTTTTCTGTTTAGATATATAGGGAAAATAGGCCTCGCCCCCTAGCAGCTATGTTTTTGACGAATCTTGATTGCTTGAACAATCTTGGTAGAGGATCACCAAAGCAACATTCCTGCCAAGTAATATTAAAATCAGTCAAGCGGTTTTTGACAAGATGAATTTAAAAGATTTCCATATAGATATAGAGGAAAAATAAGCCACGACCCTTGGCGGCCATGTTTTTGATGACTCATGAGGGCTTAAACAAACTTGATAGAAGGTCACCAAAGCAGCATTCCTGCTAAGTTACATTGAACTCTATCCAGTGGTTTTTGACAAGAAGATTTTTTTAAGTTTTCTATAAAGATTATATAGGGAAAATAAGCCCCACCCCTAGCAGCCATGTTTTTGACGAATCATGACGGCTTGAACAATCTTGGTAGATGGTCACCCAAAAAAAATATTCCTGCCAAGTTATATTGAAATCGGTCCATTGGTTTATGACAAGAACATTTTCTATATTGATATCTAGGCAAAATAAGCTCTGCTTCCTAGCGGCCATGTTTTTGACGTATCATGACGGCTTAAACAATCTGGGTAGAAGGTAACGAAAAGGAACAATTCTGCTAAGTTATATTGAAATCGGTCCAGTGGTTTCTGACAATAATATTTTTAAAGTTTTTAAAGTTTTCTATATAGATATATAGGGAAAATAACCGCCCCTGCCCCCCCCCGTCCTCCCCCACTCCCTCCACACACACACACACACACACACACACACATACACACACACACACACACACACACACACACACACACACACCAAGCAGCCATGTTTATTGACGAATCATGACGGCTTGAACAAACTTGGTAGAGGGTCACAAAAGAAATATAAGAAATATTCCTGCTAAGTTATATTAAAATCGGTCCATTGGTTTCTTACGAGAACATTTTTAAAGTATTCTATATGAATATATAGGGAAAATAAGCTCCGCCCCTAGCGGCCATGTCTTTTTAACGTATCATGACTGCTTGAATAATTTTGGTAGAGGGTCACCAAAGGAACATTTCTGCCAAGTTATATTGAAGTCGGTCCAGTGGTTCTGACAAGAAGATTTTTAAAGAAGCCCTGCCCTCTGGAGGCCATGTTTTTTGACGAATCACGACAGCTTAAACAAACTTGGTAGATGGTTACCAAGGAAACATTTCAGTCGTTATATTGAAATCAGTCCACGGTTTCTTACGAGAAGATTTTTTAAAGTTTTCTATATAGATATATAGGGAAAATAAACCCCGCTCCCTAGCGGTCATGTTTTTTCACGAATCATGACGGCTTGACCAATCTTGGTAGAGGGTCACTAAAGAAAAATTCCTGCCGAGTTACATTCAAAAAATCGGTCCAGTGGTTTCTGACAAGATTATTTTTTTAAGTTTTCTATATAGATATATAGGGAAAAAAGGCCCGCCCCTAGTGGTCATGTTTTTTTGACGAATCATGACGGCTTGAACAATCTTGGTAGAGGGTCACCAAGGAAATATTTCTGTCAAGTTATATTGAAATCGGTCCAGTGTTCTGACATGAAGATTTTTAAAGTTTTCTATATAGATATATAGGGAAAGTAAGCCCCGCCCCTGGCGGCCATGTTTTTTGACGAATCCAAATAGCTTACACAATCTTAGTAGAAGATCACCAAAGGAACATTTCTGCAAAATTATATTGAAATCGGTCCAGTCGTTTCTGACAAGAAGATTGTTTTAAGTTTTCAGTTAAAAAATTTGTTTTTAGCTCCTGTTACCTAGATATGCAATGGATCGGAACATTTTTGAAAGAGGACCAACTAAGAATCATTCCTGTGAAGTTTGGTCAAATTTCAGTCGGTGGTTTAGGAGGAGATGTCGATGGAAGAAACTGTTTACAGACGGACGGACGGACAGATGCATGGACGGACGCACGCACGACGGACGACGGACAAATGTGATCACAAAAGCTCACCTTGTCACTTCGACACAGGTGAGCTAAAAGTCGCTACCTATAATCACTTATCTTTTGTTTCCACAATGCGCAAAATAAGTCTATTGAAAGCCGTTCACTTAATGGTGTAACGACAGTAAATTGCACATATGCCAGATATAATCAGAAAACAATAAAATGCGCCTCTTTGAATGTATGTGGTTAAGGCGGAAAGTGCAGTTTCCAGCTTTTTGTAGCTTGGTTGACCAATACAATTTATTTCGAGTGTGAAAAGAAAAGATGCTTACGATGAAATCAAGTTGATTGGGTAAGAATTTTTATCACAGTGTCGAAAACAGATTTTTTTTCCGTAAAAGCGGTGGCATTTGCGTTTTTGTTAAAGAAACTATTTTTGAAAGTGTCTCTGTAGTTGAATAAGAGACAGATTACGTTTTATGTCTTAAATCGGACAAACGTGCTTTCAAAATGAATGATGGTAGTTTTATTGGTGCAATTTATATCCCATCAAGGGACTCAAAGTTTTATACAAATGGTGAAATTGATTTGTTCAATGCTGAAGTGTCTGAAATGTGTACCTCACATAATTATGTCTTGCTAATTGATGACTTTAACGCACGAATATACAACAAACTCGATTTTATCGAAGCTGATGGTAATTTTCAGACCTATTTGATTTTGATGTAAACTCAAATTACTTTAATGTCTCTTTAAAGTTTGATGGTTGTAAGCTTTCTAAAAGCCGTATTTCACAAGACACTATTGTAAACAATAAGGTAACCTACTTCTTGACATGTGTAAGTAAAAAAAAAGTTTATTCTTAAAGGGAGATGTGATTCTAGTATGAATGTAGGTGCAATGACTTTTCGTGGCAAGTCAGTAGTTGATTACATAGACTATCGTTTCTTGTAATGGTGATAGGTTTAACTTCAAACTTGACGAAAACACCATCGCTGTAATTATTTTAAATACTTAGTCGTTTGTACGAAAAGCAGAAGTTCTTTTGTATAAAGCCAGGAAACATAATGTTGGCCAGGCTAGAAAGGCTTAGTGGTTTATTCTAAGAGGCGATTTGTTTTATATCTTAACCTTGTGTTGTTTTGTTCTAGTGTTTTTCAGTCCTTTTAGCGTTGCGATTACCTCGCTTGGGGAAGAGAGAGCTAATCTTAGTGCTTTTCGTACGTTTGTTCGATTTGTGCTTGTTTGGTTTTATCGGTTGCCTCTTCCTCTTGGTGTCTGGAAAGGGCTGCGGTTTGTGATTGTGCCACTCCCTGGACTTTTCTCTTACCTTTTTTTAGCATCTTTTATACGAAGGAGCACGAAATCATAACTGTCTCCTTGATTTGCAACTGCACCCGTTTGATTACATTACTTTACCCATTGCTTTATATTCATGTTAGGCCTGGGGATCCAGCTTATCGAAAACTTCATAATGAGTTGTAAGACGAATGACAAACCTTAGAAAAAGGACGCCTACCTATATGCTACATGCCAAACTAGGAGGTAGATCAATCGAAATTAACATAAAAAGCCGAATGATTGGCTTTTGGTTATCACTTGTAAACGAAATAAAATACTGAACTGTTAAAGATATAAAACCAAAAGATGCAACATGATGCAGAAATTATGATATGTTGTATCAGAGACTACCTTGTTTCGGGCGGTCGTTTAGATCTTTTTTTTTTTTTTTTTTTTTTCACAAAAGTGACAGAATGTATGGAGAGCAAAGGCCCGAATGATACTTTACGCATGTGCATGGTGATCTGAATCTGCGCATTTTGCGCGTGTTTGAAGTCACCTTTTCGCTTGACATGGCCCAATTATCATCTTTTAAACAGTGTAATAGGGATTTAAACGTCTCTGCGAACATCGTAGATTATACTGCGAATGATGAAGTATGTAGAATATCATTGTTGTAAATTGGTTAATTGGGAATTGAAACACTTTCAGGGGTACCTCTGTCAAAATTACTTCCATACCTTCTGAAAAGGTGTCTGCTCTAAAAGGGAAGAATTTGCTCCTTTTGGGGAGCAAATGCATTCCTTTTAGAGTACATCCTTTTAGAGTAAACCCCTTTGGGAGCAAATATTTTCTTTTAGGGTAGACCTCTTTTTAGAAGGGGGTTAGTGTGCAGAAAAGCAAACAAGAAATAACAGATGTCATCTCTCTGGTAAAAATGGTGATAGACCTACCAAGCGCATACAGTCTCCTTAAACTGCGACGGGGAAGTTCCAGATTTATACCTTTCTCAGTTTTAGACAGCGACTGATAGTCCGGTTGGGCAGTTAGTTTGCCGTTCGTAGCTTATAGTCAGCGGCGTTCGCATGAGAGACAGGGTACCTTTCCGCTTGATCCGACACGATTGATGTACTGACATAAACGATCCAGTTAAGCAGAACTATTATATATCTCTTGCGAGTTGCCGTGTTAAACATTAAGAGTATAATAAATATCACCGATATGCGTAAGGGAATAATTAAGACGTCAATAATTTAGATATGATGAAATAAAACGAATAATTTCTGCAATTTTGCACAAGATGTTTGGCATGTGATTCGCTGATAATTATTCAATTCTCAAATCGTTCAGTAAATTATGACGAATAGTATTGCACTCTATGGCAAAACTCAATATTTTCTCACAAGAATCAACCGCTTTTCACATACTGCTGACGTTTGTCGGTGCATACTCGGAATGGCTTTTGCCATTACGTGTACAATAACAAGTCTATGTAGTTCGTACCCCGTGTTCCGCTGTCAAATGCAGTCGAACATGTCTATGTAGTTCGTACCCCATGTTCCGCTGTCATATATAATCGAACATGCCTATGTAGTTCGTATCCCGTGTTCCGCTGTCATATGCTGTCGAACATGTCTATGTAGTTCGTACCCCGTGTTCCGCTGCCATATACAGTCGAACCTCAATAACTCGAACATATTGGGACCATGTAAATTTGTTCTAGACATGGGTAGTTCGACCCATTAACATTTTATCATAACGCCAGGTCAGGAGGCAATTGGATATAATTTAGGAATGCCTTTTCGATCTTCTATACAGTCGAACCTCAATGGCTCGAACATCTTTGGGACCATGGAAATTCGTTCGAGTCATGGGTAATTCGAGCCACTGAGGATTAATCATGGCACAAGTTCAGGAAGCAAATAGCGATAATTTAGAGAAATCTTTTCGATTTTCTACACAATGATTGTATGTTGTGTGTACTCATTAGAATCTAATGAGTACACACAACACAATTCCATGATAAAATAAGAAAAATCCCTAAATATTTGTTTTCTTGAGCTACTGGAAGAATTTTGTAGGGACTGAAAAAAGAGTTCGAATCATCCCAGGTAAACGAGCCATCCGTGTTCGAGCCATTGGGGTTATACTCTATATTAATGATATTTTTGGTGGACTCGATGGGGCGATTCTGCTGAGTACACACAGCATATATTTCATGGTACAATAACAAAACAATTCCCTAAATTATCTATAAACATTTGCTTTCTTGGGCTATCAAGAGAATTTTCTAGGGACTCAAAAATGAGTTCGAATTAGCGATATTAAACGAGCCATCGGTGTTCGAGTCATTAAGGTTTTACTGTATATTGAAAATATAGGTGTGCATAGTTCTCTATGATTGTTAGTTTTGCAGTTTTTAACGTGTGTGTGTGTGTGTGTGTGTGTGTGTGTGTGTGTGTGTGTGTGTGTGTGTTACGTCTAGCAATTTTATTTCCGCCACAGACCTGTCCTAATTTACTTATTTACTAGAATATTCTTCATTCCCATATTGTATGTTGATAAATCTTACATAGTACCAATAATACACATTTTTAGAACCCACTCACTGTCGTGCAATGAAAAAGGAAAGCACAGATATCAACCATACGAAGATTAAAAACCATACAGACAGTTGGCCGCATAATACATTGCATTCCATTTTTAACTCGCCTGTACGAAGTACAGGAAGAGCTGCTGCCCAACCCCCGGCATCGGCGTTGGCGCCGGCGTCGGAGTCGGCGTCGGCACTGGCGACCGCGGCCGCGTTAACAAAAATGTTAAAGTTTTTCATCAACGTTTTTAAAACCTAATGTTTTCTAAATCCTCAGATGGATTTAATTTATATTTGGTATGATTTTAGATGTTGGTACAAAATTTTATTCAGCTCTATCCGCACCCCTGCTCATGACACAGAGGTCAAGGTCACGGACTTAGAAATTTGCCTTAACAAAAATGTTGAATTTATACGTCAAAGTATTTAGGACCATATATTTTTAAATCCTCAGATGGATTTACTTTATACTTTGTATGATTATAGAACTTTGATATAGCACTATCCACACCCCTGCTCATGACCTACTGGTCAAGGTCTTGGACCTAGAAATTTGCGTAAACAAAAGCATTAAAGTTTTACGTCAAAGTTTTTAAAACCTTACATTTTTAAATCCTTAAATGGATTTACTTTATATTTGATATGTTTATTGATGTTGGTCAAACACTTCATTCAGTTTATCCACAGGCCTGCTCATGACCTAGAGGTCAAAGTCAAAGACTTAGGAGTTTTATGTTTATATTTTCGCGTCGGAGGTTTTAAGAGTTCTTAATTTCTAAAACCTTGCAAGGATTTACTTTATATTTGGCATAATTATAGATACTGGATTTTTTTTCGGCGCTTTTCCCACCCTGTTTATGACCTAGAGGCCTCGATGTAAAACTTAAGTATTTTTGTTCGAGCAAAATTCTAAGTTCTTGGCCTTGACTTTAGGTAATGAGCAGGGTGTGGATAGTACCGAATAAAATTTTGGACCAACATACAAAATCATATCAAATATAAAGTAAATCCATCTGAGAATTTAGAAAATATAAGGTCTTAAAAACTTTGACGTAAAACTTAAACATTTTTGTTAACGCAAATTTCTAAGTGCGTGACTTTGACCTTTAGGTCATGAGCAGGGGTGTTGATAGTGCTGAATACAACTTCGGACCAACATCTTTAATCATACCAAATATAAAGTACAGCCATCCGACGATTTAGAAAATATAACGTCTTAAAAGCTTTGACGTAAAACTTTTACATTTTTGTGAACGCCGACCTTATATTTCTGATAAGTTCACGGCGACACTGCTGAATGCTATATCCGAAAAGGTCCAAGATGCTATATTTAGTCATATTTTATCTAAATACGGATTTTAGGTGGGCTTGTTTAACCTTTGACATTACATAAAGTAAACATTTATCGATCTATATTAGTAGTGATTTTTCAACATGTATAGGCTAAGTCGTCGTAAATTGCCGTTTCCGATAGACTTAACTGCAAAAGTGTTTTCAAGCCAACGTTATTTTGGAAAATTATTCAGAATATTTCCAACTTCTTATCTCCATACAGAGTTTACGCAAATTGACTGGTAAAGGGAAAAGTTTTATACTTCATTAAAGTCCATAGTAGAAATCCTGATCTATTTTCCTTTACGCCGTCTCAAGTGTTTGACTTTTTCGATGACAGAGTTAAAATTATAAAAAAATGGGTCATTTTGTTGTGGATTTTATCGATGTGTAAACTCCAGCGAATCATTCACAAAATGTACATTGAGTCCTTCTTTGGGCTTTATTTATTTTGTAAATGATTCGCCGGAGTTTACACATTGATAAAATCCACAAAAATAAATCTAGCAAATGCTTTACGTAATTTGTGACAGCGATATCCAAGTCTGAAAAGTTTAACTGTTAAATGTTGATCTCAGTTATTAGGTCACTGACTTGACTAAATGGCCTAGCGAAAAGTTTAAGATGAGAAATATATACACCATAGTGTGTAGCGCAACGGACATTGCCCTCAAAAATCAAAAAATTACAATTACAGTTGACTCTCGTTATCTCGATCTCGCTTATCTCGAATAACCACTTATCTCGAATTGAAAATCTGGTCTCTGCCTAAACATTTAAATCTAACAACAGGTAACAAATATTGTGGAAAAGACGAGAAATTGCTCCTAAAAGGAGCAATTTCTCCTTTTTTCCACAATATTTTCAATATATCTCTAGCTTCAAAAGTCCAATTACATACATATTTGTTAAATGTGGTTGTTCGAATTATTTTTTCATCAATTATGCAAATCTGATATGACGAGGTACGGATATCTCGAAGTATTTCATAGGGTCCTTTGAAATTCGAGATAACGAGAGTCGACTGTATATATAAAATTTTGCCTTAAATTATAGAAGTTCTATCATTAAATATTGATAAATTTACGTCCTGAAAAGGTTCTGTTAATCAGAGGCATTAACTGATGTTTTTTTTTTTTTTTTTTTTTTTTTTTTTTTTTGCTGTAGTTCTTTTGGATGAATGTTATCTATTATTTGGTCATAATAATCATTATCAGTACAAAGTGAGTCATCTAAAGATCGAGAAGTTAGAGTGAATGCTTCAATAACATCGGTTTGATTTTATTTAGAAAGGGACAACACAAAGTCTCTTTCGTAACAAAAATAGAAACAAACAGTGCGAAAATATAGTTAACTCTTACTCTCTCCGTCTATCTCTCTGCCTGTCTTTGTCCCTGTCTCTCTGTCTGTGTGTGTATGCATTCGTGCGTGTGTATGAGTTTGTGCGCGCGTTTTTGTTTCCTTTTAAACCGCGAACTCCAGCTACAGTAGTGATAATTATAGTATGTACTTATTTACGAAACATTCTGGTAACTCTCTAAATTGGTACACATGCGCATATACATAAAGAACGCCCCTTCAAAACTATTGGGATAGGGAAATCACCGGTTTTACCTATTTCAGTATATAAATTACTTCTCTTGTATTTTTTCATGATTTTTACCAGTACTAGCAGATGTTTACAAAAGTATTCCGTAATTCATAGCCCACACGTGCCTGACCGCTCTTCTGTAAATCAGCTTCACTCTAGTACATATGGTTTATCTCAAGGACTTGCGGTACTATTAGGTTACTGTAGCAGTGGAATAAAACAGAACAATAATTGCAAGGTAATGAATATCTATGACGACAGTACGTCGCCTATCAATGTCCAGCACATACTCGTACATTATTTGGGCCGCAACATGGGGAAAGGTATTTTCAGTATACATGCTGACAGAGAAGGTACAGATGTTCACAGGCTTATCTGCGCCTTCACTGTCCGCTTATAGAGTAATGGGCTACGATAGAACATATTGATGGGTAACAATGATCCATTTAAGTTTGTTAGGCTGATCTGGATTATTTTTTGCTGTCTGCATATGTCTCAAAGACACCTTTTTCCATGGCGCGGTTTGTTTGTACATATCGAAAGGACCAATTAGTTTTCGGCTGATAATCGTCTGTGTATCGATTAAATATCTTAATGTTTCTATGTGACATTTCCAGATGTTTTATTAAATAGCATACATTTAGCACCCTGCGGACAACTAACAAAACAAACAAAAACAACAAAGAAGCGCCATAATCACAGACGGTTGTTCCTAACACCAGCTCGAACATTCTTGCAGATCTAGATAAGGAAATCCTGAATTTAACCCATGTATAGAACATCTTATCCTACCCAGGGTAAGATAAACAATCGAAAATTCTCACGTGTTTAATATGCACTAGTTGTAATGGGCGTCACGTACGCCATTTTTAAGGTTGGCGTCACTGAACGTAATGACGTCATTAAACACCATAGTAATGTAATTACAATATGGCGGACGTCAGCAATCGAAATGACAGCATTATTAAAAAAATCTACGTTCAGGAATGAAAGGTATGCAAGAAAAAGAATTTATCATGGGTATTAGGGTAGATAGAAAAATCCGTCCCTCGCGATCACAGTCTGGCATCACTCGGCAAGCCTCGTGATACCAGACAGTGATTCTCGGGACGGCTTTTACGAAAGAACGGTAGTGACATTTCAATTTCATTAATTCAAGATTTCAATTTCATGAATTCCCGATTTCAACTTCACGAATTCACGATTTCAACTTCACGAATTCACGATTTCAACTTCATGAATTCAACTTCATGATTTCGCGATTTCAGCTTCATGAACTGAATTTGTCAAAATGGGGATAATGACGTCACAAGCATGTGACAAACATAAATAAGACTTGGATTAGTGAAGTTAAAATTGTGAAAACGTGAAGTTAAAATCGTGAATTCGTGAAGTTGAAATCGTGAATTCGTGAAGTTTAATTCGTTAAGTTAAAATCGTGAATTCGTGAAGTTGAATTCGTGAATTCCTGAAGTTGAATTCGTGATTGTGAAGTTGAATTCGTGAATTCGTAAGGTTGAATTTGTGAATTCGTGAAGCTGAATTCGTGAGTTCTTGAAATTGAAATTGTAAATTCGCGTGAATTCGTGAAGTAGAAATCGTGAATTCGTGAAGTTGAAACCTTGAATTATTGATGCTGAAATGTCACTACCGGTCTTTCGTAGGGTTTTTCTATCTACCCCTCACACCAATGATAGATCCTTATAAGAACACCCACAGCGAGAATACACAATCACACGACCAGACAAGCGCCCAGATCCCACTTCCCGAAGTAAAGCGGTCACAAAGCGAGGCAAGAAGGAACAAACACAAGAACAAGTTACCAAAAAGGATGGAGCAGAAATAACCCCGCAGCCAGAGACTACAAAGTAATACAAGAAATAAATGATTTCAGAGCCTGAAAGTAAATCTGAAATTAACAGAAAAGGCATGCCAAGGTTACAATTTTTGTGAATGCTGCAAACACATGAAAAATGCAGAAAATCGTGTCGTAATAGTCAAAGAGAAGAGACTTGAATGTTGGAGCCGTTGGCTGTACTGATAAGACAGTGACATCTGTGGTGGAAAATGCGATAAAGTGACTTATTACATTTTCAGCAGTGATTTACAGAGATTTCTCAGTGAATTATAATCGATAATTCACCGAGTGAATTATTTTATTTCGAACGTTTTGACGTCACAATTGCTAGGCGACGTTGCTGACGGTGTTGGTAACAACAATAACAATAGTTGGCGTTTCTCGGAAAATTTGATAAAATAATGGAGATCAGACTGCAATTTTCATGTCCAGTTGGAGTTTTTGAGGAAAGATCTGCAACGCAATATATAAAGTATGATTTTCTTGATAATCCAGTTCAACTTTCGTGACATTACTGTGTCTGTATTTCAAGCACAGGATGATTTTTGCATTAAAGGGAAAACAAGATGGCGACTGATTTTCAAACCAAATCACGCCTCCTGAAATTCATGCACTGACTGGAACTATTTTGGTAGGAAATCATAACAGCTGAATGTGAAAATTCAAAGGTAAACATGAATAAATATGTAATAAACAGTTTATTTGGTTGTTTTGATCGATTACGGAGAAATAATTCACGCGTGTTCTAAGGCTTTCGTGTAAAAAAAACTCGTTCGCTTCGCTCACTCGTTTTTTACGCGCAAGCCTTAGAACACTAGTGAATTATTTCTCCGTAATCGATAAAAACAAAAAATAAACTCTATTTTATCGTATTTTCTGAGATAACGATTTGACACGGTGTGACAATAAAGTATTTATTACAGTTTCTACGCCATATGTAACCCTTTCATCTCTGAGTTTATGAAATAGATTCTTCCATCTCTGCATATGGACACATCCATTGTTGCCAAAAAGGTGACTGTTGTAAATCAAGAACAGAACAGAATGGCAAACAATGTATATCCAGATGAGATCGGTTATCATGAGTCGTCTAATCTGGATCTACACTGTTTGCAAAAGTATCTGTTTTATGTCCACAGGGCTGAAAGGGTTAATTTGTGAAGGCGTCTTAGTTCGTGTAAACAAGACTTTAGAACTGGAGGCACCCACAATATCTTGATTCTGTACGCATGCAACATAGTGCAGATTATATTTCATTTCCTTTGGGATCATTGGGCCCATTGTAGTATATTTGAAAATTAAGTTCTGCTCATGTATACGCTAGAGGGCGTAAGCAGTGTTGTAAACTTCATTACTGCTTATGAAGAGTCTCAATTAAACCGAGACTCCCATTTTCTAATCTGTTGTATGTTCTTTGTTTCCAAAGGCAATCTTTTTGACGTTTATACACTGTGGCGAGATCTCCAAACCACTAGAATATTTAGTGCAGGTTGAATATTTATCCATGGCGCACTTTCCGTAGTGTTGCCACTGATGATCGAATATAATCGATCATCAGTCAATTTTGCCTCTTGTAACTGATGATCGGAAAAATTATTTATGTTCGACTTATCGGAAAGTTCTATTTTGAGAAACATTTTTCTCACGTTTTATTTTTATAGGCAACTTATAAAGAAATTAAATTCAAAGCTGTCTATTTGAGTCAGTCTAGGTTTGTGGTCAATAAAATTGAAAAAAAAAAAAGATAAAATAGCCTTAAAACCCAAAAGTACTGATATTTTTCTTATTTCTCCATGAGGAGGCGCTTCTCTTGAGTACCCACAACATGTTTTCATGGCGAAGGCGCTTCTAATGTGTAGCCACAACATATCTTTTCATGGAGAAATAAGAAAAACATTGTCTGGATACCCCTCTTATTGATCTGGAGCAATGAATAAGTACCTAAACTAACAGTGAATATACTTTTTACAAATCGATTATTAACCGATAATCAGTCGGTTTTACAAAACCGATGATCGACTATGAAACTCTTGTCGATTCTCGACACTAACTTTCCGTAGCATTGTTTATAACTACTGTGGCCATACTTCTTTATTTCTGAACGGATTTTCCTAGCATAAGTTTAATTGTCGAATATAGGAATCGGATGCAAAGATTACCTGGCTTTATTGTTGAATGACTATCGACCATCAGCCCATATTGTTGCAATGTACGGGTACATTACATGTAGTCGCGTTAGAATTATAGTGTTCTAATGCCATTTTTAACACTTCAAGTTCAAAATTTCAGATGCACAAAACTGTTTTAGTCACATATGCTTTATTATAAAATTTTATGTGCAAGATTTTGATCCATTATCTTTCATGCAAATTTAATTTTCTTTTAAAATTTTATGTAAATACATGATTTACAAAAAAAAAAAAAAAAAAAAAAATATCATTTAAACTAAAATTATCTAGTGGTTCTCAATATTAAGGACATGAAAAGTGACAGCATAGGGAGTTGTTAAGTTTAGTTTTCATTGTCTGTTAGTGTGTTTGGTGGGTTCTGTCTAGCATTGTGACCACCTTGTTAGAAAAGAGTTCGCTAGTTGCTTTGCTTTTCTGCGGTCTATGGCTTGTGTACTGTCTGTCTTGGTTTGTTTACTTTTCCTCTTGTTGTCATTGGTAGGCTATGATCTGTAACTATCATTACGAAAACACGCCTATCCAAATATATTGAAAATGTCACCACCAAAAAACTGAAAGTTTTCAGAGAAAAATTCTGATATTTTTCATATTTCTGCTCAAAAGATAGATTGTGGGTACCCACAATCAATCGTTTTGAGCAGAAATAAGAAAAATAATGTATACCCCTGTAAACTCCATTTTTACTGTATAAAATTGGGGTTAAAGGTGGTCAAAATTATATAGGTATGAGCCAAGCTAAGAGATCAGCCTGCGGATGATCAGAGTCTTTGCTATCCGACTGAAGAAATTTTGGAGGCTTGTCTACCAACAGATTACCCTGCGAAGACTCTGATCAGACTGTGCAGATTCGCAGGCTGATCTGAGGCTTCGCTGGGTGCAAATGCAATCCTATAGGAAATGCTGTGCCCCAGTTCAAAATCACATAACCAAGTAATTGAGCTCCATCCAGTGATATAAATATTTCATAGTGACCAAGTTATGCAGCCAGAATACCGTGATTTATGTACACACTACGTGTACAGTACAGTTTTATTTTATTTGCCAGTCATGGGCATTTTCAGTCACCTCAAGAAATGATATTGAAAGTGAATGTGACAAATGTTGTTTGTTTGTTTGTGTTGAAGTTTTACGGCCCAGTCTACCCAATGGGGTCATGTCGAGCGCGGTGATTTTTTTTTTTTTTTTTTTTTTTTTTTTTTGGTTTCGAAATGTGCTTTCAAAAATACTTTTTTTCTCAGAATGTCATCTCGAAAACATACTTATATAATGTTGACCCCCCCTTAAACCCCACTTTTATAAACTAAAACTGGGGTTTACAAGGGTATACATTATTTTTTCTTATTTCTGCTCAAAATCATAAATTGTGGGTACCCGTTAGAACCGCCTCGGTGAGGCGGTTCTAACGAGCACAATCTATGTTTTTGAGCAGAAATATGAAAAATATCAGAATTTTGATCTGAAATTTTCCATTTTTTTATGGTAAAAGTATCACTATATTTGAATAGGCTTGTTTTCGTAATGTTTATCCAACAACTAAAGGCCATTGTTTAAAGCAGGCTTCTAAAGTAACATGTTAGTTAAAAGGAATTTTTGCACAATGCATATATATGTACACTGCATGCATTTAGCATAGCTGAGCATTATTTGAAACTACGTATTTAAAACAGAATTATTTTGAGAAAGTTGACATGTTACGCTGACATGCCGATCTGATGTTCAGTCAATCAAGTCAACCTGCCCGTTTCATTAGCCAAAATGTCTGAAAATACAAGATTATAATAACCTTTATCAGTTTTGCCAATGCCATTTTTTCAGTACTCGTATAGTCAAAATAGTTAGCACCGCTGAAGCATTGTGAAATTTGACAAAAAAACAAAATAAATAAATAAATAAATAAACAAGCATTTAGATAGCGTTACTATAGGAAATGTATACATGTAGCATGAGATTTATTTATTTGGTTTATTACTTTGATAACAGGTGGGTGTCATTTGGGCCGCGTCAAGCAAAAAGTGCCTTCAAACATGCGCAAAATGCATAGATTCAGATCATCCTGCACATAAAGTAACATACATGCTTTGCTCTACATTCATACACTCTTTAGTATCCAATGATTCTGTAAGCGGACAGTAAAGGCCCTGATCAGACTGCGCGGATGCGCAGGCTGATCTGGTCCTTAGCTGTCAGCATATGCCGAAGACACGTTTTCGCATGACGATGCGCATTTTAATTATCGTTTAAATAACCATATATGTTTTAAACAATTTTCTTGCCCGGTTTGACCTCAGTGACATTATTCTCGTAATAAGAAAGAGGCCCCTCTATGGTGATGAAGACCAAGCTCAGCCTGCGCATTCGTGCAATCTGATCAGGACGTTCACTACCCCCTTAGTTTCATTGGCTATTGTAGAATGTATTGATAAACAAAGAAGACCAATACCAACCTGCTGATCTACGCTGCTTTCGGTGTTTTCATTACGAAAACAAGCCTATTCAAATATACTGAACATTTTACCACCAAAAATGAAAATTTTCAGATAAAAACTCTGATATTTTTCTTATTTTTGCTCAAAAGATTGATTGTGAAGCGAGGCGGTTCTAACGAGTACCCGCACCCTATGTTTTTTAGCAGAAATAAGAAAAATAATGTATACCCCTGTAAACCCCAGTTTTATTATGTAAGGGTCTTTTTTTTTTTTTTTTTTTTTTGCATGGCGCTTTACACGTAATAAATAATTTAGCAAACTTTTATCATGACTTAAAGGCTCCATATACCATAAAAATAGACATTTTTTTATCCAAGAAAGGTTTAATAAGTGGATATATGGTAGTAATACGATCATAAAATGTGGCATTTGACAGCCTGTAAAATTTAAGTTAATCAACTGGATAAAAAATGAAATGATTTTTATCGTATCTCTGAATTAATGTTGGCAACAGTAATTTAGAGATACGATAAAAAAAAAAAACATCATTTCATTTTTGATCCAGTTAAAGAACAAGAGACTAATTGAAATTTTACAGGCTGTCAGATGCCACATCTTATGATTGTATTAGTACCATATATCAATTTAATAAACTTTTCTTGTATACTAAAATGTTTATTTTTGAGGAATATGGAGCCTTTAATGCAAAACCTTTTGTCTTAAATACCTATGTATAAAACTTCATAATTTCCATTGGTTTGAAAAGATTGATTATTTGTTCATAGTAGAAATGACTGCAACATGCAAAAATTGACAAGATAGGTAGACTGGCGGGTTTGTTTGTGTTGAGGTTTTACGGCCCAGTCAACCCAATGGGGTCATGTCGAGCGCAGTCAGTTTACCTAACCACACGTTTACTGGGCAGGCTTAGTCCTCTAAGCGGTTAACCAGAATTGTGCACATTCTTTCGCCAGAAACTGACAACTGCCCTTCTTGAATCAGCGGAAGGGAGAGAATGACCGTAGAAAATATTTCATGATCAATCTCCACGAAAGAATGTTGCCGACCTCGGCGGGGGTTGAACCCGCGACCTCCTGGTCTCCAGTCGGACG
This sequence comes from Anodontia alba, assembly GCA_964016985.1. Classification (NCBI taxonomy): domain Eukaryota; kingdom Metazoa; phylum Mollusca; class Bivalvia; order Lucinida; family Lucinidae; genus Anodontia; species Anodontia alba. The sequence goes on along the minus strand of OZ024827.1, from coordinate 67,278,173 downwards.
GCGCATCCAACTGAGCCACCGAGGCCGGTAGACTGGCGGGAAGTTTTAACAAGTTGCAATTGTTCCAATCTGTAATGTTCACGATATTGTTGTGAGACATCATTAATTAAAAATCAGTAGAGAAATGTAAAAATACTTTCTTAGGTAAAAACAAATGCAAAACAAATTTCTTTATGATAAAAAATTACATAGGTCAGATCAACTTTATGACCGTAAATTTTATTTTATGGTAAATATTTGAGAACAAAGCACAGAAACAGAAAGGACAAATGTTTTCTGATAAGACACGGTAAGTCAGAATATAATCGTTTAAAATAAATTGTCGAGAAAAAACGCCTTTCCAAGTATGTCACAAGGAGAGTAGACATTTGCTTTTCGCCTGACATAAGGGTCCTTTTCTCACGATGCGGCTAATGTGTTGATTGTTGCAAACAGCTACTAAACATGTAATTAAAACTAATTTTCTCACGGCTCCTGTTGTAAGTGCATTCGCAGTGTATCATCAGCCCTATCACAAATGACTTAGATTTGAAATAGCTTCAACAAAGCCAGTCGGCTGTTTGCTACCTTTCATTTGCTTCTTTGAATAAAAGTAAAAAAGACTTGCCTTTGGAAACAAAGAACACACAAAGTCACGAAAATCGGAGACTCGGTTTGATTGAGTCTCTTCATATGCAACACTGTAGTTTGCAAGGCTGTATACGGCGCCCTAGCGCCGGCTTGCGGTATTCGATTTTCAAAATAACCAGAATGGGCTAAATGAAACTGTTTGAACTGCTCTTATTTCTTACTTTTTGCAAATAGCTTGGTTGTTAACCTTTCCTTCCCAGTATATTATTCATTGAAATAGACAATAATGCGATTATATTGATTATAAAACAAACTTGGAGCTCTATGACATTGCAAAATAAATTATGCTTTCAGGAACAAGAGATAAATTGTCAAACTTACGTGATCGAGATTTTTAAATCAGTGATCCGACTCATCAGAAAAAAAACCTGACCCCGAGGTTATATAACTTTTTTTCATCCTCAATTCAGCTGAGCATGAAAATTTCTCTGCTATAAATATGAAAATGCCAACTATAGTTGGCATTTTCATATTGATTAGCAAAGAAATTTTCATGCTCAGCTATGTTTGCAAGAAAGAATTTGCAATTGTAAGTAATTTGAGATTTATTAGCAGGAAAAATTTCGGATGAGTTGAGCATGAAAAAAGTTTTATAACCCCTGGGCTTGATGTATACAATGGACTCTAGAAATGACAGTATCCTATTTTAACCTAAATGTTAATTAAATAAAGGTAAAACGAAAAAATCCAGGGAGTGCCACAATCACAAGTCGCAGACAATCCCTGACGCCAAGAGGAAGAGGAAAGAGACACAAACCATCACGTGCAAAACAAACAAACACATGAATAGCATACAGACCAGCTCTTTCTTCCCCAGGCGAGGGAGTCGCAATGCTAAAAAGACTAAAAAGAATACTATTAAGACAAGGTCTTAACAAACAGTACAGACCAAGGTCAAACATCTCCTTAATATAGGTGTGCACTTTTTTACCATTCCGTTAGTATTTGAGATACATCTTATACTTAATAGTCAACTGGCCTATTCAAATTTTAGGAAATGTATCGTAAGAAATTATAGAACGGATTCAAGGGAGGTAACTATTGAAATTGTTTGCCCCTCTTCTGAAAATGGATCTGTTCCAAAAGAAAAGACTTTGCTCCCCTTATTTCATTTTAGAGTTGACCCCTTTTTAGAAGCGGCTTGTGTGCAGGAAAGCAAACAGGAAGTAACAAAATTTGATATCCCTGCCACAAAATGGAACAAAATCTACTAACTGGATCCAGTCGCCTTAAGGTGCTAGATAGTTATTACGGTATTTCATGTGTTCTATGCTCCGTCGGCCTTGACAGTGGTTACGCATACTTATCAGAAAACCATTTGTAAGATATTCCGAAATCAGTGTTTTTCACATTATATAAACTACTAAAGAACTTTTTTTACTTTATATATATTACTGAAGAAAGAAAGAGAACCATCTTGAGTTTACTTTCGAGTGACAAATTGCAATATATAGAAGGATAAATGGGCCGTGCTATGCGAAAACATGTCTTCGGGCATATGAGGACAGTAAAGGCCCAGATCAGACTGACGCATTGATACATATAATGTAGCCAACTGATTATTCTGTAGAATCACTGAAAGGATAACAAAGCCACGCAAGCCTTGTGAAATGTAAACTACGTTGTGATTTACTATGATCATATGCAGCAATCAATAAATACACTCTGTGAGCTAACGACTGATCAGTAATATCGATCAATAAATAATAATTGTCATTAAATTGGCGCACATCTATACTACATATCCAGGCTTTTACCGAAAAGAAGAGTTATTCAATTCAATTCACAGTGGAATGGTTTGGTGGGCCCGAAAAGTAGCGTAGACAAAACAATTGGTAACGAGTAAAAATGCACACATTTTTACAAAAAAAAACTTCCGTTAAGCTTACAAAACTCTTCAGACAAGCCTTTTCACTAAAAATTATAGACACTGGCATCAAAACATATTTGAAGTACTTCCTGAATACGGCTTCTCTCCAGTCTGTATATCGATTACGAGTCAATGTATTGTATGGCGGGTTCTCTCCAGTCGGTATATCCATTCTCAAAAAATGTACGATTGTAGCCTTTTCATTGGATTTATCAGGAACAATATTATAACTAATCAGATGGAATCTTAAACAGATCAATTCACCCTTTAGGGCAACGAATGTTTCTCGAGACTTAGTTATTAGTGGGAATAGCTTTCAGGACATTTAGATACATACACGAACTCGTAAGTTTTTTATATAGAAAACTCCAATTTACTCTATGCAGTTTTGATACCTAATCACTTTAAATCCTAAAATTGTCAAGTGAAATTTGTAGCAGATGCCTTTCTGTTTTTGTATGCCCCCGAAACCCAAATGAAATTTAAGCCGTTTATTACGAAAAAAAAACCCAAACTGGTAGCATCCCTTTAGACGTTCTATGGGAGACATCATGATCTGTCCAATCCCTACAATGTGCCAGTTTCCAGAATTGTTTCTGATGGTTTTGTCAATGACGAGCCATCAGCAGACGTTCAAATCCCGGACATACGCTTCTACCTACATTTACTTCGTTCAGACCTATTGCCATGATGGGCGAAGCTTGCTTTCCAAGTAAGCTTACTATCCACGCACGCCTGATTGCACCCTTTATTCTAGGGTCCATGTCTGTTGGGCTGAACATTCTGATTCATCATTCGTTTACGGATTTATGAGTTTGATTACGGCTTGTGTACCATGACCACTACTACTCTAGTCCGACAAACGTTAAGCTTCTCATTGTTAAGTTCTACCCTTTTTAGCGAGGTCTTTTTAAGTCCTTTTGATCAGATGTGTGTTAAGATGTAGTGGGCACATATACTAGCAGTCTATCTACACTCAGACTAAAACACGTTTAGATCTTTATAAAAATTGGCAGTATGCTTGTTTTTTTCTCTTTTTTTTTATCTCGTTTTGAATTCTGTACGCCATTCACTGGCCTTTCCTGGATTATCTTTTTTTTATAATTATATTTTTGTGTGTGCAAATCAAACATTTTCGTTTGGAAAAACTGTACAGACCGGTGTGATCGATAAGATAGGTGTTGTCGTAAGGGGGTGGGGCGCATATTCATAATCGAGGAGAGCTTATTAGAATTTATATATTATTATTAACTATCGAGCATGCCGAATATTATACAATATTTATATTCAGCTGAAGCAGAGAGAGTGTGATATAAACGGAACACAATCATATAAATTGTGCAGCCATTCTATATTGAAAAGCAAAAACAAAACACTTTCGTCTCCTGAATCGCTCTCATAAAATAAGCCTTATTAAATAGATAGACGCTGTAAAATAATACAGCCGCGACATGGAAAAAATGTTACCTTCGGAGAAGTCGTGGAAAGCGAAACCCCAGATCAGACTGCGTGCGCATTCGGGCTTTAGGTCTCTGTTTACAGAATCATTGGATGCTGTAGAATACAGCAGGATATCACTTATTACGTACATCATCATGCGTAACATCCGTAAGAAAATTAGTTGCAATGAAGACATCAGCCAACATGAAATAGTTTGCTTCTTTACTATAGGAACTTCTCTTAAAAGAAAGTATTTATCGCTTCCAAAATAGGGACTATTTTAAAGGAAAGAATCGGCTCCCTCTGGGATTAAATGCGCACCCTCTGGGAGGACATTATTTCCTATCGCTTCTTAAATAGGCACTACTTTTAAAGGAAAGGATTTGCTCCCTCTGGGAGTAGTCCCGACTGTGGAAGCGATACTATGGAGAATTTTCCAAGACTTTTTCTTGGGTGTGCGTACAAATCTGTTCTTGCTAGGCCACTGGAATTAATACATCGATGTATATCCAAAGGCCATTATCGGATCGTGCACTTCCGCTGAGTGATCTGAATCTTTAATGATAGCATATGCCCCGATAATCCCGTTTTTCTCATGGCGTGGATTAAATGTTTTAAGCTGTTAAGTAGTAAATACCTCACAGATAATAAAAGCTTTATCAAGCAAGAGCTATTAACTTTTATCCTTCGTTTTCTACATAAAATCGTACAGACAGTTTTATAATGATTACACTGATTCATGGTTTACTGTCCAATGTTTAACCATTGTTTAAATGGACCAAACAAAAAATGAAAATCTTGATCAATGTTGATATAATATGCATATACTAAACTGGAGGTGCGAGCGAGGCTTGGCGCATGTAACATTCCATTATTTAAGTCCACTCTTTTGGCCCGATAGACCGTTCCAACCCCCCCCCCACCCCCACCCCCACCCCCCCGGCCCGCCTTTTACATTTTTATTGAATTTGTCTAGGTGGTCTATTTGGTGTCTACGTCGTGTGTGTAAGGATACATATGTCCGTCTGTTATTTTTATTGTTTGCGTTGGGGTTTACGACACGCCAACTCTTGTGTGTCATTTTGTGTTGTCTCCGAGAAAAAGGGAGAAAAAAGATAGAATAGTAGAGAGGATAAAAGAGACGGACAGGGAAGAAAGAGGAACAAGAATAAAAGTGAAAAAAAAAAACAGAAGAAAAAAAAACATTCCCACTCTACCCTTACCTGCTACAAGAATAGCAGAAAAAGGTAAGAGAAAAGTCCAGGGAGTGCCACAATCACAAACCGCAGCCCTTCCCAGACCCCAAGAGGAAGAGGAAACCGACAAATCCAAACAAGCACAAATTGAACAAACGTACGAAAAGCACTAAGATTAGCTCTCTCTTCCCAAAGCGAGGTAATCGTAATACTAAAAGGACTGAAAAACATAAGAACAAAATAACGCATGGAAAGACATACAACAAATCGCCTCATAGAATAAACCACAAAGCAACAAAAGTAAGACTAACACCGGGACCACCGCCTTAGAACGGTCAGTAGAGTAAATCACCGTAGGGGGGGCAGGGGGGGGGGGGGGGGGTTAAAGCACTTTTACAGCTAGCTAACCACCCTGGGTCCCGATGCTACTCTTAATTCAGAAACACATAAAAATTCGGTTCGCATAAAGGCTCTCAACTCAGTCAATGCATCAAAGCGAAAACACAAAAATCAAATTAATCACTATAATAAACAAAGACGAGTACTCATGGCTAATTCTGCTGTATGCCAGAGTAAAAGAAAACCAACAGTTGAACCACGGCGGACCTTGCCCAACTATAAGCCAATATCAGTTGGATTCCCCAGTGACGTAAGATACACCACACCTTCGCCACACCCGAGCACCTATTTTTATTGTTTGAATGAATTCTTTGACTGTGTTGTTTCCTGGGTAACTTCTATTTCACTTTTTGCACATCCAGATATTCTGGACTGAGTATTTCCCCTTCACTGTATTGACCGCGTCGTATGAACATTTTTTCTTATAACTTGTGCTGACAGGGACGTTCCTGATCAGCCAAAGCCGCACCAAGCGAAAATTTATATTCGCCGAATGCGCGACGAGCGAAAGCTTAGATGTAAGTGTAACTGAAATATCCTTATTTCTTTACAGCATAGATACAATGTATACAAGATCATTATTCTATCTAGGATAGCATACTGCTTAAATCTATACCCGACAGTTATACGCCCGACAAGAATCCTGTCGAGCCGATAACGATCCGAAATAGACTGAAGAAGAATGTTACAACCCGGACGAAAGTAGAGAGGTTGTTGAGTCTCTCCTTGACTGACACTTTCGGCGCGGCAGACCAAAACCTATACTTGTACAGACAGTGTAGATCTAGATTAGATTACTCGTTACGAACCGTATCATCAGTATATACACCTTTTGCTATTCTGGGTTTGAGTGCAGGCTGAAACCCCAATTTGCATCAGATGACAGACCGAAATTCAAGAATGGAAAAGGCCACTTTAGAAACTCAGGAATGGAAGGGTTAACTTGAAAGGTTTGCTGTAGCATGACGATTTTCAGGACACTAAACTACTTTGAAAGAGTCGTATTCAAAGAAAAGGCGATGCATCAATGGGTGTAAAATATTTTATGTCATTGATAAGCAATTAAACTTGTACCGAAAGCAAACGTTTAAGATTGATATAAAGGTTGTGTTTTGTGTTGTCAAAGTAATACTATTATATGCATGGACGCACAAAGAATGCATTTACCCTAATAAAGATTTTATGGAGACACACTAGAACGAAACTGAAATTAAATTAAAAGAAAATTGGGTCATTTAGGTACAGCAATATTGACAGTCAGTTAAAATGTACGTAAAAATATGCAATAAGTAAATTCCTACATGTGCTTGTCTTTCGTCCGCTAAAATATGCTCCTTTACTTAGTCTAGATATCAAATATAAAACACGTCCACTGTTTCGTCAGGACTGCAGAAACATATCCAAGTTGACTTGATACACTATTTTTCCACCATATTACTTGAGAACAAATTATGTTCTTTGATATTAGACCAATTATCAGGTGGAAAGTAAGAAAGTTTCAACAATTTGTTGATTTTTTGTGTTCTCGAAGATGTAGCACTGATGCGGACTGAACAAATTATGTGTCTAAACCGCAGCAGAAGTAAGGGCGAGGATTGTGGCCACGTAAAATCGATTTAAGCACCCTCCCCCTCCCCACCCGCCAGTGAAATACTTTTCACTGACCGTTCCAAGGCGGTTCTTCTGTCATGGTTTATTTTTGTTATAGTTCGTCTTTGAATGTATGTGTCGCTTACATCTTTTTGTTTTGGATAGCCATTTGGCCACTTTGTGGGAAAGTAACTGTCCATTTGGCTTTCTGCTAGTGATGTTTCCATTAGGGTCCAGTTATTTCGTGTTTGCGTTTCTTTCCCTTTGATGTCTCTGATTGGAGGCGTGGGATAATTGTATCGATTCCTGATCATTGCCTTCCTTTCTATTTTGACAGTTACCGCTCCACCCGCACTCCCCCGCCCCCCCCCCCCCCCGCCACCGCCCCACCGCACCCCCTCTCCCTCAAACGTATACTCGTACTCAAGGTATGCATATTTTCTGTAAAGGAAAAAAAAAGTTGCAGAAAAGATGTATAAAGAATTATACGACTGATATGTTCTCATAGTATGTCAAGTTTCCCGTATATAAAACAGGCACATTTAAAAGTTTTGTTTCAAACATCTCCAATATAAAAATCAAAGTAAAGATGGTTTGGAAAGGAAAAGTTAAAATGTCTATACCCAAAGTTGCGAATTTATCAACAACAAAGAAATCCTAATTTAGCCAGATACATATCTGTTCGATGGCACTGCAAATGCGCAATGTTAAGCTCATACAGTTTAATACTTGTATTTATTATTATTATTTTTTTTTTTTTTTTTTTTTTTTTTTTTGGTTTCCAGGTTAAAACATTAAGTTACCAAAAAACTCCACAATCACGAAGCACAGCCTTCTCGAAAGACTGACAGGACAAGAGATGAGAAACAATTAACGACAAAACAAAACAGTACATCTACGATAACTGGCGTGTGAATAATGAAGAACGACAACAATGAAACAGCATGGAAACGGTCGGTCGCAGAAATCTAGTTGTGTCGGAACGCTGCATAAGCATTTCATAAATTAGAAAACAACGACAGCATTTTACTTCCATGATGAGCACAATTGTAGATGAGTATGGTCAGACAAAATCTATCCAGAAATTTTTTTTAAAAAATGAGCCGTTATTGAGGCGCCGGCCAGACCCATTATTGTACAATTAAATAGGGCAGCAAAATATGGCAAAATTAAAATATTGTAACAATAAAATCTAATCAAACACTCCTTAAAATGGCAATGAACCGGTCCAAAAGTTAATGTAGCAGAATTCACTCGACATAAATGGCTAAATAATCGCTAATTTGAAAATTAGTCTTAGCAACATCATTTCTAAGTTTTAAAGTTACTCCTTATAAAATTCAGGTACAAAATTTATAGATTTTGTATGAATCAGATAGGCCTTGTCGAGAAGTATTTTAAAACCAGCTTTATCTATGGGATTCGATTTATATGCTGTTAACGATAAGATTAGGAAACGTTTTACGAAGTTCGTGATGCAGATAGCTGTCTTTTAATGCGGCTGAAGTAAGTATTCGGAGTATACACGTTTATTACTGCATTTATCCCAAGTGATCAGACAATTAAATTTGTACTGATATTCTAACAGACGTAGCTAAACTGAGACTTAACGAGGTACCACTCACAAACGATTTTATTGCTAATGCCTAGGCTATTGCTATGCCCCAGCTCATATGATAAAGTCCCCTATTGGGCCTCTACTTATGTATCGTTTACGTTAAAAATATTTTATTTTATATATTTCGTCAATACATCAATATATCTACATAGACATTACATGTGTAAGATAAATATACAAAAGGGATTCGAAAAAAAGCTACATAGCTTATGTGAATTCGTTTCCCTCAATTCCTGAGCATCAAATCCAAACATTGTGACCATTCATGTACAAGTAGTTATTCATGTACAAGAAGTTAACTATCTAACTAACTAAATAAATAACGAATGAACAGAAAGGTAAAAGGAAAGAAGCGAAATGAGAGTGCAATTTAAGAGCTTAGAGAAAATTGGATGTGTAAAAGAGACGTATTAGAATACGAATTGACAGAAATTGTTTTGCCGGCACAATTACGTAATATAGGAGGGAGGTAACGAAAGTGATGTGCGGATCCTACTTTAAATAAATAAACGCCAAATCTTACATCGAGCATTGAGACTTATGGATTATATCCGATTTTAAGCGACAAACGTATTGGTATATAAGAAAAACTAAGCAATATTCAGACAACATATTATGTTTCTAGCTGTGTGGAAATTAGTATTGATATACGTCGGTTTGTATAAAAGATCAAGAGGAGATTTCAAAGCGTTTGCTTCTTTGAATAAATTTATATGCATATTTAAAAACTGATTCATTCATTTCACCTGTTAAAGCCATGCTCCCGAACAATAGGTGTGTAATGTTGATTGTCAGAACTGCGATACTTCATGCATCATATCCGTTCTTATAGCGTTTGTCTCGGGTAGTCCACATGTGCATCTCGGGTCCTCAATGATATTTTATGATAAAGATAATAGTTTAGAGAGCTACAGCTAATTCGAAGTCTTGCATGATGTATTTGACCTAGTCTGTCACAGACATAGAAATAGGATGGTGTTTCACGTAAATTAGTATTCAGAGACCTTTTAAAAGATTCTACCGTGGGTGACTTTCTTGATAAAACAGGTAGAGCATTCCAGTCTCTGACTACTGAAGGTAGAAAGGATTTGTAATATAGCTGAGTGTTTGAAGAAGCTTGACTAACTTGATCAGGAACTAACTGGGTCAAATAATTTGGTGAAAGTATATTAATCATTTTGTAAAAAAGAACAGAATTATAGTTTCTTCGTCGAGAGCTAAGCTCTTCCCATTTTAATTCATTATACAATGAAGCATGAGAGACTAACTTTGTTGCTCCAGATACTATTCTACTGGTTTCAAGTTGCACCTTCTCGATCTCAGTTTGATCAAACTGAGAGCAATTATCCCATACGTCATCTGCGTAGTCCAGTATGGGTCGTTTACATGTAAAATAAATAATCTCTAAAGTTTTGCGATCAGACGGGAATTTAAGTTTGCGCGTTATATTTATTCTTGACCAAGCTTTATATGCGATAAGCTCGATATGATTATGCCAGGTTCCATCATTTGACAAAACTAAACCGAGATGTTTGTGGGAGGTAACGTTTTCAATCTGTTGGTTATTTAGGATCAGTTGAGGATGCCATAGATCAGCACGTCTTCTTGAAATTAAAAGGGGTTCAGATTTAGCAGGGTTGAAAGTGACAATCCATTTAGTTACCCAAATATTAAATTTTTAAAGGTCGTTGTTCATAACAAATGCAGTATTTTGCGAAGTATCAACAATAATGTATAGACTAGTGTCATTAGCAAACAGTCAGATATTTCGAATTAATGACATTAACAATGCCATTAATAAATATAAGAAATAGTAGAGGACTAAGTATCGAACCTTGTGGTACACCAACTTTTAAATGAGACCAATCAGAACAAGAGCCAGGAAGACCAACTGTTTCTTTTCGGTTTGTTAGGAATCGGAGAACCAGTCCAATAAACGTCCTCTGATACCCACATGCTTTAGTTTATGGAGAAGTCCCCGATGCCAAACTCTATCAAAAGCTTCGCTTACGTCAAGAAAGACCGCCCTCACTTCTTTACTCACGTCTTATACCTTACAGAAAGTATTATACATGTTTACAAGCTGATTTACGTTTGAATCGCCCGTAACGAAACCTGATTGAAAGCTAGAAGTTGAACACATGTTTGTGCACAAGTTTTCCCATGGCCTTTCCTATGGTATTCAACAGGGATATTGGTCTGTAATTCAAAACATTGATGAATCATCTGTTTTAAAGATCTGAGTCACATTAGCTTCTTTCCAGGAAGAAGGAAAAGAACCTATGGACAGACATCAATTAAACAGGGAATATAATGGGTTGGCCAATTCAGAAAAGAGCTGTTTGAGTATTCTGTTATTTATTCCATCGGGTCCGGAAGACTTCCTAGGTGGAGATTCTGCAGTATATCTTAGACTTCATGAGGTTTTAATTTGATACCATGGATTGAGGATGCATTATCACTGATATTCAATTATGGAAGTTCCTTATTATTATCTTGGAGGTCTGTCTGTCTAATAAAGCGATCATTTAGAATATTAGCCTTTTCGATGTCATTGGAGTAAATTATATCGTCCTTTAAAAGCGTAGAAATGCCAGAATTGCTTGATGATTTGATGAACGGTTTCAAAAAATAACACCAATCGTTACTGCTAGAATTTTTGTGTTTTTAACATATTTGCTATTCTGTCGATGTGAGATTTCTTTGACATGCGAATTAGTTTTGTAACTTTGTTTCTGTATTGTTTGTAGATATCCATGTCTTGAGATAGTTTTCGTCTTTTAGCTTTATTGAAGAGACGTTTATGTTTTCTGATCATTCTGCGTAGCTGACTGTTTAACCACATCTATGGACATAAGTTTTGCATTTCTGACTGTTACGTATTTGTTTGGTATGTGTTTCTCGGCTGGCGAAATTATATGATTTGAAAGAATAGTTGCAAAAATATCTAAGTCTTCGTTTACAATATTATCTCAATTCGTATTTCTTGTTTCTTGCCTGAATGAATCGTAATCACCTCTATCATATAACCAAACTTTCCTTTTGAAACTCATAATATATTCTTTTATCAAGTTATAAAAACAGTAAATGGGACAATGGAAGCGGATGTTCTGACACTCTTAGAACAACATTTCTGGGATTACTTGAAATTACTATAATATCGATTAGTGAAGTAGAATGTCCTGTAAAATTAGTAGATTCGTTTATTATATCGTTTAAGGACAGAAACCTGGGGACACGTCGTATTTTTATATTGTAAAATCAAACACGTTTGGTTGGCTATTGGTTGATGATTGGCGAACAATGTAGACCTTAACCAAACTACATATGCCTTTAGAGGCTATTTGATTTGGGTCTAACGCTTTTTACTCAGGCATATCTATCCGAATATTTTGAGTAAATGCGGTGTGCTCTGATCACTTCCCGGCTTGGCGCGGCTCATAAAACACTTTCTGGCAATACCATAAACCTCCGATGTCCACTAAAAATTCCGATAGAGACTGGACTGTACTCTGTATATAGTTCTACAGACATTTTATTATGATACCGATACAATACACATCTTGCGTAAATGACGAAATGCAATCCCAGAGGAATTCTGAACTTACTGCACTAATACATATCTTTAAAACTATAGCACTCGGACTCGAAGCTAACCAAACATGAACCACACCACAATAGACCGTATTAAGCCTAAGAATTGATGCAGACAAGCCTGGACAAACAGTATAGACCCAGATCAGACGCATCAGAACGCGGCGTCTGATCAGGGTCTACACTGGCTGTCAGTCATCCAGCAGTATTTAGACACATGAACAGATAGTAAAGTGTGAAATCATAAGTGTGGTAGTGAGATTGATATTAAATACTATACGTTGCGTAACGAAGAAATGCAATCTTAGAGAGCACCAGAACACACTAATTGCGCTGACTTAATCGTCTTAGTATAATAGTTCGTTCGGACTATTCGATGTTATCCATAAATGAACCACGTCACCTCGATGAACCAACTCTGATCAACTCTAGACGCTTTACGAGAAAAGTATTCTTTCGAGCAAAAGCAAAACCAAATTATCGGCGTAATCTGATCAGGGTCTGTAGTCTTCATGCACATAAATAAAAGTGCCGAAATCAGTGTGAGACCCGCCAAGTGAAAAAGTACCTTAGGGCCTTCAAAGCATCTACGAATAGTAAAGAGCCGGATCAGCCAGAAATGCTGTCAATCTGCTAATGGTCTTTGCTACACAATGATATATTCTAGACTATCAATTGCACTGTAAGCTGACCGGAAAGGTCCTAAACTCAATGTATTATCTTTTTCAAGCTGACATTTCGCGATATCTTATTAAAAAACACAGTAGACTCTCGTTATCTCGACGTCCAAGTACCCTCTAAAATACTTTCAGATATCTGTACCTCGACATATAAGATTTGCAGAATTCAGGAAAAAAATAGATCAAACAACCACATTTCACAAATGAATATGTTATTTGATTCTTGCAATCAGAGATATATTGAAAATATTGTGGGAAAGAGGAGAAATTGTTAGATTTTCATGTTTACACAGGGACCAGATTTACACTTCGAGATAAGCGGTGATTCGAGATAAGCGAAGTCGAGATAACGAGAGTCGAATGTTCGTGTTGTAAGTCTTGCCTTGTGTTATTTTGTTTTTGTATTTTTCAGTCCTTTCAGCTTTGCGATTACCTCGCTTGGGGAAGAGAGAGCTAATCTCAGTGCTTTTCGTACATTTATTCGATTTGCGTTTGTTTGGTTCTGTCTATTTCCTCTTCCTCTTCGTGTCTGGAATGGGCTACGGCTTGTGATTGTGGCACTCCCTGGACTTTTCTCTTACCTTTTTTTTTTTTTTTTTTATGGGGGATGGGTGGGGGGTGGTAACAGTTGTAGAAGAAGACAGGCACCGATGTCTCAGAAAGGTTCAAATTTGAAATAATTATAGATTTTACCATAATCAGGTTGAGGTTTTACGATTTTCCAGAATTTTAAAGTCGAAAAGCATCGCCCCTCTACACCTTAATGATTGTCAGACCCAAGATCAGATTTATGATTAAAAGAGAAAATATTTGTTTTTATTACATTTTCCTTCACAAAAATGGAGCCTTCCTGAACACGATTAGAATTGAATAAACGACAAAATTCTGAAATGATCTTAGTATGTCACTTTTCTTGAAGGAAAAAAAGAGAACTGCTCATCTAATGCCATGAACCGGTTATAAAATTAAAACCAAAGTTAACTGAATGCTTATAAATAGCAATTACATTGCACACATAAAGCGATGTATATATATACGAGGGGAGTTCAATAAGTTCGTAGAACTCGGGGTTTAACTCACAGATTGGAAGATGGTTTCAACATTATTTTTCAATATAATAGCCCTTTACTTCAATGTATTTGGCCCACTTTTCTTTTAAGCAGTCTATGCCTTTGAAATAAAAGTCGTCTATTTTCGTCCTCAAACCAAGCCTCTGTAGCAGCCTGGAGCTCATCATCGTCCCTAAATCTCGTTCCACGCAAGTGGAACTTCAAATTTCGAAACAGATAATAATCACTTGGGGCAAGCTCTGGACAGTAAGGCGGGTGATTTAACTGCTCGAACGCACTCACGAATAGCCGCTTGTGCAACTCTGGTCTTGTGCACAGGGGCATTATCATGCAAAAGAAGGACACCAGCAGCTAGCTTTCCCCTTTGTTTTTCATTAATAGCAACCCTTAATTGTTTAATGACATTGGCATAGTATTCTCCTGTAATTGAAGTACCAGCAGGCTTGTAATCTATCAATATAATCCCTTTGGAGCCCCAAAACACCGTGGCCATTACCTTGCTGGCTGATGGTTGGGTACGAAATTTCTTAGGTGGGGGTGAGCCTGGGTGCTTCCATTGCATGGACTCTTTTTTAATATCTGGGTCCCAGTGGTGAAGCTAAGTTTCATCTCCTGTTACAAGACGAGTGTGAAAGTCTTCTGGATTGGCATTGTACACTTCCAGAAGTTCTTGACTTGACTCCACCCTTTGCTGACGATCTTGCATGTTCAGGTTTCTGGGTACCCACCTGGCAGATACTTTTGACATGCCTAAATGTTCATGGATTATAGTGTAAATACTTCCATTAGAAATACTACATTCTGAAGCAAGTTCGGCAACTTTGATTCGGCGATTGTTTAGCACAAGTCTCTCAACACGGTCGATCATCTCCTGGCTGATGACATCAGCAGGGCGACCTGGCCTTGGGTCATCTTCTAAGGATTCTCGCCAACGTTTAAATTCTGCTGACCACTTTGCCACTGTGGAATAGTTTGGGCTACTATCACCATACACATCAGCCATGCGCCAATGGATTTCTTTGGCCTTTGCACCCTCCTTAGTGAGGAACTTTATGACTGCTCTGAACTCAATATTCTGACTTTCCATTTTTGCCTATGGGGATAGGTGTTCAAACAAAAAGTAAGAGCAAAAAATGTACGTGTTGACTGAACGGCTGTTATCATTCAACTGACAAAGGTTTACACTGCACAAAAAATGAAAAAAGAAATCTTGAATTGTATAGAAACATACCGAGTTCTACGAACTTATTGAACTACCCTCGTTTATCTGTTGCAGTTGGTCGGTGCCTGACTATCAATGTCTGTGGTCGGGATAATCGTGGTTCTGTTTGAGGTTTTCTTGAGTTCTAGCTTCAGATCGCCATTGAACCCTTTTCTTTGTTTATCAGAGAGTTTTTGATTATTGTCTGTCTATGTGATATTTCACAGATAAGGTAGACGACCTCTATGCGGATCGAACCTGTCATTGGAAGCTGCATCAGAATTAAAGGTGCGGTTTTGCGCAATTAAAACTGGTTTAAGCCCCCTCTTCTCCCCCCCTCCCCCCACGCTACCCCCCCCCCCCCCCTCATCCCCAGTTTACCTACTGACTGTTTCGAAGCGGTTCCACTAATGCAGTGCCTCTTTTTTTCTTATTTGTCGAGCGTCATCTCTCCCTCTTTTGGTGCCTCGGGAGGGCTGTGCTGCGTGATTGTGGCATTTCCTGGGTTTATTCATTTATATAATATAGAAATGCGCTGTAGTTGTTTTCCGAAGTGGTTGTTGTCTTGAAAAAAATGATCAGCATAGTTTATAATCTTAAGGCTTGGTCAAAAGCTGCAAAATCACCGAAATGAAGACCGCCTCTAGACATAAATAACTTAAGGTGAAGAAAAGGCCAGAATGAATGGAATATATTATATACTTCTTTTTTTTCACTACTTTCTGCGGGAAGTATAATTTATAATTCCTTGGAAGAACTATTTCCCCACTTCAGTACACCAAGGTTAAATCAGAATGAATGGCGAGATTTCGAGTGAGTAAAACTGGGCCCAGTTATTCAAAGCGTCGTTAGCTTAACGAGCTCGTTAAGGGTCATTTTGTTAACTGTTTTAGCGGATTCAATATACAATATTCTGATATTTTTTGCTGAAAAAATGTGAGTAGCTTTTGCGCTACTCACATTTTTTCAGCAAAAAAATTTCAGCATATTTGCGTATCACTCGATGTAAATTTTAACGAATCGTTAACTAACGATGCCGTTAGCTTTGAACTACTGGGCCCTGGTTTAAGCTCCCAGTAGCTTGTCGACTGACCGTTCCAAGGCGGTTCCTCTGTTACAGTTCTTCTTTGTTCGTCTATGGTTTTATATGTGACATTGTTTAGTTGTTGTTTGTTCATGGTCTTTTCTTCTTTTGGTGCCTCGGGAAGGTTGTGTTTCGTGATTTTTTTTTGTGGCATTTCCTGGGTATCTTCACTTATACTTTTGGATAGGTTAAAACATTTCTGTCGTAGTTTTCGTGAGACGAATTATGCCGTCAGGCACAAGAATTCTCTTTCTTGCTATCGTCTTCGAGGTGAACTTTTTGTTCTTACTGTTCGATTAGCGCCCACACGAATTGTTTTTTATGTCAAGCGATAGCATGTCTTCAGGTTATGTTAACAACAAAAGCCCTGGGCCCACTTGTTCGAAACTAACGATGTCGTTAGTTAACGTATCGTTAAAACTTTTATCATTAAATATGGCATATACGCTAACATTTTTGCTGAAAAATGTGAGTAGCTTTTGCAAAAGCTACTCTTATTTTTTACAGCAAAAATAACTGTGAATTAGGTACTGTACTTACTAGAGCAGTTAACAGTTTGACCACTAACAAGCTTGTTAAGCTAACGATGCTTTGAACAACTGGGCCCTGATCATCCGAGGAAGCTGCGCACTGTCATTATGGTCCTTGTTATCCACCAGTATACGTAGGGCCCGGTATCCAATGATTCTGTTAGCACTCCGCGAAGGTCATGATCAGCCTGCGCGGGGTGATAAGGGCTTCTTCTGACATAACATGTCCTGAAGACACATTTTTACACGGGACGGCTAGTTAACTACTTTTATTGGATAATTGTACTGTTGTAATGCACCTACAATATACAAGATCCGTTCCAACAGTTATAATAGTTCCTGTATCTGTCAATAGTCTTTCTACACTAATGAAGTAGACTCGTACCGGAAGTATATTAACTAAAGTACTTTCTTACTAACAACCCACATCAAATTCTCGGCGCACCTCGACGTGGTGATGTGGCGGCAAAATAGAAGGGAAGGCAATGATCAGGAATCGATACAATTATCCCACACCTCCCATCAGAGACATCAAAGGGAAAGAAACACAAAAAAGAAATAACTAGACCCTAATGAAAACATCACTAGCAGAAAGCCAAACGGACAGTTACTTTCCCACAAAGTGGCCAACTGGCTATCCAAAACAAAAAGATGTAAGCGACACACACATTCAAAGACGAACTATAACAAAAATAAACCATGACAGAAGAACTGCCTTGGAACGGTCAGTGAAAAGTATTTCACTGGGGGGTAGGGGCGTGGCGGGGGGGGGGGGGGGAGGGGGGCTTAAATCGATTTTACGTGGCCACAATCCTCGCACTAACTTCTGCCGTGGTTTAGACACAAAATTTGTTCAGTCCGCATAAAGGCTTCCTAACATCAGTACTGCATCTCCGAGAACACAAAAAATCAACTAATTACAGAGATGAAACAACGATGAGGACTCGACCATTTTCCAAGAAAAAATGCCAAATCAGCCATTTGCGGGTGAATTACCAAATAATAACCAACTTACCGAGTCTCCGGATGATGCATGCCCTAATGACCCTCAGAAGAGCCGACGGGGTTCAAGAAAGATCCATTTGCTTGTTTCTGGTGTAGGATGAAGAGGAGGAGGTACGCTTGACCGGATTGAAATGCTGGTTCGTTTTGGTATCCTTTTACAAGCTCTCCCGGTCTGGAGGCTTGATTGAGATAAGGTGAGATTACATTGTGCATAGGTACACACGTATTGAAGATATTATTTTGACTGACTGCTCTAACTTTTGAAACATACAGGCCAAGTCCCTATATAGCATCCGGTCCGCGCGAGGTTTGTCTGTGCACGAATTATGCGCAGAGGCCGTTTAAAGCCAGGGTCCAGGCAAAACTAATCCAGATTCTTATCTGGCGCTGACCTATGTGCCTTAATTGTCCCGCAGCATTAAAATGCACTGTTTGTGTGTCTGTCTTACACACAACACTCACCAAAACGGAGTTTTTGTCAGTTAGCATGGAAATGTACTTTTAATCTTTTAATTTAGTGCCGTAAGGTGAAACCACGATCAATTTACGATTTCTTTTATGAGGGTCTCTTTTGTTTGTTTATAAAATTATAGGAGACACACTGAATGCTTTGTTGCGTTATTATAGTATCTACGTTTGAAGATAATTAGTTCAGAGAGTATTGAAATATACTCTGGAAAATCATTAACACTGATCAATGCAAAACAAAAGTGGTTGATCAGGAAATGCAATGCAAAAGCTAATGTATATTGTTCATGCTAGATAGTAGGGAACACTATGGATGTTGTTGGAAATACAGAAAAAGGAACAGCATCAATTAAGTTCATGAGGGATCATAGAAATATGTTCCATCCCTTACATCCCTAGTGGCATTTTAAAAGGTACATTGTTATTTTAATTAAACTATGATCTCAATAATCACAAAAGCCGAGGAAATCTAATAATATCAGCACTGTATCGAAAATCGGGGCGGTGTTTTACGGCCTCCATATATACAGTATGCTGGACAAACACGTTATTATGCCCCCAACTTCGAAGAAGTTGGAGAGGCTTATTGCTTCTGGGGCGTTCGTCCGTTCGTGCGTTCGTCCTTCCGTTCGTCCCTCCGTTCGTCACGCTTTTTGATGCATAGTATAACTTTAGAAACCTGCATGCTACTGTTTTGAAATTCCTTATATGGATTACTCATGAAAAAATAGCTGACATGTATTTTTTTTCTCGACAGGATTATGCCCCTTTCCTGAGTTATGGTCCTATAAAAAGTATGGATGCAATCTTGTCAGCAAAATATCTAAAAAAAATATTAAAGCTAGAGCCATGAAACTTGACGAATAAACTGGTAGTGCTACGTAGACGACCTGATCAACTTTTGAATAAATTTTTAAAAATACTTTATGAGTTATGCCCTTTGTAACTTTGGGCAGTTAACCTTGTCAGCAAAATATCTGAAAAACTGTTGGAGCTAGAGCCTTGAAACTTGGTGAATTGATTGGTAATGATATAAGTAAATGACCTGGTTAACTTTTGAATAAATTCTGAAAAATGTTTCATGAGTAATGGCCCTTTGTAACTTTGGGCAGTTAACCTTGTCAGGAAAATATCTCAAAAACTGTTGGAGCTAGAGCCTTGAAACTTGGTGAATTGATTGGTAATGATAAGTAAATGACCTGGTTAACTTTTGAATAAATTCTGAAAAATATTTCATGAGTAATGGCCCTTTGTAAATTTGGGCATTTTCCCTTGTCAGTAAAATACAGTTGGAGCTAGAGCCTCATAACTTGATGAACAGATTGATAGTGATGAGAAGGTAGGTGGAGGGCCTATTGCTTCTGGGCATGGGTAATGGCTCTTTGTAAATTTTTGCATTTTCCCTTGTCAGCAAAATATATAAAAAACTGTTGGATCTAGAGCCTCATAACTTAATGAATAGATTGGTAGTGGTGAGATGATGACCTGATTAACTTTAAAATAAATTCTGAAAAGTATTTCAGGAGTTATGGCCTTTTTTTATTTGGGATTTACGGCCCTTTTAAGAATAGTTCACTTGTATCGAGCCGATCGTTCATCAAAGGTGCGCGAAACCCGGAGAACCCGGGGGAAAAACCACCTGACCATCCGTAAGCAGAACATGGCTTTCCCACGTGACCCGAGCGAGGCTCGAACCACAGCGGTGAGAACCCTAATGGATTAAGAGTCAGCTCTCATATCATCTAGGCTATGGAGCCCGCCCTAGGGGCGAGGTTAACCATAGCTGGCCCACTCCTACATGCCAGGATCACATTAGCTAAAAAGCCGACGAATAAAAGGAAATTATGCTTATATCAATGCTTTTTGTTTGTTTGTTTTTTGTTTGTTTTTGTTTTCGATTTTTAAACCCCATAAAATCCAAATAGCAAAAAATCACAGCATAAGTCTTTTAATATGTTAGTTTGAATCAAGACTATGTTTTAAAATAAGTCATACATTTTGTCGGTAAATACAAAAATAAGCATTACCTACTTTTCAACCCTCAGAAGCAAATCCAGCTTGGCATCCACCCTTATCGTCATCAATAATCTTTTGCAAAACTAATAAGCCTGGATGCCAGCTTCTACTCAAAACACGCCATCAGAAGTTACAATTTGCTTACGTGGCAGACTAACTATAGGTAGTAAAATGGACTTGTTCAGAAGTCTAAAGTAAAGAGTAAAGGTGTGATATTAAGGGTAATACGGTATCCTGAAATTATTAAGTTTATCCAACATTTCTCATGAAAATGAATGTTTGAACGAAGGGGAGTTGGATTGAACCCCCCCCCCCCCCCGCGCCCCACCAAACACACACACATACTTACAAAAGGTGTAAAGCGAGAACGCCGTTAGGACCTCGAGGACACACAGAGTGTATTCAAACAGAGATCCGTGTTTGTCTTACAGATATTAGTGTGTGTTTCCGTCCGTCTGTAATAAACACCTGTTTGCGAGGTAACACACAAATCCATGCGAGCACACTTATGTGTACATCCGAGCACACTATCTTTTCGAGGCCCGGGTTCCGGGGTCCACTCTAGTATCGGGATATTTTAACTCCTAATTGGACATACTACCTGAAAACGAGGCAAAGGCGAAACGAGGTCTAAATATTGGAGCTCCCTTTAACTTCGGACCTCGGACTGTACGTGTGCAAACTTAGTTTTGACCTCGAAAGCTGGTTAAAACAGGTGCATTCACACACACACACACACACACACACACACACACACACACACGCACGCACAAACACAACATAAACATCCCTCTGACCCTTCCCCTGTTAGAAAAGTGTCCTTATAAAAAGCGTTCGATGTTCGATTAATCATGTGGTTCATAAAGGTCCAGATCAACTTGCGCATGCGAATGCGCATAATTCGATCGGGTCTTTGTAGTCCGCCAAAATATTCTTCAGTATCCTTCCGTCGTATTTTGGTTATGCTTTAGACAGCAGACAATGTTCTCTGATCATGACTCTTCAGGACTCCTTCTTTACAACAGTAAAACTTCAATGATACGAACATCGATGGCTCATTTAACCTGGCTGATCCGGCCTCAAGGTTAAAAAACTGTTTTCATGCTCAGCTCAGCTGAGCATTACATTTTCTCTGCTAATAAATATGAAAATGGCAACAATAGTTGGCATTTTCATATTTATTAGTAGAGAAAGGTTCATGCACAGCTCTATTTAGCAAGAAAGAATTTGCAATTGTTAGTAATTTGAGATTTATTAGCAGGACAAATTTCAGTTGAATTCAGCTAAATTGAGCATGAAAAAAAGTTTTATAACATCGGGGCCCGAACTCGGTTTTAAGTCCCTAGAAAAGTCTTTCAATAGCTCAAGAAAACAAATATTTAGGGATATCAGGGTAATTTTCTTGTTTTGTCATGAAAATGTGTTGTGTATGCTTATTAGAATCGCGTCATCGAGGCAATTCTAAAGAGTGCACGCAACATACCTTTATGTTACACATTACAAATGTACAAAAACATGCCTATACAATTTTGACCCCTTAAACCCCACTTTTATATAGCAAAACTGGGGTTTACAGGGGTAAACATTAGTTTTCTTATTGCTGCTCAAAAACATAGATTGTGGGTTCTAACGAGTACCCACAATCTATGTTTTGAGCAGAAATATGAAACATATCAGAGTTTTTTATCTGAAAATTTTCAGATAAAAAAGTTTTTTTGGAAGTGAAATTTTCTATATGTTTGAATAGGCGTGTTTTCGCAATGAGAAGTTAGAATAGAAACCTCTGAATTATCCTGCTGAATTAGTCTGGTGATCTGGCGCTGTAATTTACCTATAGTGGCTCGAACCACCTATGTCTGGAACAAATTCCAATGGCCCCAAACATGTTCGAGGCATTGAAGAGGCCAATAAGTTTATACATAAAATTAGACGGCGACGGCCAAAACCAGATATCGCGCATGCGCAGACTTAAATTGCTTTTCAGTCTGCAAACGTTATGAGGACCATTTCATCACGGCATTAACCGACTGTTATTGCAGAGAATCAAGTAAAATATCAATATTTTATCTTTAATTATCAGCTTATTTGAAATACTGATTTTTTTTTCTGGCCTTCGCGAACTCATAAAATCATACACTATCAATATGGATTGATACAACGCTATAAATAGCGATAGACTGATTAATCTGCAATAGTCTGAAACATATTTTATACGAGTGGCCTGGCATATTTTATTTGGGTAACTTTCTAACTGACTGCACCAGACAGCAATGATGCAGAAGCAATTGATAGAGCGGCAAGAGAAAAGGCGTCCTCGGTGTATAAGCTGAACGCGTAGGCCCAGACATGTCTGCGCAAAAGCGCAGACTGGTCTGGGCCGTCACTCTCCGCTCCAAGAATCAATGGATTCTGTAGAATGTATCAACAAATGACTAATAAGCCATTAAAACAGCCAAGTTGCACACAGACTGATTTGAGCCGCAACATCAGAAAAGGTACCATGTGCGCCCGGCGAAGATTCAGATCAGCCTGCATATTCGCACAGTCTCATTAGAATCTTCGCTTGGCGCATTGTGAAAAGTCAAGGATGCAAATTTTCTTCCTGCGGACAACGAAGACTGAGTTGGATCTTCGTTGAGCGCTCATGTAAGGAGGTATGTTTTCTCATATTGTGGTTCAATTGAAACTGCGCTTTAAGGCGCCTTTTCAGAGCTTGATCCGGCTAGATTATGCAATGGCGAGTGAAAAGGTACTTATCGCATAGAAAAATGACATTGCTGCAGTCCGATCAAGATATACACCGTTTGTTCTCCACATTCTATAAAGCCCGGATACGATATGCACAGACGCCAGTCATACTAATTTCCCAGATGAGGGTTTCATACTCTCCCGTCAGAGATTTCCCCTTCGTATTTTATATATAACAGAACGATGTCTCATAGTTCTGCTCTTAACAAGCTACTTTATTATCCGTGATTTGTTTGTCCATCAACCAGGTTACTGCATTCCACGTAGATTACAGACGGTTGATAACGCCAACAATTTTCCGCAGATTGCACATTTTAGACTTTGTGGCGTAACACCAAGGTCAGATTACGGGGACCTGAAATATTGCTTGTCTCACTACACCGTTTTGCCATTGCAGCTGTTGACCGAGTTCCATACATCTGAAAACCAATTTTGGGCGAGGAGTCATCCTTTCCAGTAAAACTAAGTACAGAAGATGTCCAGGAAGAGCCACAAGCAACGGACAGGCCTACCTATAACCAAGTAATTTCATAATAATGACCAAGTAATTTCATAATTTCATGATAATGACAAGTGGTCTTATAATTTCTAAGACCTGACTCCAGGTTTACATCTGAGCCGGGAACAGCATTTCCTTCAAGATTTGCATGTGCGCCCAGCGAAGACTCAGATCAGCCTGCGCATCTGTGCAGTTTGATCAGTGTCTTCGCAGGGCTCTCTGTGGTTAGCCAAGGATCCAAAGCGTCTTCAGGCTGCGCGATTGCACAAGCTGACATGAGTCTTCGATGGGTGCACGTGCATCTTGTAGGAAATGCTATGTCCCGGCCCATTCGTTTAACTATTAAAGTGTGAATCAGAGTAACAGTCTCGGTTCTGAATAAATGCGGCAGTGTTTTGATTTGTAGTTGTGTTTAAAGCCCGAGAAATAATGTAGTCAAAATAATGAGGAACTGCCATAATTAAAGATCGCAGTCCATCTAAACCTTTATAATCATTATCATTAGATCAAGCACTGAAAAGGGGCGGAGCCGAAATTTACGTTCTGGCGAGTCATATAGTCTGCCGATCTGTTAACCTTTAACCTACTGACGATAAATACCAGCCGACGCCGTTTTCGAGTATGTGTACTTTACTTTACTGGAAATGCATTACGAAAACACGCCTATTCAAATATATTGAGAATTTTACCACCAAACAATGAAAATTTTCAGATGAAAAATTCTGATATTTTTCTTATTTCTGCTCAAAACATAGATTGTAGGTACTCGTTAGAACCGCCTCGATGAGGCGGTTCTAACGAGTACCCACAATATATGTTTTTGAGCAGAAATAAGAAAAATAATGTATACCCCTGTAAACCCCAGTTTTACTATATAAAAGTGGGGTTTACGGGGGTCCACATTATATAGGCGTGTTTTCGTGATGTCTTCTTTGAAACAACTTGACTGCAATCGCAACATGTTCAGATACCCTTTAGTTAAAATGGCAGCCTTAGTTTCTGTACAAAATACAGAAATACTCATTAGTGTGTTTGCTGAAATTCGAGCCCTTTGTGAATGTTTGGCGGCATTTCCCTCCAGGTCTTAAAATCAAACTATACATACTTGTATAGCCTCATGCCAAACATCTGAAAGTGATTTAAAATAACCCGTTATTCAATCTGAGAGGCCCGCCTCCCCGTCATGCAAATAAAGAGTGAAGCGAAGTTATCCACCATGATTCAGTCAGCAACCATGCATGCAGTATGGCGCAGAGCATTTATGTTGTTGTCTTTTTGTAACGATAGTCAATCTGTTTTGAAGTGTTCCGAAAAAAATCACTTATACCAATAATGCTTCTGAATTTACAAACTAAAATGGACCTTCAATGGCGCAAACATCTTTGGGACCATGGAGATTTGTTCTAGACATGGGTAGTTCGAGTCACTGAGGGTGAACATAGCGCCAGATCAGGGAGAAAATGGGGATAATTTAGGGATGTCTTTTCCATCATCTGTAAATTAATGGTATGTTCGGCGTATTTATTAGAGAGGTTCTAATCAGTACATACAACGCCTTTTCATGACAAAATAAGAACATTTCACTAAAGTATCCCTAAATAATTTGTTATCTTAAGTGATCGGAAGAATTTCCAAGAGACTCAAAACCCCGTTCGAATTAGCCACGGTAAATGAGCCAACGGTATTTGAATCACTGAAGTTTTACTGTTCTTCGTCATAAATTTCCGGTAACTACAGACCTTCTTATAACAGTGGTTATCGATATCCGGGAAATGCCTTGATCACGAAGCACAGTCCTCCCGAGGCAAAAAACGAGAAAATGAGAGATAACACAAACGCCACCACCACACGCCTATATAATTTTGATCCCTTAAACCCCACTTTTACATAGTAAAACTGTTTGGTCAAGCTAACTCAAAATTACAAATACATGTTCGGTCCAGCCAACGCAACGTTACAAAATTAGAATTAATTCGGAATAAAACCTAGACAACGCTGTCTCTCCCAGGAATCCGATATACTTATAGAACATATGCACATGTTATTGGATACATCAAAATGATGTGGCAACACACTTTCCTAATTTTCATGAAACTATGTGTAGTTTGGGATTAAAATGATATCACGTACCTGACTATCTGAAATCAAGCTCGATTCGATACACCAAATAGTAGAAAATACTATAACAGTCGTATATATATGCGAATATTTTTGCTGAAAAAAAAAAATGGGAGTACCTTTTGCATTTACAAAAGCTACTCACATTTTTCCAGCATAAATTACATGTGAATTCTAGAACAGTTAACATTTTGACCACTATCGAGCTCGTTAAGCTAATGATGCTTTGAACAAATGGGCCCAGATGCTTTCTGTACCCTCAGTGAATGTGTGAGCCCCAGTGTCCAGACAAACTAGTTCTGAAAGTTAACAGTCAACCAGTGCCGGTTGTTTACGTTGCGTGGGGTGGTCGGGTGGTGCGAAGGTGTCGTGTATCTTACGTCACTGGGGCGTCCAACTGATACTGGTTTACAGTTGGGCAAGGCCTGCTATCCTTGTAGCAGGTAAGGGCAGAGGGGGAATGTATTTATTTCGTCTGTTTCTCCACTTTCATTCCTGTTCCTCTTTCTTCACTGTTCCTCTCTTTCATCTCTACTATCTCTTCTATCTCTTTTCTCCCTTTCTCTGGGAGACGACACAAAATGACCCACAAGGGTTGACGTGTCGTTAAACCCCAACACAATCAATGTTTACGTTGCATTCCTTGTGGCTGTTTGCATTCAGCCACGTTAGCAACTGACTACGGTAAACGTCCTAAAATTTCGAACATTTTATTCCATACTTTTTTGAGCCAAACCTATGCTTTCTGTGGAGCTATTTCGTAAAATACTTAGGGGAAAGACAAACAGTGTAGACCCATATCAGACTGCTCCTAAAGGAGCAGTCTGATCTGGGTCTACACTGTTTGTGTAAACTATTTTGTCAAAAACTTTGGTGTACGAAATTTTAGGACATTTACCGTAGTACAATTTATTGATGAACAGGAACTGTCTGGCCTAGTCTGATATACAGAATTTAGAAAAAAAAAAATCCTAAGTTTTGTAAAATCCTCCTCATGCCCGACTTCCCTATATATGTTCGTAGGCTTCTGAGAAAGTGATCTATATACCTATTTCATTAAAATCTCTTTTCCGTCTCAGAACACGCTTATTGTTGTTAAAGCTTAGAAGACACGAAGGATAAATTACGATTAATTCATCCGTAACGTGAGAAAACGTACCTTCTGACGTGCGCCCAACGCAGACTCAAATCAGCCTGCGCATCCGCGCAGTCTGATCAGAATCTTCGTTGCCCGCATGCAGAAATTTTGTATCGCTCGGTATCCAATAAACGCCAAACTGACGATTCTGATCAGACTGAGCGAATGCGCAGGCTGATCTGAATCTTTGCAGAACGCATATGTCCGAGGGTACGTTTTCTGACGTTGAGACAATTAACTTTTACACTGTATTGATGCATTACAAAGAGATAAAAAAAGAGATTAAATCTTAAATGAACACTGCTTATCTGTTACGTCTGCAATTACAAATCGGAACAAAAACGTCTACATTTTTTTTGCGTTGTCAGTACTTTATTACTTATATCTCTTCAAATGTACTTCTAGGCATTGAATACTCTTAATCCATGCTCTAATGTTCCTCATTTTCCAATTGTAAAATGGATTGAGTGAATAACTGTGATCTGAATTGCAGTCATCCAGATCATATAACTTTGCTGTACTGAAATACAGAAACAATTACACTGTAGTCCAGTATAAACATATGCGCTGCAACTGGAAAGGTCTGGTCAAGATTAAACCTCCTCCGAGCTCTGAAGTTCAGAATTAGTAGAAAATCACTTGATAAAATGTATATGGCGTATGTACTGCCTCTGCTAGAATATTGCGATTCGGTGTGGGACAATTGTCCTACAGAGACCAAAAGGCAGCTCGACGTAATCCATATCGAGGCTGCTCGAATAATAACCGGTGCTACTAAACTGTGCAGCGTAAGCAAACTACTCACAGATCTTGGATGGGAGACTCTCCAAAACAGGAGAAAAAAGCACAGACTTATAATTCTTTTCAAAATCCTTCATGGACTAACTCCTGTATATCTTAACGATCTCCTTCCACTACTAGTGCAAGACACGACCTCTTACAATCTAAGAAATTCAAATCATTTTCAGAACTATCGCGCTAATACCAATTTCTTTCTAAATTCTTTTTTTCCCAGCAACGATCCGTGCATGGAACGATCTCCCTGCCGAAGTCAAGGATGCGCCATCAGTGGCTGCATTCAAATCACGATTAAAGGATCTGAACAAACCTCCGTCGTATTATAACACTGGTGCACACATAGGCCAAATTCTCCAAGCACGTCTGAGATTGGGATGTAGCTCCTTAAACGCCGACCTCTATCGAAAAAATATCGTTCCAAGTCCCACTTGTGCATGCAGAGGATTTGAAAGTGCATATCACCTTTTCTTTGTATGTCCTAGGCTCGCTCATTTTCGAAGAAGATACTTCTTGGATTCTCTTTTAAATTGTACGGTTAAAGACTTTCTCTATGGCAGCCAAATTCTAACTTTCAGGAAAACGAACAGATATTTCTTAAAGTGCAAGAGTATATAGTGAAATCCAGAAGATTTTTGTAGTCCCTAGAAATGACCATGTTTTGGGAACGGGTAATCAGCCAAAATATTTTCATGTTGCTGCAAGAAATTTTTACATCTGTAGCATTTGAACTGAACAATATGCTTTGTGATTCATTACTAATACTAAACCTATCTGTGTATCCGCTTTACTAATCAGTACAATTGCTACTTAATGTCAGTACATATGAAATGTTCTTTCTTTCTTTCTTTCTGTTCTTTTTTTATATTCATTAAATATGTTACACTGCCCTCCATTCATAGAAGATGCAACATATGCTGTTTGTTTCCAGGAGATGACTCAAATAAGCCCTAGTGCTTACCGTCAAATCCTGTGACATATATATGTTTAATGCATCTATTGTATATGTCTACTGCAAGGTCAAGTAAATACAGTTTAAACCAACTGGAAAGGTACATATCCAGCCCGCGCTTAGGTGCATTATGACCAAGACCTTCTCTAATCATCAAAATGCTCTACATGTATAGAGTCCGGTGATGTGCAAACTGTCCTGGGTGCTCGCTGCCCGTGAATATGATGAACCCAGCGGGCACACAACGTTGAAACAATGTCGATTCAACGTTAATTCAACGTTGCTTCAACGTCAAGACGTTTGGACGTTGTGTGCCTGCTTCGAAAGAGTTTTTCTTATGTTGCGGATGAAATTATGTTTTGTGTTTGTATTGCAAAGACTGCTGCAGCATGCAAATTAAATAAGCCATAGAGAAATCCAATATGTCGCCTCCAATGTAAAGACTAGATTACTTAATAATGTGTATGTTGATCGATCTCGTTTTAATACGAAGTTTAGTATACGCATAGAAAAGATTTCATAATGGAACACAATAATCACGTTGAGTGAACATTAATCATGTTTTCCATGGAATTTGACTTCAAGGGAAAAATAATTTATCGTATTGCGTAATATTAATCCCATAACAAATCCTTGCAGCCTAATAAACCCGAGTTTCCGAGTTTCGTTCTTTTTGGGGTTCTTTGTTTCCATTGGCAACATTTTAGATCTTCACTTCCCTGCAGCTGGTGTTAGTGCCGTGTGGCGGCCGTACAACGTCTCCCCGAACTTCACCATAGTACAGATTATATTTTATTTCCTTTGGTATCATGAGCCCATTTTCTTTTCTTTGAAAATCGAATATCGCTTAAGCCGGTGCAAGAGGACGTACGCAGCCTCGCAAATTACATTGCTGCATATAAAGAGATTTAATAAAACGACTCAATATTTGGATGATTTACTAAATATTGATAACGATTGTTTTGAACAAATAGCTGATACAATTTATCCAAAAACAATTACAGTTAAATAAAGCTAATACTTTTAACACCGTTTCTTGATATAAACTTATCAATATCCAAAGGCATAATTTCTACTACAATTTATGATAAACGGGGCGACTTGGATTTTGATATTATAAATGTTTCCTTGTTGGATGGCGATGTCCCTCATGCTACCTCCTTTGGTGTTTATACTTCTCGAGGTTAATATAGGGATCAAACATAGTTTTTCATGCATTAACATTCGCCAGGTCCCGTGGGAGGTGTTGAAAATCGAGGCCGAAGGCCGCGGTTTTCAACACCTCCAAAGGGACCTGGTGAATGTTAACGCATTAAAAAAAACATGTTCGATCGCTATTATTGCATAAAAACTGAAAACATTTGCTACATTTCGCGTTATTTCTTGCACTACTTTGTTTCGCCTTTTCACCGATGTCGCGCGAACGTAATTTCCACGGACTATGCTCGTTCTAGGACAGGGCAGTACACATTTCGTGACGGCAGCAATTCTGTGGCCCCGGTACGAGCCTATTGAAAGTTGCGTAGCCGTGCATTAACAGCGCGTGAATTGTCTTGTTATACACGGCTTTTAGCCGTTTAATGCACGGTTGTTAATAACGTGCGACACTGCTTTTTATGCAATAATGCGCTTTGCTAGAGCATCTAGTCAGTAACTTTAACAATGGCAAAACATTTTAACTGCTAAACTTCTCAAAAAGTACCATTGTCATAACTTACGTAAAACATTTTCTAAATTGTATCGCCGTCATTCAGAATGAATGTCCAAATCTAACATTGGTTTGAAAACACTTCTCCTAGAAAAGATTGTCACTCATTGCAAAGGGTAGGTCACAAAATGAATATTCTGCGGCAAATTGCATGCATGGTTGTTAACCCAATTAAGGTTGATAATTTTGTTTTTCTCCTCAACTGCACGACGGTGGATTTGTCCTCAGATTTAATGCCGGCACCACCCTTAATATGTCTCAGATGGTCTGCGCCTGACTGTGGTCGGGCCCATCGTAGTCCTGTTTGTTGTGCTCTCATTACGAAAACACGCCTGTTCAAATATATAGAAAATTTCACTTCCAAAATCTGAAAATTGTTAGATAAAAAAAACTCAGATATATTTTCATATTTCTGCTAAAAACATAGATTGTGGGTCCTCGTTAGAACCGCCTCGGCATGGCGGTCCTAGCGAGTACCCACATTGTATGCTGTTTAGCAGAAATAAGAAAAAATAATGTATATGCCTGTCAACCCCAGTTTTACGGTATAAAAGTGGGGTTTAAGGGGTCAATATTATATAGGTATGTTTTCGTGATGCTTGAGCTCTGGCTTCAGATTGCCGATAATGGCCTGCAAAAGATTCATAAAGAATGCTAACTCTGCTCATACACTCTATAGTTCGAATACATTTGGAAACATGAAACTTTGCTCTGGCTATGGGTAATTCGAGCCAAAGATGGTTAATTATAGCCCCATATCATGGCTGTGTGTGGGAGGGGGGGGGGAGGAGGGAATGGGGCGGGAGAGGGGCAAATAGAGACAATTTAAGGATTTCTGTTCGATCTTCTATAAAATGGAATGTTGATTGTACTCATTAGAATCGCCTCGATGAATAAAATAAGTACACGCAACACACATTGTCATGATACAATAGGAAAATTTCCATACACTGCTTTAAATATTTGTTTTCTTGAACATTCGGAAGAATTTCCTATGGACTCAAAAACAAGTTCGAATCAGCCACGGTAAACGAGTCATCGGTGTTCGAGTCATTGAAGTTTTACTCTATCTCTCTTTATACTGCCACACGTCCTCGCGAACATTCTTGGCAGATGTGCGCAGCGTCCGCTAGTATCAGACAGCTGGACGAAAAGCTAAATACAGTAAAACCTCAATAGCTCGAACACCGATGGCTCGTTTACCATGGATCATTCGAACTCGTTTTTTAGTCCCTATGGAATTCTTCCGATAAGTCCAGAAAACAAATATTAAGGTAAATGTTCTGATTTTGTCATGAAATTGCATGTTGTGTGTACTCATTAGAATCGCCTCATCGAGGCGATTCTAATGAGTACACTCAATATTCAATTATTATATAGAAGATCGAAAAAAATTCCCTAATTTATTACCATTTGCTTCCTGACCTTGCGCCATAATTAACCCTCAGTGGCTCGAACTACCCATATCTCGAACAAATTTTCATGGTCCCAATGATGTTCGAGCCATTGAGGTTCGACTGTACAAGACCAAAGTAAGGATATCAACAAACCATCGGTTAAAATAGATGAGAATAGGTAAATACGGGTTAAAAAACAAGCATTAGGGATCTAAGGCCGAGATTGCTGTAGCTTACAGACCTCATTCTTGAATGCTTCAAGGCTCTGTAAGCGTACATTATCAGGAAGGACGCCCCATTGAAGAAAGGGCAAAGTGAAAATATAGGAATATTTGTAATAATCTCGTATAGTGTATTCTTGCATGCTGAATGTCATGGAGGCGTACACTGAGACACTGTTAGAGACATGGGGCTGACTATTGTCTGGAAAGGGAACAGCAACGAGTCCGTCACTATTTCATAGAATAAATAAAGACGGACGTCAAACCCGAGATACTTGATGCTGGTGACAGGCTCCAGAATCTGACCATGAAGGATATACTTTGTATTTAGTGGCTTTCTGGATAACGTCACCTGCACCAGATGTCATTTCGAGGTTGAAATCAATATCCCACCGGGACTCTCGCAGAGACAGTCTGCCAAGTTTCAAGGCCGTGCTTTAGTACTGAGTTGTACGAAACACTCACAGTTGTAACAACTGATCGAGGGTGATTCGTACAATTCAGTTCTTCTGAACGACCTTGTTAGATAGTGCAGTATCGTCGTCAACAAGAGAACCTTGAAGGAGATCCTTTCGGTTAAGTTGTTTATATTTGTCAGGAAAAGAATCTGCCTAACTGCTGAACCCTGGTAGACACCGGCTTTCAAGTGTATGGAGCTGGCTTAGAGTTGGAAGTATGGAAGTTGGTATTCGATTTATTCCCAGTAGTAAAGTATAGTAAAGTAACGATTATGGCAGGCAAAATCGTTATTCCAAGTTGCGAATCCCAAACCAACTTCACACACTCCCGGCTTTCATTGGTATTCACTCCGACGTTTCTGCACCAGTCACTACCCGCTCTGATCTGCCCCAAACCCTCCACTCCACCCCATAGAAGGCCTGTATCAAACAGCACTTGTCCTCTAACGCCACACTGAGCCTGTGAACAGGCCTATGAATATGCTCAGACATGTGTGTCTTTCTGATCTCATACGATATAGGATTTCTTTGTCCCGCTGCAGCTCATTTATTTGCACTCGATTAAAGTGTAAATGTTTCTGTCTGGGCCTCGCCATGCGAAAACGTGTCTTCAGGTATATGCTTTGTGAAGGCCCAGATCAGCCTGCGCATCAGCACAGTCCGATCAGGACCTTTGCTGTCCGCTAACAGAATCATTGGACACTACAGAATGCATCAATGGAGAGCAAATGCCCGGATGAGACTTTGCGCATGCGTAAGAATGAATCTCAATCTGTGCATTTTGCGCATGCTCGAAGACATATTTTCGCTTGACGTGGCCCGTATGGTAGTATAGAAAAGTTATATGGGCTGGATGATTGCAATTCAGCTCAATTTTATTTATATAACCCTTTTGAGAAACAAATTATTAGCGCATGAAAGTGTTTTCACTGCCAATTATTGAAAAAAAAACAAAGCAATAAAGTTTGACGATGATAAAAACAAAAAATGTCGAAGTCTGTTCCGAAATGTAAGACGTAACCGATAAGCACTGTTCACCGAGGATAAATTTCTTTCTCTTTTTTTTATCTCTTTGTAACGTATCAATACATTGTAAAAGTTAATTAATCCTCAACGTTACAAATCGTACCTTCGTTATGAGCGCCCAACAAAGATTCAAATCCACCTGTGCACTCGCTCAGTCTGATAAGAATCTTCACTGTTCATATTTTGGATAGCACAGGACACAAAAAGATCTTCATGCGAACAACGAATACCCTCATCAGACTGTGCGGAAGCGCAGACTGATTTCAGTCTTCGTTGGGCGCATATGTCAGAAGGTATGTTTTCACACGTTTTGTCTCAATTAATCGTAGTTTATCCTTCGTGTTTTCTAAACCTTAACAATAACCGTGTTCTGAGACGGAAATACATGTAGGTCAGTCAAACTTCAATGGCTCGACATCTTCGGGGCCATTTGTTCTAGACTGGATAGTTCGATCCACTGAGGACTAATCATAGCACCAGGTCAGGAGATGAATGGGGATAATGGGGATAATTTATGGATGTCTTTCCGATCATCTATAAAATAATGGTATGTTGAGTGTACTCATTAGAATAGCCTCATTGAGGAAAGAATTATACTCCTTGGGAGATGTTTTTTGAGTTGGCATTGGACTTTTACGGCCCAGTCAACACTATTAAGGTCATGTCGAAACGATCAGCTTACCTAGCCACACTTTTCATACACAAGCTTAATCCTCTAAGCAGTCAACCAGGACTTGTGCATATTCGTTCGCAAGAAACTGACAACTGCCCTTTTTGAATCAGCGTAGAATCAGCGGAAGGGAAAGACCGTAGAAATATTTCATGATCAATCTCCATGAAAGAATGTTGCCCGACCCGGTGAGGATCGAACCAGTGACCTCCTGATCACCAGTCCGACTGAGTCATCGAGGCCGACCATGTGGTTTTACTATCTAGCTCGTCACCTACACTGTCTAAAATGAAGAGAACCGGCACAGTGACTCATCTGGTAGAAAGTCCGCTTTGGGATCGGGGGTTATGGCTTCCATCCCCGGCGGAGTCATACCAAAGCCTTTAAAATGGTACATGTACTAACTGTTCTTTTGCTTGGTGCTCAGCATTAAGAAAGCAAAGCTAGGAATGAGAACTGATCAGCCTGGTGTCAGTATAATGTGACCTGATGTAAAATATGCCCCAGACACATGACATTATATTCCAGTGAGGTAGTACTTTAAAGTGAGCATTGAGCTCCCCGCCACATCAAGACACCGTCGCGATTTGAATGAAAGATTGTTGAAAGTGATGTAAAACCCAAATAAAACAAACTAATTAAAAAGCAGAACTAGTGATACAAGTTTAAGGTTGACTAGTATGTCATTCCCGTAGTTCTGCAGACTAGAGAAACGAACAGGAATGCCTAGATCAGACCGCGCGGATGCACATACTGATCTATCAGCAGTCTTATTTTGGCATTTGTGAACTGCATATACAATAGGGACAGTTTCTCATTACAAATGGCTCAAAAATTGTTTGAAACGGATTCTAGTATAAATTAAAAATATCGCAGACACTGCATGATACCCCGCCGCTGCAGGGTAACAAGACATGTCGAGAAGGTGATTGTGTTACTTAATACTTCTAAGCCACCATGAGAACTTAAAGCCATATCATGCTTGAACAATCTTTAAAGAGCTATAACTCTATCAAAATTTCGTGTGCTTTAATCTCGAAACAATGTGCACTGCATCATCTCATACTCTAGCTGTCCACAATATTTCAAGCCGATCGGATGAAAACTGTAGGTGGAGTTATCCAGAAAAAAAAAGTCAAGTCTGAAAAATCTTTAAAAAGTGTAAAAACTCTATCAAACTTTAGTATACCGTAACCTCAAAACATTATTCGCTGTATCATCTCGTGGTCAAACTGTCCACCAAGTTTCAATGCGATCCAATGAAAACTGTAGGAGGAGTTCTCCGGAAACGAGAAAACAAAGTCAATCTTGAAAAATCTTGAAAAAAAATATAATGACTTTAAAAACATTCGGTGTCCGTAAACTCAAAACAATATGTACTGTATCACTTCATGGTCTAACTGTCCATCAAGTTTCAATGCGATCTGATAAAAACTATAGGAGGAGTTCTCCAGAAACGAAGTGCGGACGAAAATTTTCTTTAAAAAATGTAATAACTATACTAAAAGTTGGTGTACCGTAACCTCAAAACAATATGCGCTATATCATCCACTGTGTAACTGTCCCCCGAGTTTCAATGCGATCTGATGAAAACTGTAGATGGAGTTATCTGGAAACGAAATGTGGACGGACGGACAGACACCGGAGGCTATATCATAATACCCGCCACTGTTGTAAGGCGGGGTATAAAAATGCATCTGCAGAAAATCTATAAAGAAACGCGCACAAAATTGCGCATGCCTTTTTTTAACTGACTGTACTTACAGACATAATAGGTTAGTACAATATATTTGAGATTGGATCTCTCTATTTTATCTCATTATAACACATCAAATTAACCGGAGCATCAGAAAAACGTACCTTCGTAAATATGCATCCAGCGAAGATTCAGATCAGCAAATCTTCATTGGGCGCATTTTGGAAAAGCCAAGAATGCAAAGTTTATTCATGCGGACAAGGAAAACTGATCAGACTGCGCGGATGCACAGGCTCATTTGAGTCTTCGTTGGGCTCTTATGTCAGTAGTACGTTTTTTGACAATGCGGCTCAAATGCATCATAAAAGTTAATCAGTCCCTTGTATATCCTTCTTATTTCTTATCATTTACAACATCGTGTTATTTCAAAGTGCACGAACACAGAAAATAAGGTTACAAACGGCGTATGTTTTTCTTAAGGTGAATAAAATAGTCTACATTCAGAGAGAGAGAGAGAGAGACAGAGAAAGACAGAAAACCAGTGGGCACACATCGCCAGGGCAACGTCGAATCAACGTCGGTGCAACGTCATGACGTTGCACCGACGTTGATGCGACGTGACATTAACGTCATCACGTTGCACCGACGTTGACACGATGTTGCATAAATGTCAGGACGTTATATCGACGTTGATCCGAAGTTGCATTAACGGCATGTGCCTGCAGAGGACAGACAGAGCAAGAGAGAGAGAGAAAATACTTAGTTGATTTTTTTTGCCTCCCTCCACTCCAGCAGAAACGAAATTGCTTCCCTTGTATAAGAATCAATCAATCATTTCGTACATCGGAACCATTTTTTCCCTTTAACTCTTATCATGCTGAATAAATTAAGATGCCACGCCCACTTCTAATTTTCAGCCAATCAGATTACTTGACCCAGGTTGTTGATACAAATTCACATACTAAATGACAAACTATGCAGATCCAGATCAGTTTGCAACTGATCTGGATCTTCAATGTTTGCCGGTAGGGCACATCCGGGATTAGCAGGATCAGGATTTAGAGTAGTTTCTTTGAAGAGCAAGCAGACTATAAGGTCATGAACGCTCCCCTGAGCCCTGAGACCGTCACGTGATATGAACTTTTTGATCATTTTGTTTCCGATGTGAACTTGCCGATCTTTTGTAGTCATAAAGGTTCGTATGTTTTTAAGTGACTACATTCCCAGTTTATGAATACAGTTTGCCCATACAATAGCATAAGGGATCAAGTTTGAACTGGAAAATGCCAAGATCCGCTCATGCTATTAAGTGTGACAACATTTCAGTAATATCCCAGTCAGCATTCTACGTAAATCTATATCGGGCCGTCATCGGCCCGTCAGGGTAGCTGACGGGCCGATGACGGCCCGATGTAGATTTACGTAGAATGCTAGCTGGGATAAAGCTTACCCAACACATGCATGTTGTACAATATAATTAAATATTTCTTTTCCGTATCATGCAATGTTATGAATCTTTTGTTTGTATACTGCTTACATGTACTTTTGAATTTTTATTCGTCATATAAACCAATGTTTGCCTTGTTGCTCCACGCGGGAAACTATATGTGCTCTTTATCTTGTCATGGAAGTACAACGAATCAACATACCCAATCCGCATTACTGAAACAATTCCGCTTCCTTGTTGACTGCATAACATGAATGAGATTCAAGTCTATAGGATGCGGAATGGAATGAATTATTGTCATCAGGCTAGGGTGAAAGGTATTGATCATTGAATTATTTTGAAATATATATTATTATGTCAGCATTACTAATTGGGGGTACAGAAAGTAATCAAGGACCTCGCTTAGATAATTTCTCAAACTCTTCATCCGCGAAGGAACCTTTGAAAAATCAAATTTTCTGTTGTTCACTATAATATTCAAAGCTTAAGTAATAAAGTTGACACAGCTGAGTCCGAATTTAGAGATTTTGATGCCATATGTTTAACTAAGACATGGCTTGATCGTCGAACCTCTGACGAAACAATCTTAGTTGTGCGAGAGTTGCGGGGGAATTTCGGCGCTTCCTAACCCTTCTGTCCAGCTCATCCCACATGTGCTCTATTGGGGTCAAATCTGGACTGTACGGTGGCCATGCTAGTGGTGCGATGTTATTGTTTGCCAGGAAATCCTGACAAACTCGGGCAACATGTGGTCGGGCATTGTCCTGCTGCAGAATCAGATTACGTTGTTGCACAAGCGGGACTGCAACAGGACGCAAGTCTCATCCCTATACCTTACAGACTTGATTTGACCCCAATAGAGCACATGTGGGATGAGCTGGACAGAAGGGTTAGGAAGCGCCGAAATCCCCCCGCAACTCTCGCACAACTAAGGAATGCGTTGATCGATGAATGGAATAACATCCCGATGCGAACTGTCATTGCTTTGGTTAACTCTATCCAAAGGAGAATTAGGGCAGCAACGGCAGCAAGAGGGGGGCACACCCGATATTGATTTTCAGTTTGATTTTGATTTCAAGATTTGTGTGGTAGCTACCAATGAACTTCAATAACTCGAGACTTGTTGACCACAAACCAATGAAATTTGGAACTTTTGTTCCATACATGTACCGTTTTGTAATCATAGTAAAATATTTAACAAACTTTTTCAAACTTGAATGAAATTTAGGAATAAAATTTACCCTGCGTTTCTTTTTCCTTTCAGTATATATGTTTGGTCCGCAGAGGGATCCTCTGTGAAGCATCAGAGTGAAACATATATAATCAAAATCCCAGTGATGAAAAAAAAAGCAAAGGGCTTAATGGTGATCTGAAGCAAGAGCACAAGAAAACCACAAACAGGACTTCGATGGTTCGTTCCTTTATTTTTCTATTGGATATGTTCTTTGTCACAGATCTGATGACAATATTTCCTGCACATTGATTTAATTTGCATTTTGAGATAATAATGGCGGCAGCTCTACCATATGTACCCTAAGTATTCGGACAGACAGCCCAGGGGACACACAACGTTGGAACAATGCCGATTCAACGTTGATTCAACGTATTGCCGAATTGACGTTGTTTCACGGCTGTGTGCCTGCTGAAAGGCCTTAGCCAACAGTGCCTACCTAGATTAGACGTGTCTGATCAGGGTCTACACTCACCCAGCAGATTATAGAAACATAAAAAGGGATCAAAATGGATCAGTAAACTTTTAAGGGCAAGTGCGGATTGAGATCAAGCTGTTAGAAATATAGGCGATTTCATACAGCTTCGTTCTTTTCCGTAATTCACTCGAAATCCAAGTTACGTGGCACTATGCCATATGACTAAATCAGCCAGTCGATCTCGGAATAAGAAACATGGGCGGGGTAATCCAGCCTTCAGCAAGACTGAGCTACTTTCGACAGAGTGCATCATCTTTCCAAGGTACGTGAAAAAACTGTTATTTCCTTTGATTTGGACGACAGTGAGTTAGGCATTATCGCTGAAAAAACAGTTCACTTCCGCGAGAGCTAAAATACTGGGCTCGGCCATTTTGTTTTTATTCCGACTGATTGGTCAGTAAAACATTTCTGTTTGTAAAGCGATCCTAGATAGTCAGGACTTTCCGTTAAAAGTCGGAGTGAAATCGGCTATTTAAGACAAGTGCGGTAGTACGTGTGTTTGCACTCAATGAAATTATACGGGATGCGCCAAGCGAAAGTGTGCCTTCGGGGCATATGCGGACAACGAAGGCTCAGATCAGTGCCTTTGCTGTCCTCATCCAGAATCGTTGGACAGAGCAGAATGTATCAATGGAGAGCAAAAAACCTGGATGAGACCTAACGCATTCTCGGAATGATCTGGATCTGCGCATTATGCGCACGTTCGAAGACGCTTTTTCGCTTGGCGAGGCTCAGTTATGATATGCATTGAAAATGAAAATTGTTAATGCCTTCAGTAACACGTTGCAGATGGTTTATGTTCCAATCTATTATATTAGTATAATATTAGATTACTCCTTCCGTTCCACTCCAAAGTAGTTCTTTGCTCGAGATACTTCAAGTATCGTTTAGACTGGGTCCGATCCCGAGTGACTAGATTTATAAAAGTTATAAAACGTCAGTAAAATTCTAGCTGCTAATTTTCTTAAGCATTACTTCTAAATCGTAGAATTGTCATGGATGGCGTCATAATTAACGTACGGCGGCGTAACTGAGCTATATGTAGCGTAGGATCATTCCATGTAATGGTGTTATGCTTCTGCTTTATTTGTGTAGAGGTTTTACGACCAAGTCAACCCAATGGGGTCATGTCGGGCGCAGTCAATTTACCTAACCACACTTTTTACTGGGCAGGCTTAGTCCCCTAAGCGGTTAACCAGTATTGTGCGCAATCTTTCGCCAGAAACTGACAACTGCCCTTCTTGAGTCAGCGGAAGGGAGAGAATAACCGTAGAAAATATTTCATGATTAATCGCCACGAAAGAATGTTGCCGACCCGGCGGGTATCGTACCCGCAACCTTCGGATCACCAGTCGGACGCGCATCCAACTGAGCCAGCGAGGCCGGCTGCTTCTACTTTATATGATGCGACATGTGATAAAATAAACAAACGAACAGACTATATTTCGAGTGGATACACGATAACATTTTTCACATAATTACTAATATCTGAATATGTAATATACTAATGAGGCCATAAATCATAACCATATGTTTTACTTACCTTAGTTTTACTTCGTCCCTGTCATCGAGGCGTCATTCATATTTTCCAAGCAGAAACGTCATATTGGAATAATTAAATCGCCAGGTGTTCAAACTGTTTGTATAATCTAATCTTCTGGTTGGTTGCATTGTAAACTCACATAGCCAAACTTATTTTGTGTAGAATGATATCATAAAAACTGGCACAGATGTCAGGTGTAAACGGTGGCAGGGTTTTCTGCGGTTCCAAAAGGTTCTTTCTTATCAGATTTTTGTTATCCCCATATAGTATAAAGATCCTCTGTAAACTGAAAAGCTTATGAAAACATCCTCGACTGGCCTGTGCGGAGTTGCGGCGTGTACGAGTTTTTAGTGATCTCAACTCATCTTTTGCATCTTTGTATTTCTATCTCCTTTATATCCAATTTAAACGGAATTAACCCATTGTAGTCGGGAGACCCGTAAAAGAGTAATTAGCAGAACGCGGCGTCTGATCGGGGTCTCCACTGTTTGCAAACAGTTTAGCCATTTTTCTCTAGGAATATGTAACTCTTATAGCCGGACGTACCTAAAATTGAAATGGGACTCTTCCAATATATAGTGTGGGGGAAAGTCTATTCAGTATACAATGGGTTTAAAAAAAAATCACAAAAAAGTAACAATCAATAGCAGAATATTAAACCAATAAAGTACCTCCTTCAATCAACATATCATGACATTGAAAGCACGAGCTATCTGTACATGTACTGGCTAAAGTTAATGTAGCGTGACGATAATTTGTAATAAAATACTTACAGTGTAGCAACTACGGTGGACTATATGTCTATTGGTCTTATATGAATAAATATGGGTAGCATGAAATAATAATAGTAATAATTGAAGGTACAACAATAACGCCCGATAGATTTATAATACTTTAGAAAGTACTGTCTAATTATACATTGTATATACATGGCGGAACAACTGGTCTCTTAGCAGTGTTAGGAAGTTAGGTACTGCAACAATATGACTACTTCAAGTGGGATATTTGAGAAATTCTTACAAATGAACACAAGTGTATTATTTGATAATCTGATATGAGTATGACATAGTTATGAAACAAGTCGCAAATTTAACTCGTGTTCGAATTATGCAATGAAATAATAAAACAATATTATGACAACTTCTTCCTTCTCATGGTGCTTTGAAAAGACACGATATTTTGTGTAGCATAGATACTAGTTACCATGCCTCTTTTTTTTTTTTTTTTTTTTTTTTTTTTTTTAAACGAAGGCTTTAGAT
Source organism: Anodontia alba (assembly GCA_964016985.1). Classification (NCBI taxonomy): domain Eukaryota; kingdom Metazoa; phylum Mollusca; class Bivalvia; order Lucinida; family Lucinidae; genus Anodontia; species Anodontia alba. The sequence continues at coordinate 67,236,398 of OZ024827.1, read as the reverse complement.
CCGTTGTGACTTAGCTATGTCAGCGTATGTGTAGAAGAATGTACGTGCCTTGAAGTGTTGATAAAATCTCATGAAACGACTATTTTTGTCAAATCTTTTAATTCAGCTTTCAGTGTGTGCATTTTGAAACAACTTTACAATATGATCTTCAAGTTCACGTCAAAATCAAATTTTGAAAATCGAAGAAAACCTTCTCTATTTAGAACAACAATTTGACAGAAATTAATGATGTACATTGAGCGAATGTACTTTTGTAAGATAGGATATGAAGGTTAGATTTTCAAAAAGCTTAGAAAGTCATCTTTTGGCGTGATTAGATAATGCAGTGGCACATAATGAGGTTTCAAAGAGCTAAACCAAAGGACATTTTTTGCCATTTAATATCTATTTTTAACGTGAATAAATGATCTAAGTCGGTGACTTTGCAGGTTGTCAAGGGTATTTTTGTGTGCATTGGGTGTTTAGACGCACCATAATTTCGCTACTTCGTGTTACCTCATCTAAGTCATCCATGAGCTCTTATCTCACGTGATCAGCCCCAGCACCTACAAAATTGCAAGCATTATCTACTGCTCGTCGTCGCTTTTCTTGTTTGAAGATGCTTCTTGTTTTTGACACTATTACACAAGGTTAGATTTGTTTATTTGTTTTTTATTTGTTTGTTTATTTGTTTGTTTATTAGTTGGTTTGTTTGTTGTTGTTGTTTTGTTGTTTGTTTGTTGTTTTTTTTTGTTTTTTTTTTTTGTTTTTTTTTGTTTTTTTGTTTTTTTTTGTTGTTGTTGTTGTTTTTTTTGTTTGTTTTTTTTTCTGTTGTTTTTTTTTTTTCTTTGTTGTTGTTGTTGTTGTTGTTTTTTTTTTTTTTTTTTTTTTTTTTTTTGTTTTTGTTTTGTTTTTCGTTGTTGCTGTTTTAGCATAATAGTGATTAAGAGTTTATTGAAAAAAAATATTGTGAAATTACTTGTATTAATATGTGTGTACTATGATAACTTTTGTATGAATTAAAAATAAAATTTAAAAAAACACTACGTAAACCATTTTCTAATTTGTATCACCGTCATTCTGAATATTTTTAATGTCCAAACTTTGGTTTGAAAACCCCTCTGCAAGGTCTGTCCAAACCAGAATTTAATGTTGACTTTGCCTATAAAATCAGAACCATTGTTGACAAAACTAATTTTGTTCGGAACAATTTAGAAAAGAGTTCACACGCTGCAAAAACGACATGAATATTTTGCAGCAAACTGCATGCATGCATGGTTAGCTCCCTTCTCACTCTGTTTCTCATAGTTAGCGCCTGCTTATCAATGTCTGTGATCGGGCCAATCGTGGTCCTCTTTGGGGTTTTGTGTTCTGATGATTTCGGATCGCCACCAAGACCTTTGTTTCATCATGGTGTTTTTGATTATATGTGTTTCACTGGATGTTTCAATGATTAGGTAGAGGATCCTATGCGGACCGAAATTATATGTGTAATTTGGAGATGTGTCAGGATTAAAGGTGTGGTTTTACGAGAGTAAAACTGGTTTAAGCCCCAGCCCTAACCCCAGTAGTTTTCCTACTGACCGTTCCAAGGCGGTTCCTCTCTTACAGCTCTTCTTTCATTGTGGGTCGGTGGTTTCATTTGTGGTCTTCACGAAAACACGCCTATATTATTTTGACCCCCTTAAACCCCACTTTTATATAGTAAGACTGGGGTTTACAGGGGGACACATTATTTTTTCTTGTTTTGCTTAAAATATAGATTGTGGGTACTCATTAGAACCGCCTTGCCGAGGCAGTTCTAACGAGTACCACAATCTATCGTTTGAGCAGAAATATGAAAAATATCAGAATTTATCTGAAAATTTTCCTTCTTTTTGGTTGTAAAATATTCAATATATTTGAATAGGCGTGTTTTCGTAATGGTTGTTTTGTCATTATTTGTTCGTTTAATCTCTCTTTCTTTCATACATTGGGAAGGCTGTACTTTTGATTGTGGCATTTCCTGGGTATCTTCACATATTTTTATTATGACATGAGCATTGGCCACTATATTAACACTATATTGACATGCTAAGATTATCATTACGAAAACACGCCTACTCAAATATATAGAGAATTTTACCACCCAAAAATGAAAACTTTAAGATGAAAAATTCTGATAGTTTTCATATTTCTGCTCAAAAACGTAGATTGTGGTGCTCTAACGAATACCCACAATCTATGTTTTTGAGCAGAAATAAGAAAATTAATATATACCCATGTAAACCCTAGTTTTACATTATAAAAGTGGGGTTGATGGGGTGGGGCAGGGGGGAGGGGGTCAAAACTATATAGGCGTGTTTTCACGATGTGAAGCACTGGCGCTTCATAATCTTAACATGTTCATAATTTAATGGTCTTTGTTTTATTTCAGTGTCTATTTTAAAGACAATAAAAAATGCTACATTTATTTACGAGTGACTGGAACAGTCTAAGTATTGTTAATCACCTAAATCTCCTGAAAGTGTAGGTTCATCGATAATATTCATCTGTAACATTTTACCTTTAAGCAGAAAAGAAAACGCGAAATTTCTGTCTATATATGCGCAGGCTGATCTGAATCTTCGCTGGGCGCAAGTGTCCGAAGGTACTTTGTTTTATGACCTCTGGCTCAATTCCTTTTAACCATGTCGCATAGATGTCACTGTCGCATTAGGCCCGGGAGAAAGACATCGCATGCATAATTCTTCCAGCTACAAAACAGAACACTGCCATTAACCAGTTTTGGTGTTTATATATCAGCAAATCACATAGACCATGTCAAGCGAAAAGGTGTCTTCGAGCATGCGCAAAATGTACAAATTCAGAATCATCCTGCGCACGCAAAAAGTCTCAGCCGGGTATTTGCTCTCCACTTACATATTCGATTGTGTGAAATGATTCTGTTAGCGAACAGCGGAGGCCCAGATCAGACTGCGCGTCCGCGCAGTCTGATCTGGGCCTTTGCTGTCCGCACATGTTCCGAAGGCGGACAGCGTCCGCGCAGTCTGATCTGGGCCTTCGCTGTCCGCACATGTTCCGAAGGCATATGTTCGCTTAACGGGGCTCATATTATATTGTTGTTTTATCTTTTACAGCTTGATTTGGTTTTTATGTCCAATAGCATGCATTGTTTCTTCTGTATGAGACATGGTGCAGGAAAACATTTTTTACAAACCGTTTTTTCCATATTTGAATATTTAAACACCATTATCTCTTAACATATTCATCCTAAAGTCCGAACAACTCCATTCAAATACTTCTTGATGTGTCGCAAGTGCGTCGTCCGATCTGTGTCTTCTCTGATCGGGTCTATCTGTCCGAATACTTGGGGCAAATGCGGTTCACAAATAGCAAAACAAATTTACCTGCGAACCAATATAGTCTGATCGGGATGGCATTTTATTTTACAAGGTCTCTATATTTTGTAAGCAAACTGGGAATCCGTACAGGCTGATCTATACCTTCTAAGTTTGCAGATGATAAAACATAACTAGTATTCCCCTTCGCAGGTCTCGCATGCTGTGTAAATCTGCACTAATTACCAGATATTAAAGCTGACGTTAGTAATAAACTGCCCATCGGTACTAATAAATGTCGAAAATGTATTTTATTGGTTAATAATTTTTACAATTTACATCTTAAGCAATCGAAATGGCTTCTAGCGGCAACAATTATTCATGAACAACATGATTGTGACATCTGAAATGCTGCATCAGAAATAATAGCTCCGAGGCAGAACCATATAAATAAGAAATTATTACGCTCGCAAACCAACGGCGACATTTAAAATGCTACTTAATTCTGCGTTAACATGCCACATAGTCTAAAACTGTTGTTCAGTTCAGTTATAGCTTTACCCAATTACGCTTATCAATTTATGCAAGCGCAGCGTACAGGAAAAAGGGCCACGCCGCGAGAAAACATCCCTTCTGACGTGTATGCCCAACTTAGACTCAAATCAGCCTCTGTACAGTCTGATAGGAGTCTTCGTTGTCCGCATATAGAAAAGTTGCAGTCTTGGCATCCAAAATGCGTCCAGTGAAGATTCTACTGGGACTGTGGGGATGAACAGGCTGATTTGAATATTCGCTGGGAGCACATGTCCGAAGGTACGTTTTTTGACGTCGTGGCTCAAATTGGTCTTATTGAGGCCACACGAAGAAAATGGGAAAGTCTAAGCCCAACAAGAGACCTTACACACCACCATTTGGACAACTGGTTTATGCACACATCTAGATTATTACATATTATAAATAAAATAGATTGGCAAACAGGATGATTGTAATCAGACTGCAGGCAACGAAGGCACTGACCGGATTGTAAGGGCCCCCTCCCCACACAATCGGCTCAAATTGTAGATCTTCAAGATTGCAAGATACAGGTAATCTGTGGCAAATCTTCAAAAAAAAAAAAAAAAAAGATAAGCGACTATGAATAGCAGATAATTTTTGACAGTTTCTTAAATATTAAATAGAGGTTCTTAGAACGAAGTCCATTTTACATACGAAATTTTGACAGTTTCCTTTTCAAAGTCACATGCACTCTATGTAATACTGGCTATAGGGTTGATATCTAATTTCAAGGCGCCTTTGTTCGCTTCTTTTCGTCATTTAGACTTGCACTTTCAATCTATGGAATGACAGTCGCAATCCTTGAATTCCTAGGACGCCTGATTGCATTCTTTCTTTTGTGGTCCATGTCTGTTCATCTGAACATTCTGACTTGTCAGTGGTTCAGCTTTTTTTGAATGCTCTACGGCTTGGATACGTCCACCACATATTTCTTCGTGTCAACAAAAACGCCTTTTCACTTTGCTCATTCGTTGCAAGTCTTACAAATTTCGTTTTGTCTGAATCAGGATCCCAAACAAGCTAAAACAAAGCCAATACGATTTCATTTTATCTTTTGACATTAAGAACTTTTACTAAATGTCCGTCATAATTTCGTCCCATTTGATTTCCGCTCGTTCCCTGCACATAAGTATATGATTTATCCTTTCTGGGTCTATTGAAACACCCCAAACCGCAAAAAAATACCCACCAAAACACCATAAACCACTCTAAAACCACACCAAAGCATACCCCAAAACACATTTTGAAATTATCAAACAGTTTAAAATTAAACATTAATAAATATTATATGTTTAAACATCATGGGAGAAATTTGAAGACGAATGTATGTCTTTTTTTTATATTTTTCAGATTTTCTTGCATTACAAGATCCTGCCCAAAGAAAAAAAGTGTCCATCATTAAAATGAGTTCCATATGAAGAAAATATTGCTGGCATTTTCATACGTTTTAGCAGATAAAATTTCATTCATGCTCAGCTGAGTTCAGCATAAAAAAAAGTATTTAAATAAATATATGACCTCGGGGCCTGAAACTAAGCTTAACATTAAGACAGATTAACTCTTTCGGTGCCAAATGTCGTCTGCTTCCCTTTTTTAACAAACTATCGCATAAAAGAAGTTTATACGTAAAGTTGAAAGACTGAATGTCAAACAGCGTAGATCCAGATGAGACGGCTCATATGAGCCGTCTCATCTGGATCTATGTTGTTTGCAAAAGCCTATTATTATCGCCTGTGCCAGTGAAAGAGTTAAGAGAAAATGTACTTGTTTTAGGGAAAATGTACTTGTTTTAGAGAAAATGTACTTGTTTTAGGGAAAATGTACTTGTTTTAGGGAAAATGTACTTGTTTGGAACTATGCTACATGCTATTTGAGTATGAGCCAGTGCATGACAAATCCTACAATGAGACCAGCGAAGTCTCAGATCAGCCTGTAGATCCATCCAGTATGGCAAGGGTTCTCATTTATCCCTCTTTGGACAGCCCGGAGGCTGTAAAACTCACATGCGCTCAGCGAAGACTCTGAATCTTCGCTGGTCGCATGTCTTACTGTTAGTTTTGTAGTGCGCTGATTCATATATGATATTTGAATGGAACATGCAGGCCTCTTCAAGCGTAAGTGCCTTCGAACATGCGCAAAATGAGCAGATTCAGATCATCCTGCGCATGCGCTATAAGTATCATCCGGGAATTTGTTCTGCATTCATACATTCTGGGGTATCCAATGTTTCTGTTAGCAGACAGTGAAGGCCTGATCAGCAAAGTGTGGCCTAGTTATGATTGAAGGGATTTTCACTGGGTTATAAAATCCGAGAAGACCGATGTTGTGGCTGGGACCAAGTCCTGGATGTCATCAGAGATTTCTTACGGTGAAATCTTCTCTCACGGTTAATTTCCATACCATGCTGACAGACAGTCCGCTACACATGGAGGAGGCGTTTTTATCCTTGTGCAAAATGACATAATTTCTTCAGAACAACCCCAATACCGAACTGACTGTGAGCTGATATGGGTGAAGGTGGAAGTTATTGGCACATATCCCTTGTTTATCGGTGCGTATTATAGACTGAAGGAGGATGACTAGGCTAGTCTGCTAGAACTGCAGATCAGTGAAAATGTACAAAAAAAAAAAAGCAAAGGTATTGTCTGGCTGCTTGGTGACTTTAACATTCCAAAGTTTACATGGCCTGAAAATCAACCTTTTATGAGCTCGGACTGCAGTTACATGCAAACATAAAACCTGTTTCGTGACTTCATTGATGACATTAGCTTTACCCAAATGGTTAAGGAACCAACAAGATAGAACATCTTGGACCTCTTTCTTACAACCAACCCAACTTACGAGTAAGTTAAAAACATAGCTTGCCTTCCTGGTCTAACTGACCATCACATGGTCATAGCTGAGTGTGCCTTGAAGCCCACACTACTGAAACAGAAGCCACGTAAGGTTAAGCTATATCGAAAAGCTGATTTGCCACGTCTAAAGCCCCTCCTGTCAGATAACAGGGAAAAATTACTTAAAATCATCATGACAAAACTGTTGATGATTTGTTGATCGAATTCACCTCTGCAATGGAAAGATATACATCAGGGACCAGTTGTTCAAAGCTAACGACATCGTTAGTTAACGATTTGTTAACATTTACACCGAGTAATACGCAAATATGCTGAATTTTTTGCTGAAAAAATGTGAGTAGCTTTTGCATTGCAAAAGCTCCTCACATTTTTTCAGCAAACAATACCAGAATATTGTGTATTGAATCCGCTAAAAGTTAACGAAATGACCCTTAACGAGCTCGTTAAGCTATCGACGCTTTGAACAGCTGGGCCCTGAATGCATCTCCACTAAAATGATCCGATAGAAATCATCTCTCCCTTGGATCACCCAGGAAGTAAAAAAATGACAAGAAAGCGTGATCACCTCCATAGGTAGTGTAGGAAAACCGGAGACCAGACAAAACGTTCCCAATTTCTGTGTCTAAGGAAATTGATTAAATGCAAAATCAAACTCGCCTTTTCGACTTACCTTCAAGGTCTCCTTGTGTTAGATAATAACGAGCCCACTTCAATTTGTGACAACAAGAAGCTGTTTTACTTTCTCAAGAACTCCCGGCGAGACCAGGTTGGCTCGCCACCTCTCAAACAAGGAAATAAACTGACAACTGAAACCTGTCAAAAAAGCTAATGTTCAAAACCAACAATTCCAGACTGTTTTGCGCCAAATAACCGCTAAACCTCTTCAGGCGGAGTAAAATGAAAATCCAGTTGATGATGGATTACTGAATCTTGATTCTGTACCTGCTGGAGTCATAGTCCAATGAATGAATTCGAAATCTCAGTGGGGATTCAAAACTCAAACCAGGAAAAGCAGCTGGTGCTGACAAATTAAAACCCCTTTTGCTGAGGGAGGTTGTAGAAGAGATGACACCAATGGTACAAATATTGTTTGAGCAGTTTCTTCAGACAAGCAAATTTCCGGCAGATTGGTTTCATGCCCTTGTCACGCCGATTTTTAAAAAGGGGGACTAATCATCGGCTGCTAACTACAGACCGTTATCCCTCACATGCATACTGAGTAAGGTCCTCGAGCATATCATAGCATCTCACTTGGTTGAGCATATGAACTCACATGAATTATTTGATGACCTAGTTCACCATGTTGGTCGAGGAACTTGCCCGGAATGCAAGTATGGGCAACCAAACTGATCTAGTACTGTTGGACTTTTCATAGGACTTTGATGAAGTGAACCATGCCAAACTCCTTTGGAAATTTCACCAGTACGGTATCAGAGGAAAAACACTTGGTTGGATCAAGGCTTTTTTAGGGTAACCGGTCGTAATCAGCAATTCTGGATGGTGAGGAGTCAGACTCGGTCCCAGTTATATCAGAAGTGTTTCAGGGTTCGGTTCTGAGCCGATAGAGTTTCACATCTACATAAATGATCTGCCAGACCTCGTCACTTCCAAAGTCCGACTATTTGCTGACGACACCGCCGTTTACCTAACCGTTCAGAGCCAGAATGATGGCCAGGTGCTTCAAAATGATCTTGACAGCCCGTCTATGTGGGAGTCCAGATGGGATATGGAGTTAACCTCTCCAAGTGCCAGGTGGTGAGGGTAACAACATTCTGGAGACCTATTAATATTTTGTATAATTTACATGGATAAGTCCTGGAGTCTGTGACCGTCGCTAGGTATTTGGGGAGTTGTCACTTCTTCTGGTTTTTCTTGACACTCCTTACGAAAACACGCGTATTCAAGTATATTGAAAATTTCACCACCAAAAACTTTCAGATAAAAAATCTGATATTTTTCTCATTTCTGCTCAAAACACAGATTGTGGGTACTCGTTAGAACCGCCTCGACGAGGCGGTTCTAACGAGTACCCACAATCTATGTTTTTAAGCAGAAAAAAAGAAAAATAATGTATACCCCTGTAAATCCCAGCTTTGCTATATAAAAGTGGGGTTTAAGGGGGTCAAACTTATAGAGGTATGTTTTCGTGATGTCTTCTGGTCGGTCTTGGAATGCCCAGATAGAAAGAATTACCGGTAATGCAAATCGCACACCGGGCTTCCTCAAAAGGAACATAAAGATAAAACTCCCCAAATTGAGAGAGACTGCCTACAACATGCTAGTACGTCCTCAACTAGAGTATGCCTCTGCCATACGGCACCCATACATCAAGGATAAATTAGCTCAGAAAAAATACAGCGCCGAGCCGCACGAGGGACCACCAGTGTCTGTAACATTAGCTCCAGTTTCACATCTTTGTTAGAACACCTAGGCTGGAGGATCCTCGAACAAAGATCAGATGCTCGCCTGTCTTTTCTATCGGATTGTTTACGGGCTTGTGGCAATACCCATGCCAGATTACATTCATCCCAAAACCTGGCCATCCAAAAATTGCCATTCAATTGACCATTCGTCAATTCCACACTCATGATAACTTTTACAAATGCTCCTTTTTTCACTGGCTATAGTCCAGTGGAATGCCCTCCTCTGACGGCTGTATGTTTGCCTGTCCTTGGTGCATTCAAGGACAGAGTTGGGAAACTGCATCACTCCCGCACCTGGGTCCCTAAGTGGTTTTTAAATTTTTTAACCTCGTCTCACCAACCCCGGTTTTAACCCCATCACCTTTTACCGCTTTCACTTGTCTATATTTACCCCCTTCTTTCAGCACGACAGCGCACACCTGCCTAGAATGCCCACGAGGGCGTAAGGCAGTACAGAAAAAGAAAGGTGCTAGTGCTATAACACTAGGAGAATGGGCATTCAGTGGGATGCTTACCTGTAAACATAAAAAAAGATATTATTCTTTACTGAAGTGGATTCTTCTACCACAACTCTTTGGACTGGTCTATTTCTAGTAGAAAGGTGTCTGGTTAATTTTCATTAGAACTTTGTTTTATAGACCTTCCTGTATTTAATGCAAACAGTGCAGACCTTGATCAGATGCCACGTTCTGTGGCATCTGATCTGGTCTGCACTGTTTGCCAATTACCCAACTAAAAAAATGGGTTAAGTATTAGAACAGACAATCTTGAGCAAACAGATTAGACCCAGACCAGAAGTCACAGACTAATCAGAGTCTACACTGTTTTACGCAGATCTTGAAGGTTTTAGACACATCAATGGAAAGTAAAATTGACTCATTCAATTTTTTGGATATGACTACTCATCAGGGCCTAGTTGTTCAACACTTAACAAGTTGTTAACTAGCGTGATGTTAAAAATTTTCATCTTGAAATATGGCAAATGCGAGTCACATTGATATTTTTTGCTAAAAAAATGGAAAAGCTACTCATATTTTTGAAGCAAAAATATCAATGTACAGTTGACTCTCGTTATCTCGAATTCCAAGGGACTCTCTGAAACACTTCGAGATATCCGTACCTCGAAATATCAGTGCTGCAGAAGTGAGGAAAACAATAACTCGAACAACCATATTTAACAAACGAATATATAATTTGACTCCTGCCTGAAGTTAGAGATATATTGAAAATATTGTGGAAAAGAGGAGAAATTGCTCCTTAGGAGCAATTTCTCTTTTCCACAATATTTTGTTACCTGTTCTTAGACTTCCATGTTGAAACAGGGACCAGTACTTCACTTCGAGATAAGTGGTTATTCGAGATAAGCGAGGTCAAGATAACGAGAGTCGACTGTATTTGAATATATCTTGGCTACAACAGTCAACGAGTTTGTTATGAATAAGCTCGTTAAGCTAACGATGCTTTGAACAACTGGGCCCAGATGTCCACACATTTAATCCATCTAAGTCTGGAGGGGGTCTAAAGGGTAAATGGCAAACAGTGCAGGCCCAGATCAGCTGCCATAAATACGGCATATGATCAGGGTCTCCACTGTGCGTAAATAGTTTATTTTTCTCTAAGAATATCTAAATCACATAGCCCGATATGCCTAAAATTGAAATTTAACTCTTCTAAGTTATAGTGTAAGGGTTCAGTCTAAAATGGGTTAAGGGAAGTGTATACCTGTGACAGTGACCGGGCAGTGCTGTTGGAAAAAAAAAAAGATCAATTTATAACTAATTATTCATCACAGAGAGCCCAAAGTTAAGAAACCCAGTTTACCATCATGCTACATCCAGTACGGATCTATCAACAAAATCATAAAGAAAAAGAAAGAAATGGAACACGCCTTATGTAAATGTATGTTTTATTAACAATGTTCAATGGTCTGCCATTACTGACATTTAAACAAACTGACATAAGATATGATACTAATATTATAGTGCAAGTCACAGCAGCAGCAGACACCATTCTTAAATATGCTTTTTTATGGCGGGTTTTGTTTGTTTGTTGTTTGTTGTTATTGTTGTTGTTATTGTTGTTGTTATTGTTGTTGTTTTTTCAGAGAAAATAAGGCTTGGTAATTCATGAAAACCATCTGCTGAAATTTGCAAGAAATATCAAACTTTATTTTCTCTGAAATATATATATATATATATATATATATATATATGTGTGTGTGTGTGTGTGTGTGTGTGTGTGTGTGGTCTCCTGCAATTCTGAATGGTGCTGTAAGTGTTCAGATGAAATATCATGCTACCCGCAGTCAGAAAAATGATACAATATAAAAATATACAAATTTTCGTAATTCTACAAGTGAAATATGATGAAATGTATAAACAAAAAGAAATATTTTTGTCTTACCATTCAAACATATACAAGATGCAGCATGCTGGCCTTATTACATATGTGGAGAAAGAAAGCCTGCATATCAACCTGCATATCTGTGCCATCTGATCAACATAGCTCCAGATAAGAGGGGTACCCAGATAAATACAGTCAAATCTCAATGGCTCGAACATCTTTGGGACCATGGAAATTTGTTCGAGTCATGGGTAGTTCGAGCCACTGAGGGTTAATCATAGCACCAGTTCAGCAAGCAAATAGTGATAATTTAGGGAAATCTTTTCGATATTCTACACAACTATTGTATGTTGAGTGTACTCATTAGAATCTCCATCCATGTTCAAGCCATTGAGATTATACTGTATTCTTCTTATTGATCCACCATTACAAAACATACCTATATAATCTTGACCCCCTTAAACACACTTTTATATAGTAAAACTGGGGTTTACAGGGGTATACATTATTTTTCTTATTTCTGCTCAAAAACATAGATAGTGGGTACTTGTGAGAACTGCCTCAGTGAGGCAGTTCTAACGAGTATCCACAATCTATGTTTTGAGCAGAACTATATAAAATATCAGAATTTCTATTTGAAAACTTTCAGTTTTTGGTGGTGAAATTTTCAATTTATTTGAATAGGAATGTTTTCGTAATTACATAAACATATGTTGGGGGTACTCATCAGAAGAGCTTCTAATGAGTACCCATAACATGTTTGCACAGACATACATGTACAAAAAAAAATATTAAAATTTTGGTACTTTTTTGCAGAAGTTTGTGATCAAGGCCTTTGTTGTACTCTTACAGAATCCAATGATGCTGTACATTATGCAAACAAGCCTATTCAAATACACTGAAACTTTTACCACAAGAAATGAAAATTTTCAGATACAAATTCTATTTTTCATACTTCTTCTCAAAACATAAATTGTGGGTACTCGTTAGAGCTGCCTCGCCGAGGCAGTTCTAACGGGTACCCACAATCTATGCTTTTGAGCAGAAATAAGAAAAATAATGTATACCCCTGTAAACCCCCCTTTTACTGAATAAAAGTGGGGTTTAAAGGGATCAACATTATATAGGCATGTTTTTGTGTTGAGAAGATATTGACCAACAGAGATTGCCCTGATCAGACTGCATAAAAGCAAAGGCAACTAAGCAGGTTGACCAAGGTTTTTTGTGTTGAGGTTTTATGGCCCGGTCAACCAAATGGGGTCGAGTGCGGTCAATTTACCTAACCACACGTTCACTAGACAGGCTTAGTCTGCTAAGCAGTTAACCAGTATTGTGCACATTCTTTCACCAGAAACTGACAACTGCCCTTCTTGAATCAGCGGAAGGGAGAGAATGACCATAGAAAATATTTCATGATCAATCTCCACGAAAGAATGTTGCCAACCTCAGCGGGGTTTGAACCCATGACCTCCTGGTCTCCAGTCGGACGCGCATCCAATTGAGCCATCGAGGCCGGTAAGGTTGACCTTGGCCTTCTTTTTTCATACACGACATCAGGGCTCTCCTTTGGTGTTTATTATGGTACAACATGAGCAGTGGCATCCCAGGTCAGCCTGTATATCCTTATAGCATGCTCAGACCATTAGTACTTTTGACTAGATGGTTCTATAATACTTTATGCAATGCTTAGCATTGCATAAAGTATTGTAGAATCAGCTAGCCAAAAGTGCCAGTATTATGCTTAATTTCTGGCTTGACAATTTTCTCATGCCTTAAGCATGCATTGTACCCCATGCAAAAATAATTTGGCTGTTTCATTTTTAACTCTTTGAACCCTGAGCAACTACAACAAACTCTTCCATCTTGAAATTTTGGTGAGTTCTTTGTCTCAAAAAACAGGGTGTCAGACAAAACAACCTGCCTTGACTTATATTTCTTACCATGTGGACTCTAAGGAATAACCCACAGAATATGTATTTGTACAGAAATTTAAAAAAAAAATAATAATAAAAGAAAAATGTAAATAAAAAAAAAAAATGGTCCCCAACTTTGGTAAATCTTGGCCAATGGTTTGCTGTAATTTCTCTAAAACACAACTACTGTATAGACTGATGAGACCTGACTGGACTAACAGGGCCCAGTTGTTCAAAGCTAACGATGTTGTTAGTTAACGATTCATTAAAATTTACATCGAGTGATACGCAAATATGCTGAAATTTTTTGCTGAAAAAATGTGAGTAGCTTTTGCACTGCAAAAGCTACTCACATTTTTTCAGCAAAAAATATCAGAATATTGTATATCGGATCCGCTAAAACAGTTAACGAAATGACACTTAACGAGCTTGTTAAGCTAACGACGCTTTGAACAGCTGGGCCCAGATATACAGGCTGCTTGGAATTCACATTTTTAAAATTACAAAAATAGCTTTTGCTGCACTGGTCCATAAATGATATGCTGACATGGTGCAACTATCAGAAATCACATGAACAACAAAATCAGATCTTTCATCTTTCCTTGAATATTTCATATTAAAATATTGTATTTGGAACTCCTGACCTTTAGCACAAAAATGCATTGGGATGAAATAGTTTAAATGTCTGTTCATGAAACCAGCAAAAATGTCATAACATGGTCTGTGGTATCTAACTGGGCATTTAAAATTAATAATCATGCAATTTTAATTATCTTTCATAGTAATTATAAATATCTTTCATAAGCTTTAATATGAATATATGAATATCAGTTTGGTTTTCATTTTTTCATACATCAAACTTGATTTTTAGTGCTCCAGTGGCACACCACTGAAACCACTATCTGAAGTTATTTGGGTCAGTTAATCCTCCTCCACCTCTTCCCCTTCACACAGCCACCAAACAAACCAGACATAAAACACATTTTAACATGACAAACGAGATTTGTTCTATTATTTTCAGAAGACAGGGCTTTAGCATGGGCCATATTGTGGTCAAACTGACTGTTGCATTATGAAAACACGCCTATTCAAATATATAGAAAATTTTACCTCCAAAAACGGAAAATTTTCAGATAAAAAAAACTGATATTTTTCATATTTCTGCTCAAATCATAGATTGTAGGTACTCATTATCTAATGAGTACCCACAATCAATGTTTTTGAGCAGAAATAAGAAAAATAATTTATAACCTGTAAACCCCAGTTTTACTATACAAAAGTGGGCTTTGAGAGGGTCAAAATTATATAGGCATGTTTTCATAATGGTATCTTCCAGTGATCAGCAAATGGCAGAAGTAAAACGCATACATCATATGGCACACATTACATAGAGTGATTAATCTCAACTATATATAATCCTACAGTATTAACCCATTAAAGACTGAATAAACTCTCCCACACTATATACTGGAAGAGTCCATTTTCCATTTTACGTATGTCAGGTAATATGATATAGATATTCTTAAAGTTGAAGTACATTTTATTTGCAAACAGTGGAGACCCTGATCAGACACCACATTCTGCAATGTCTGATCTGGGTCTGCACTGTTTGCAAGTTACCCATTTAGGGGTCTCCAGTCTTCAGTGGATTAAATACTAGCAACAGGGTAACAGAAAATGGGCTTGCTATTATTTATTTTATACCTATTTCCAACAGACTGGGCCCAGTTGTTCAAAGCTAACAACGTTGTTAGTTAACGTTTCGTTAAAATTTACATCGAGTGATACGCAAATATTCTGAAATTTTTTGCTGAAAAAATGTGAGTAGCTTTTGCATTGCAAAAGCTACTCACATTTTTCCAGCAAAAAATATCAGAATATTGTGTATTGAATCCACTAAAACAGTTAACAAAATGACCCTTAACGAGCTTGTTAAGCTAACGACGCTTTGAACAACTGGGCCCATGCTGAGAAGCTGGTTGGTTGGTTTGGAGCTTAACTGGCCAGTCAACACTATTAAGGTCATGACGAGCAGTCAGTTACCTAACCATACTTTTTCTGGGCAGGCTTAGTCCTCTAAGCGGTCAATCAATACTTGTGCACATTCTTCATCAGTAGCTCACAACTGCCCTTCTTGAATCAGCGGATGTGAGAGAACCACCATAGAAAATATTACAGATCAATCTCCATGAAAGAATGTTGCCGAACCCAGCAGAGATCAAACCCGCAACCGCCTGATCACCTGTTGGATGAGCATCGGACTGAGCCACCGAGGCCGGCCAGCCTGGGAAGACTACTACTACTAAATACTGGTAACTTTAGATGCTGCTAAAGCCAGTAAAATCAATAAAATTTTAACACTTAGCATGCTGGGTAAAAATTTCAGCAGACGACATTTAGATGTTATTCCTAATTTTTCCCAGAAAACAGATGTTGACATTTCATGCAAATTACCTCCCATGGAGACAATTTACATGAAATGTCAAATCCTGTTTTCTGGGAAATATAAGAAAAATATCAATTTGTCATCTGCTGTATTAGCCCAGAGAGTGGGAAAGATTAAATAATAAATCTGATCTATATGTATGACAATAAGAGGCCCATTTTCTTCCTGGTAGCCCCTTCGAATTGAAAGCATAGACTTGCAGATTGACATTCTCGCTCTCTAACTGTATGAGTTCACAAATATCAGTATACATTACCAAGAAAATCTCAATACGAGGGATGTTCGAAATGAATTGCTTATTTCTATCTGGAGACTTCAAATTTCAAGTTAGCCCAAAAGTACTCATTTCATGCCCTCGAAGTACTCCCCGTGGCTAGAAATGCAAAGTTTCAGCCGATGTATCCACTTCTTGAAGGCGTCACGGTACACTGATTTGGGCACAGTAACAAGGTACTGATGAATGGCAGATCCAAGTGCCTGTCGGGACTGGTATTTTCGCCCAGCAAGGAATGCTTTCAATTTCGGAAACAAAAAGAAATCACATGGGGCAAGGTCTGGGGAATACGGGGGGTGAGGCAAAACAGTTACTTTTTCTTTCTTCAAAAACGCCGTAACTATTGCGGAGGTATGAGCTGGGGCATTGTCATGTAGAAGACCGACATGTTTAAAACCAGTGGCAGGGCATCGTTTCTGATAATACTTTTTCAGTTTCTTCAGTACTACGTCTTTGTAGTACTTTCCGGAGATGCTTTTGCCCTTTTTCACTGGCACTTTTATTGGGACTCCTTCACCAGAGAAGAAGATTGCATACAAAACCTTCTTTGTTCTCAAAGAACGTTTGGCAATTATTGGGCGTTTGCTGTGTTTAGTGGCCCAGATCTTATTGCTAACCTTTCTGACGGGCTCAAAATAATGAACCCAGGTTTCATCACCTGTGACGACATTGGCAAACTGCTTTTTGTCATATTTTGGAAACATTTGAAGCAGCTTTTTGGCCACTTTAGCCCGTTGCCTCTTTTGCTCATCAGTCAACAGATGTGGTACCCATCTAGCAGAAATCTTTCTGACTTTCAAATGCTTCTTCAAAATAAGGTGAATCGTTGATAGTGATATGCCTACCTTTCGTGCAATATCACGAACTGTAAATCTGGCATCTCCTTCAATGATTTTCTTTGTTTTGGAAACGATTTCTTTACGAGATGCAGATTTTGGCCTACCTGATTTCGGTGAATTTTTGGTGGACTCTACACCAGACTCAAATTTCTTTTTCCACCGCCGAACTGTGTCATAAGACACACAAGAAGGTCCAAAAGCAGTAGAAATTTCAGTCATCAGCTTCTTCAAAGAACAACCAAGTTTTGAGCGAGCTTTGATGTAAGCCCGTATTTCATCTCTTTTGTCGACGCTTCTACCAACCATTTTTACTGCAGTGGTCAATGACTGCGTGTATTCAAATGGCAAATTTTATGTCTTACACTTAGTCTAACATGTACATTTATACACCATTGTGTAGATATTGAATAACCCTATACAGGTATGTATTGGTTTTTATCGTGCCCCACGTGGATATCGAGCTAGAGGACAATAAGCAATTCATTTCGAACATCCCTCGTATGAGTTGCAGCAGCTCACCTGACTCACACTTTGCTCTAAAAACTTTGGACAAAAACTCACAAATTATTTCTAAGTCTGCGACCTTGACCTCAAGGTCACTCATGTGGGTCAGGATAATACAGCATAGAACTTAAGACCAGTATCTAACATAAGGGCACGTATGAACTGGTCCACAGGTTCAGGAGATATAGCCTTTTAAAAAAGTCTAACTAAAAACTTCAACCGAAACTGACACCATGGTGAGTGTGAGAGCTCTTCCTGTACTTATGTACAGGCAAACTAAAAACCAATTAGCAGACACTAAATCTATCAAAATCATTTTCTGGAACAGTTTTGTGTGAGACTGTCAGCATATTACTTCTACATATGTCTTGGCTAGTTCAGGAAATAAGCTCACCCTTACACTACCTTTACTCACCAATGTTTGTGGGAAATTTAGTGAAATTTTATGCCCCTAATTGTGAAACATAAGGAAAAAGTTATTTGTTTTTTGGAAGTGCTTGTAAAATTTTCAGACTTAATATACTGTATTTGTCCTAATTACTGCACTGTATGCTTAGGTTTTTCAAAATTACAGGGAAATCATGTCAGAGGTAAAATATCTGCCTTATTCATGATAGGAATATTAATAAGTGGCCCATGGGCCACGGTTCGCTCATCTGAGTGAAATAGCCACAGTTCATAGGCCTAGATAAGAGTGGGTATCACATTAATATTTTTCTTATTTCTCCACGAAAACATATGTTGTGGGTACTCATTAGAAGTGCCTCGGTGAGGCACTTCTAATGAGTACCTCAACATATGTTTTCATGGAAAAATAAGAAAAATATCAACACTTTTGAATTGAAAAATGCGCCTTAACTAGAGCTATGCTGGGCACTGCAGACATGCAGATGTATGCAACATTTTTCCAATCTTGTCATTACGACTAATGAAAGGATCATTTGATCAGTTCTTAGTTTTGAGGAAAAAAAATGTGTTTATTATAATTATTTCTTTTTACCATATATGGGCATGACAGTCAATGGTGTGTGACCATTTGAACAAACTCTTAATTCTGTTTCAACAGAAGAATGAACATGAGATTTGGTGAATTGGCCAAGTGGTTTCAGAGGAGAAGTTTAACAATATCATGATTTTATAATGTATACAGCACAAAGGCAGGGGAAGATACCTCTGGCAGTATAAAAATTTGACTGTAATTTGCTTTTGCTACTTCAATCATATACTGTAAGTTTTAGACACTTCAGATATTTTTGTCTTTGTGTGTGTGTTCCTTGCTCTCAAGGGTCATTATTTTTATAACCAACAGAACGCAGGGACTTGCCAAGCTCTTATCTTCATTGAATAAGTAAAGAAATGATAGAAAAAGAGGTATTTCAATTGCATGTTGCCACTCCCACCTATGCTACATGTCCTATGACTCTTTTACAAGGCCAGGCAAGAGACAAGCCAAACAGGGAGTTTAAAACCCTCTATCCAAGCAACATTCCTACTCAATCAAGGACATATCGCTTCAGCAGCTTTGGAGGAGTTGTCATTTTAAAGTGTTAATGGATGGACGGATGGGCAAAAAGTGATCACTATAGCTCATCCTGAGCATAGCTCAGGGGTGAGCTAAAAATACTTATACAATATTTCTTTCTGATCTTCTTTACAAAAGCATGGGTGTATGTTGTGGGTGCTCATTTGATCTGCCTCTACTTGCCAATTGAGTACCAACAATATATTTTTTAATAGAAAACTGAATGATTCCGAAGTTTTCCACTAGATGGGCCCTAGAACCAGAGGTACATCTATCTTATACAGAAATGAATTGAGCAAAATGACTTTCCACTAGCCAATCAGCACTGAATATATTTTTATATACACATAGGATTCACACATATAAAGATGTATCTGCTTTATGAAAAGATCTAGTTGTGTGAATGCCATGAAACAACAGAACAACTGGCAATTAGCCTTTGAGGTATGCATGTATGGGCCACATCATACAAAAACATGCCTTCAAGCATGTGCAAAATGTGCAAATTCACATAATCTTGAGTATGCGCAAGGTCTCATCCAGGCATTTGCTCTCTATTGACACATTCTACAGTATCCAATGGTTTAAGCATTGGACAGCAAAGGCACTGATAAGATTGCACATACACACAAGCTGATCTGAGCCTTCACTGTCTGTGCATGACCAAAAGGCAGTTTTGCTTGGCGCAACTCATATCAGTTCACCACACAAGTACCCAATTGATTGTGTTGGGGTTTAACGACACGTCAACCCTTGAGGGTCATTTTGTGTCGTCTCCCAGAGAAAGGGAGAAAAGAGATAGAAGAGAGAGTAGAGGAGATGAAAGAGAGGGACAAGGAAGAAAGAGGAACAGGAATGAAAGTGAAGAAACAGAAGAAATAAAAACATCCCCCCTCTACCTTTACCCACTACAAGGATAGCAGGCCTTGCCCAACTGTAAGCCAATATCAGTTGGACGCCCCAGTGATGTAAGATACACAGCACCTTCGCACCACCCGACCATCCCCCACAAGTACCCAAAGGATAAGTTAAAGGTGAAAGGGTACACCTAAAAACAGAACTCCTTCCTCAAAGCTTTTTGCCACATTCCCTCTCAAACAGAGGCCACTTTGGTTCTCTGCTGAATGAATCTCTTCTCAAAGTAGACAACTCTTAATGGAAAGACTTTGCTCCCCTCCCCCCTGGGAATTTTGGAAAGAATTTGCTCCCCTCCCCCTGGGAGCAAATTCTTTGCTCCCCTCCCCCCTTGGAGCAAATTCTTTAAGTGTAGCTCCAATTTGAGAAGGGAGACAAATTATCTCCAGTCACAGTGATCACTTGAAGGTTTATCCTTTCATTATTAACAGAAACCCATTAACCCTTGCCATGTTGAATAAATTAAGATGCCACACCCACTTCTAATTTTCAGCCAATCAGATTACTTGATCCAGGCTGTTGATATAAATTCACATACATGTACTTAATGACAAAAAGTGCAGATCATGATCAGCTGGCTTCTGAAGAAGCCAGCTGATCTGGATCTACACTGTTTGCAAAGGCAGGACATAATCAGTCTCAGCAGGACTAGGGTACATGTGCATGGTGGCAAGAGTACTATATCAGAATCTAACAAGGAGGTTAGAAGTTCCAGAGAAAGCAGGAATACTGTTTTCTGTTGTAGAAACAAGACGCAATACTTCTACTGATGCTCAATGCACAAAAAAGGCCCTTATGCAATTTGCGGACAATGCAGGCACAGGTCAGCCTGCGCGAGTGTGCAGGCTGATCTGGCTCTTTGCTGTCTGTTTACAGAATTATATGGATACCGTAGTATATGTCGACAAACAGAAAATACCCAGATCAGATTGCACAGATGTGCATGCTGATCTAAACCTCCGCTTTTAACATATGACATAAGAGATCTTTTCCCACATGTGCATCTACCGATAAGAAAAATGAATCTTCAGTACAAGAGTAACTCTAGATGAATTAAAAAGATTAATTTAAAAAGTATTGATATTTGCTTTTTTTTTTTTTTTTTTTCTCTCCATGAAAACATGGTACTCACTGTAAGCACCACACTGACAAGCACATAATGAGTGCTTTGTCTGTTTGTGTTGAGGTTTTACCGCCCAGTCAACCCAATGGGGTCATGTCAAGCAGTCACTTTACCTAACCACACTTTTACTGGGCAGGCTTTGTCCTCTAAGCGGCTAACCAGTATTGTGCACATTCTTTCACCAGAAACGGACTGCCCTTCTTGAATCAGTGAAAAAAAGAGAATGACCATAGAAAATATTTCATGATCAAATCTCCACGAAAAAATGTTGCCGACCTGGCCGGGTTCAAACCCCAACCTCCTTATCATCAGTCAGATGCGTATCCAACTGAGCTACCGAGGCTGGCATAATGTGTGCTCATAACCATCATTTTTGTAGACTCAATGACCTGCTCCTGATCTCAAATAAGCATCTCCTAGGATAATCATCAAGTTGGTGTGTAGGTCATACTGCAAACCTGGGTTTTAGAAAGTTTGACTTTCTGTTTGTAACCCGTCTATAGCAAGATATTGAGCAGCATCGTAAATTATAGCAGTTACAGAAACTAGATAGAAAATTCAAATTTTTTAACAAGAAGGTCTGTTCATGGTGGTATGTCCCAAAAAGCCATGCTTTCTGATTCTGGAACCCAGATCCATGCCCCAGTTATCCAGGTATCAGGATACAAAAAAAAATGTGGTGTTGCAAAAAACTCGTTATCAACCGGAAATGAAAATATGTACAGACAGAAAGATATACATACGACAGACTGATGGATACATGGACGACCCAAGTGAAACCAGAATACCCCGCTACTATTGTGTGGCAGGGTATAATAATGCAGGCCTTGAGAAACAGACAAGTAACAAACTGATAGATGGAGGTGACCATAATTTACAATATCATCAACTATTCATATCAGCAGCTTGCTACTACTTCACTCTAGATCTAATGCTTATGACGTTTGTGGGACAGACTCTTGAAAACTCCAATAAAACAGAAAACCTTAATTTCCACTGGAATTTCTAGCCTCCATATTGGGCTCAACTAAACTGCTTACTCTTAATGACAAAAATGATGGCAGTTAAATGAGCTATCACAGTATCTATTATTATAAGTACTAACTATGATACAATCTTTAGTTTACAATGGAAGTACTGTTTACAATCCTTTAGTTTACACCAAAAGTAATTTTTACAATCATTAACCCTTAAATTGCCAATCACAACAATTGTCGTCTGCTTTGTCATCTGCTTGTGATTTTAAAGTCATTTTTGCAAACAGAGTGGACCCAGATCAGACTGCTCCTCTAGGAGCAGTCTGATCAGGGTCCACACTGTATGACTGCATGCAAAACAGGTTTGAAAAGTTTGCAAGAATATTCAGCAGACAACATAAACAGACAACATTTTCAGATGCAGGTTTTCTTGGCATTTCAAGGGTTAATGCTTAGTATGCTGGATAAAAATTTCAGCAGATATTTTGAAACACTTTTTCCAAAAACAGGCTTTGATGTTTCATGAAAATTATCTCTTTAGGAGACAATTTGCATGGCATATCAAAGCCATTTTTCTTGGAAAAAAAAATGAAAAATATCATCACTGTTTTGTCTGCTGAATTTGCCAAGACCATGATACAGGTTAATCGGTCCAGATCAAGCAAGAAGTGCCTTTGAACATACACAAAATGCACAGATTCAGATTATCCTGCACACGTGCAAAGTATCATCCAGGCCTTTGTTCTCCTTTCATACATCTGTAGTATCCAATGATTCTGTTAGCTGACAGTGAAGACCCGGATCAGACTGCACAGATGTGCAGTCTGATCTGGGTCTTCCTTGTCTGCATATGCCCGAAGACTCATTTTCACATGGAATGGCCCAATTTATGATGAATATCACACATGCCACATCATTTATAAAGGTACCGTATGAGCATGTGCAAACAACAATAGCCTGATCAGTCTGCATCTGTGCAGTACCATCAGGATCTGCACCAATGTAAGCAGACACATAAGGCCCTTTACAGACTGTAGATGGCTCTAGATATGAGGGGCTATCAGATAAATATTTTTTTTTCTTATTTCTCCATGAAAACATGTACTCACAATTTCTGTTTTGTGAAAAAATAAGGAAATTATCAATACCTTTTGGGACTCGTTGTTGGCTGTGCATGTTATAATTGTTTATTGTGTTAGGGTTTAATGACACGTCAACCCTTGTGGGTCATTTTGTGTCATCTCCCAGAGAAAGGGAGAAGAGAGATAGAAGAGATAGGAGACATAAGAAAAATATTTTCTCTTTTCTCCATGAAACCATATGTTGTGGGACTCATCAGAAGTACCTCACCTTCTAATGAGTACCCACAACATATATTTTCGTGGAGAAGCATAAAAAAATATTTTATTTACAACCCCTCTTATTCAGAACTATGTGTCAGCAGAAATAAATATTATGGCTGGAAATCAGATATGCAGTATTTCTCCTAGGCT
Source organism: Anodontia alba (assembly GCA_964016985.1). Lineage (NCBI taxonomy): Eukaryota > Metazoa > Mollusca > Bivalvia > Lucinida > Lucinidae > Anodontia > Anodontia alba. The sequence goes on along the minus strand of OZ024827.1, from coordinate 67,212,917 downwards.
ACACAGAATATAATCTAGATTCAAAATAAACATAGTTTGGTTTCGAGAATGGTGAAAACCATCTCCAACTAAAGGGATGTCCAAACACGGACTTTACGCTGAACCAGTAAGACCTTTTTGCCCATGTTGCCTGTTCTTTCTTCAGCTGTTCAATACCCTGAAAACAGATAACAATACCACATAAGAGCGCGGCATGAGAAAAGGTACCTTCAAGTCTGATCTATACAGTAAACCTGTGTTCAGGAAGCACTAAGGGAAAGCCAAAAAGCAGTGGCTTAAGGCAGGTGCTTGCTTAATGCAGGTAAATTTACACTTATTTTCCTCTCTGAGACCTGAAAAAACTGGGCCCAGTTGTTCAAAACTAATGATGTCGTTAGTTAATGTAGGCTAAAACTTTGATCACTAAATATGGCATATACCCTAATATTTTTGCTGAAAAAATGTGTGTAGCTTTTGCATTTGCAAAAGCTACTCACATTTTTTCAGCAAAAATACCTGTGAATTAGATATTGTACTTACTAGAACAGTAAACATTTTGACCACTAACGAGCTCGTTAAGCTAATGACGATTGGGCCCTGACCTTTAAATACAGGTAATTGCCTTTAAGACAGGTTTAGCTGTATTTCCTTAAGTTCTACAGTATCCAATTATTCTGTAAGTGGACAATGGAGGTCCAGATCAGACTGCGCTGATGCGCAGGCTGATCTGGACTTTCACTGTCCGCACATGGCAGAAGACACATTTTCACATGGCATGGCCCTTAAAATTTCATGTCAGGAGCAGAAATATGGGCATATGCAAACTGTGCATGCCAACAGGTGCACTCCTCATTATGCAAGCAACAGAGGACTTGTTAAGGATGCTGATGATGAGTTGGTGTTTTACATCCCTTTCAACACTATTTAAGTGACATTGAGACAAAGAATGAAAATGAAATCTGTGCAATGAAACAGCATATAGTGAAGAGCTGAATTCTGACTCCAGCGAAATTAAAACCCAGAAGCTTTTGATCCAAAGTCAGTAGTGCTAACTGCTCAGCCATTCAGACACTTTGACTTGTTAAGGAATACATATGTTTGGTGGTAATCCTGGGCTATTTGTTTGAACTGGAAATTTATGGCCCAGTCACCAGTTATGGTCATATCGAGCCAGTCATTTAAATTCACTTTTCATGGGTTGGCTAAGTTCTCTAAGCCATTAACCAGTGCTTGTGGACATACTTTTGCTAGTAACTGACAACTATCCCTCTCGAATCAGCAGAAGAGAGAGAGTGGTGAATGAAATGATTTCTTGATCAATCTCCACAAAATTAACTGGTCGAGGTGTGATTTGAATTTGTGACTCCTCATTCTGAATTCAGAATCGCTATCGACTACATTTGGAATAGGCCAATCTGTTGTGGGTACTCAACAGAAGCAACTCACCAGGGCACTTTCAATGACTACCCATAATGTTATGTTTTTATGGAGAAATCAGAACAAGACCTGTCGCCAGACAGGACAGCTCGCCTGATATTGCACACTTTGTTTCTGGAAAATTCTTTGTGACCATGATTTTGACATGAACTGAGGTTGAGGATGGCACTGTGCAAAATTTTGGACCAAAATGTATCATCAAACAAAAAATGAATCAAATCGGTGATAAGATTAGGAAATAATGAGGTCTTAAAAACTTTAAGGAAAACTTTAACATTTTTAAAATTCTAAATCTGTGACCTCGACCTCAAGGTTACGGTCATGAGTGCTGATGGTGTTGATAAAAACTTTGGACCAGTATATATCATGATACTAAATATATACTGAATCCATTGTTGGTTTAGAAGTAATGGGGTCCTTAAAACTTTGACTTAAAATTTTAACATGAAAATTTTGACACGACTGAGACCTTGATCTTAACATAAACTAGCGGGGTGGGGATGGAACTGGAAAAAATTTTGGACCAATATGTATCATCATAGCAAAGATGAATCAAATCGGTGATAAGGTTAGAAAATAATGAGGTCTCTAAAACTTTAACGAAAACTTTAACATTTAAATTCTAAGTCAGTAACCTCAACCTCACGGTCATTGTCATGAGTGCTGATGGTGCTGATAAAAACTTTTGACCAGTATCTATCATGATACCAAATAGGAACTAAATCCATCATTTGATTTAGAAGTAATGAGATCCTAAAAACTTTGACCTAAAATTTTAACATGAAAATTCTGTTCGTGACTTGACCTTGATATGATCTAGTGGGGTGGGGATGGTATTGCACAAAATTTTAGACCAATTTATATCATCATACCAAAGATGAATCAAATCAGTGATAAGATTAGAAAATAATGTGATCTTTAACAAAAACTTTAACATTTGTGGATGCCAACGTCAATGCTAATGCCAAGGCTAGTACAATAGCTCTCGTGAAGGTTGTTCAGGTGAGCTTTGTTTGTGTTGAGGTTTTACAGGCCCAGTCAACCCAATGGGGTCATATCGAGCGCGGTCAGTTTACCTAACCACACGTTTACTCGGCAGGCTTAGTCCTCTAAGCAGTTAACCAGTATTGTGCACATTCTTTCACCAGAAACTGACAACTGCCCTTCTTGAATCAGCGGAAGGGAGAGAATGACCGTAGAAAATATTTCATGATCAATCTCCACGAAAGAATGTTGCCGACCTCGGCGGGGGTTGAACCCGCGACCTCCTGGTCTCCAGTCGGACGGCGCATCCAACTGAGCCACTAAGGCCGGCCTATTCAGGTGAGCTAAAACTTATCCCAGACTTATCAACTAGCAATGGTATTTTCAGAGAAAAAGATGTCCCCCTCCCTAATTTTCAATTTTTCTACTGCTGTGACCTTGAAAATTAAGTCAAGGTCACCAATATCTAAACAGTTCTTTGTTATGTCCCAATTAAATATCCATGATAATTTGGAAAGACTCCAACCACTGGCTCACAAGATAATATACAGACAAAAAAGAGTCACGCCAATGCCAACACTGATGCTGATGCCAACAGGATCCGCACCAAAAACAATATGTCCCCCTCCCCATTCCATTATTATTATTATTATTATTAATATTATTATTATTATTATTATTATTATATTTCATCTGGAAATGAATGAAATTTTTCCACATCAGGAAAAAACATAAATGTAATAAAAATTATTTATTCACAAACATGACATACATGCATGCATAAGCTTAAAACTGCATCTAAACACTTTATCAAGCCACCTTGGTGATAAAATGAAAATAATTCTTTCTGAACAAGCTTCCATCTGCGTCAAGTGCCCAGCCAGCTGTTAAAAACCTACTGTCAAGTTGTGAATTGTCATTTGATTACTAGATTTCATATTATCCAAACTGTTGATGTGCAGATGGTCTGGGTTTTACCATTCACATATGGTAATATTTATGCTATGGGAAGTTTACAAAGACACAAGTCCAGATATTGGAATGCTGAGAACAATTTTCTTATTTTTTGCACCAAAACAGATCTTGTGAGTACAAGGCAGATTTTTTGTGGAAAAGTAATGAAAAGTACCATGGTATCACATGAATTACCTCCTTATACAGGGGTGAAAATAGTCGCTAGTAATTGATCCTGAAATCTAAAAATTCAGTCCAAAAACTACTGCACCACAACCTCTTTATAACACTATTGTTGGTGTCCAAAGCATAAATCGTGTTATTTATACAACTGTGCTATATCCAAACAAAAATGTATAGATTATATAGAAAAATGACCATTCAGGTCATTTTTCTATATAATCTATATATTTTTGAAATCCATCTTTGAACCGTGTTGTATCCAAAACCGTGGTATAACCGTGTTATAAAGAGGTTAATGTGTAATATTTTTCTTAATTCTCCATAAACACATATGTTGTAGGTACTCATCTACTTTCGACACAAAAGGATGGTCTTGTGAATAAGTGTAAAAGTGAACTTTCAAGCTTAAAATGAAAGTTCTCAATCCTGAAATCAGGATCATTCATGAAGTTTCCCATCCCTGCTTAAAATAAGGCTAATAACTTACTGTTTCGTCTGTGCAGATGGCTGTGAGCTGAGAACCAAACATAATGGCTGTGAATATACCAAATAATAACCCTTCAAACACAAGAAATATCAGGAATATAGTTGTCGCAGGCGGTGATACACCAGAACAACCTGTAACATAGAAATAATTTCACCTTAGATTCTGCAGGCCAGACTTAATAAGTACTTGCCATAATAACCTTAAGTATTGGGACATTCATCAACATGTACATGTAGTAAAATAGACTTACGGTAAATGTCCTAAAATTTCGTACACCAAAGTGTCTGACAAAATGGCATATGCAAACAGTGCACCCTGATGCGTTCTACCAAGTTTTGCCTCCATTTGCCTTTCAGTTCAGGAGAAGAAACGCAGTCTGATCAGGGTCTACACTGTTTGCTATTCGATCAGTTCTTTTAGACATATCTAAGGATAGTAAAACAGACGGTAAAATTTTATGTGAATTATGAGCGAAGTCCAAATATATTTGGTAATTATGGTATAATTCTTCATAAAACAAGACCAGTCGCTTAACAGGATAGCTCTCCTGAACTTGCGCTTGTCAATCAAATAAAAAAAATATTGAGGTCCTACAAACTTTGACAGAAAATTTTATTATGAAAATTCTAAGTCTGTGACCTTGACTTTGACAAGACCTAGGGTGGTGGGAATGGTACTGTGCAAAATTTTGGACCAATATGTATAATCATATCTAAGATGAATCAAATGGTAAGGTTAGGAAACAATGAGGTCTTAAAAACTTTTACATTTGTGGATGCCGGTACCAACGCCAATGCAGAGGGTTGTTCAGGTGAACTAAAAAAAGTGAAAAAAAAAAAAAAAAAAAAAAATCCCTACCTACCCTATCTATTTTTTTCTAACATGTTACCCAAAACACACATAATATTTTAATTTGGCCTTATCTGTGTGTAAATGCTACTCTATCCAGCAAGTTTTAGACATATCAACAGGCAGAAAATGAACCTGTTTAAATTTAAGAACAAGTACGGTAAGGAGTTCAGGTTTCCCAACATTTAATGTTAATGTGGTAGGTTCTGTCGCTGATTTCCTAAGAGATTCTTTTACTTCTTCAAGAAACAAGTTAAGATCCCATTAACTCTTTCCCCGCTAGTGGCAACTTTTGCCGTCTGCTGATAACCTCTGCAAACAGTTTGGACCCAGATCAGGCCCGACAAAATGTCGGGCCTGATCTGGATCCAAACTGACACTCTGAAGGTATTCGTGAATTTTTTTTTAAAAAAATCCACAGACGACAATAAAGCATGCAAAATTGCCCAGCATGCAAAGAGTTAACAGACACTGATTCTGGAACTTTGGGATAGGACCCTTTTGTCTGTAATCGGAAAACTTCATTCCAGTGTAATTAAATTAGGAATTCTGTAAGCAACAGTTAAAAGTTAATCTTCAAAGAAATTTGTTCAACATTCTGGACAAATTTAGTTTTATGAGATTTAATTACGCAATTTTATTCCATATTTGTGGTAAATGAGCTTTTTGTAACTACTTTTAGTACAGAAATTAACTAATTTTAGGGCAAATTGGGAAAACATTAAGGTACCAAATGACAAGAACAAACCAAATGCAGCATTTCTGCCTTCTGATATTAGACATAGCTATACAGTATGATTGAATTTAAGGCATGAGGATGATGTAAGTTTTATCATTGACATTTAAACTAAGGCAATGATAAGGGCTGTCACAGGAAGCACACGTTTTCATTACAAAAACACACCTATTCAAATATAGAGAATTTTACCACCAAAAAATAAAAACTTTCGGATGTAAAATTCTAGTAATTTTCATATTTTTGCTCAAAACATAGACTGTGGGTACTTGTTAGAACTGCCTCCACAAGGGGGTTCTTACATGTACCCACAATCTATGTTTTTGAGCAGAAAAAAGAAAATTAATGTATAACCTTGTAAACCCCAGTTTTACTGTATAAAAGTGGGGCTTTAGGGGGTCAAAACTATATAGGCATGCTTTCGTGATGGTTTCTTTGAAGAAATAATCATAAAGGTAAAATCAGGATCTAATGGCCTTGCCGAGGGGTTTTTACTGATTACCAACAACATATGTTTTTGTAGAGAAATAAGGAAAAATACCAATAAGTATCCCCACACTTGAGCAATGGGGATATTGTAAATCCCTCCCTCTGTCCATCCATCATGCTTCTCCTTAACCAATGGGCAGAATTTAACCAAACTTGCTACATGAATTCCCTGCATGGTAAGGATGTGTGAAAGAGCAACATTATTTTTCACTCTGCTCCAAGTGAGCTTCAGGTGGGGTCAAAAGGTCACCTGAACATGCAATGAAAGTATGGGGGTTTTGTGATGGCATGCCAGACTGCGCGATCTGGTTTTTAAAAATGAAACTAGACATGTGTCCAAAGTACACAAATGCCCCCACACGTAAGGACATAACATCACGGCAAAACGCTGTATGCCACACTGCTGCCTTCGGCAGACTGGGACATAAACTGCACCTTATCTGGAGCTATGATTAAATTTGGATAATTGCAGTCCATTTCTGCTTATATCAGCTAGTATTACAAAAGCGGGCACAGCTCAATTTCTAGTTGATTGCAGTAACATTTTACTGAACAGTTATTGATGAATCAGTCTTGAGCTCTTGTGACCAGAACCTTACTGAACATTAAGGCATCATGTGGTAGGAGTGTTACTTTTTGAACAAACATCTGTTGCCGGGACTTGTTGGAATCACCCTCACAATCTCTTACGGACAAAATTTGGTGTAAAAATAATAGCAAAAATTATCCTAAACTTCCTCTGACAAGTATCACCATATCTGAAGCTATGAATAATGGAGGCCTTCACTCAGACTTGCAGGCTTGTCTGTACTTTCAGTAATTTTGTACGTGGCTCTATGTAAGTTCCTCATTTGCATTTGCGAATAAAAATCTACATAAAAGGCATCTACAAAAATACACTCTTATCACTATACATATAAAACACGAAATTGCATATATACATTAGATACTCCTTGCAAGGACCAACACAGAATGGATATACAGATGGATGGACAACGTGAAAACAGTATACCCACAAACACAATTTGCTGGGGGTAAAAATGCAGGTCACTATGAGAAAATGCACCTTATGACAGGCACATATTGAGAACCAAGGTCAGTTTGCGCATCCACATATAATCAGATTGCACTTGGACATCCAAGTATCCAAGTATTCTTCAGGGCCCTGTTGTTCAAAACTAACGATGTCGTTAGTTAACGTATCATTAAAACTTTGATCATTAAATATAGCAAATACACTAATATTTTTGCTGAAAAAATGTGAGTAGCTTTTGCAAATGCAAAAGCTATTCACTTTTTTCAGCAAAATACTTGTGAATTAGATATTGTACTTACTAGAACAGTTAACATTTTGACCATTAATGAGCTAGTTAAGCTAACGATGCTTTGAACAACTGGGCCCAGGCAGATAGCAACTACAGTATTTACCCTAAGTATTGGGACACCTTATCTACTTACCATACTTGTCCCAAAATTAGAAATAGTTCATTCTACTACCTTTTGAAGTGTCTAAAATATTGCTGTATGTACTGCAAACAGTGTAGACTCTTATCAGATTCTGCATTCTGCAGTATCTGATCTGAGTCTACAATGTTTGCAAAGGCATATTTGTCCAAATACTTAGGTTAGTACAGAAGTAACAGTGTTTCAGAGAAAACAGATATCCCCTAACCAAATTTTCAGTTTTGCTTCTGCTGTGACCTTGAAAGGTAAAGGATTCAATTCTTGGTTATGTCCCAATTATATATCCATGAAAATTTGGTAAGAATCCAACAACTGGTTCACAAGATATTGTGCAGACAAGACAGTGTCACACCAAGGCCAGTTCCAACGGGATCTGCACCAAAAACAATATGCCCCCCCTCTCCGTAGGTGGGGGGACATAAATACTCAATTCAACATACATAAATGCACAGGCTGACCTAAGTCTTTGTTAGGCGTGCATAATAAGATATATTTTTACATGTTGCTGCATACACATATATACAGGAATTTCTCTCACCTTTCCAGTCTTTCCCTATACAGACGATAAAATGTTGTACACACATATATATGGCATGTATGGATATCAGACATATATATAACTGAAAAAGAAAATAATAAAAACACATGAGGCTACATAGCTCAAGATAAGAGTTATCCAAAAAATTCTTTTTCTTATATCATCACAAGACCTATGTTGTGGGTATCCATTAGAAATGCCTTGCCGAAGCACTTCTAATGAGTACCAAACCAATATATGCTTTTGTGGAGAAATAAGAAAAAACATTCCATACTCTTTTGTTGAATAAAAGCACCGCAAGCATAATACCCCGCCATAGCAATTATTTGTTTATGTATTAACGTTATTGTTGCCAAAACGTCTGGAAAGAAAATGACGGAGGGACAGATAACAATCCTTAACCAGATCTTGATAATATCCATGCATATAGCAAGTTTGGTTAAAATGCCTTGTTATTTACTCAAGTTATCATCTGGAAACGAAAATATGGGCGTGTCTCGGGCAGATAATTCCCTAAACAATGTGACAAAATTTGCCCATTAGCAATTCCCGAACAGATCTCCTTAATGGCAATACATATAGCAAGTTTGGTTAAAATCCCTTGTTATTTACTCAAGTTATCATCCGGAGCGAAAATATGGGTGGGTCTCGGGCAGATAACTGCGTAAAAATTTGACGAAATTTGCCCATTAGCAATTCCAAACCAGATCTCCTTATGGCAAGTTTGGTTAAAATGCCTTGTTATTTACTCAAGTTATCATCCAGAAACAAAAATATGGGCATGTCTTGGGCAGATAACTCCGTAAAAAATTGACGAAATTTGCCCATTAGCAATCCCAAACCAGATCTCCTTATTGTCAATGCATATAGCAAGTTTGGTTAAAATCTCTTGTTATTTACTCGTTATCGTCTGGAAACAAAAAAATGGGCGTGTCTCGGGCAGATAACTCCATAAAAATTTGACTAAATTTGCCCATTAGCAATCCCAAACCAGATCTCCACAATATCAATGCACATACCAAGTTTGGTGAAAATCCATTGATGTTTACTCAAGTTATCATCCGGAAACGAAAAATGGACGGAAGGACAGACACACTGACGTCCAACGTGAAACCATAATTCCCCACCACTATTGTGTGGCGGGGTATAAAAAAGAGCCTTATCTCAAGCTATGGGCTAGTCACAAAAAAGGTGCCTTAGTATATAGGGATAGCAAATGCTCACATCTACCTGCACATCTGCATAGTAAAGCTTATATCATGATAAGGTCATTTCTTCCATTATTTAGGGCTTAAGTACTCTGTGAACTATGACTTGATATTTCAAAGGAGACAATAAGAGTGAAATGCCAAGTCTTATTTTCTGTGAAAAATACAAAAAACTATCTTTTATATATATATATATATATATATATATATATATATATATATATATATATATATATATATATATATATATATATATATATATATATATATATATACAACTTCAGAACTTCAGTCTGGAGCAAAGTTTTGATCAGTTCCTGTTCAGTGGCAAGCTCATAATACAACACTTATTTCATCTTTGTTACAGTGGAAGTTTATACCAGATTAAACAAGAAGTGTCAATACACAGTGCTTATTAGATACGTCCTGCAAGGTAACCAAAACGTAAAGGAAGGACGGACATACAGATGGACATGAAAACAGTTTACCACTCCCCCAACATTTTACAGGGTTGACGGTCATTTTCTATTTCAAAATTTCCTGACTTTTCCCGGACTTTTCACCATTTTCCAGACATTTTCGATAGCCTCCCAATTCCCCCTTACTGTCGTCCTCAGCAATCAAATCTTCCAACAGAGCACTTACTTTAAGAGAATTAAACAATCATTTAACAAAAGAATGAGGCCAATTCTGTAAATTTATGTTTCTGAAAATTAAGACTGCCATAGCCATCTCAGTTTTGAGAAAATTTTGAAAATCCCGACTTTTCCCTGACTTTTGTCAGTTTTTTTCCAATTTCTGACTCAAACCAAATTTCCCTGACTTTTCCCTGACCTGGAAAAATTTTCAATTTCCAGACTTTTTTCCTTGACCATGGCAACCCTGGGAAAACACAGTTTGCAAGGAGTTTAATGGCTGTACAAGACAATGCAGTTAACCAGGGTTGATGTAAAAAATTGGCAAAGCCATTAGACCATGAAACATAGGTCAAACTCATAAATGATACCACACTGTTTCTGTCTGTGTCAGCGAATAGAGCTAAACACAACAGTTGATTAAAACATTGACCAATGAACAGAAAACCCTATATCACACCTGCTTGTTATGAAGCAGACATGACAAAAAAGTAGACAATTTTGCTGAAACTTTGGGTTGGTGTTTTTTTGAAGTGAGATTGTTTGAATGATTGCAAAGCCGGGTTTCAGAAATATTATAGAGATACAGTTAGAGCTCCTTTACAATGAGAGATAGCTCTAAAACGGCAGGATGTGTTGGAATAAAGGTGAACTTACAGTGAATAAAACAAAATATTTTTGGTTATTTTCTCCTATACAATTATTAACCCAGGGACAGTGATGATCCATCTTTCGTATACATCTTTGACATACACTGAAAATATAATAAACAAAACAAATAACTAAAAAACATATACACCACAACCTCTTTGTAACACTTTTACTGGGATCCAAAGTAAAAACCGTGTTAGCTAAATAATCGTGTTGTATCCAAACAAAAATGTTTAGATTATATAGAAAAATGACCATAAATGGTCATTTTTCTATATAACCTATACATTTTTGTGTTTAGATTATACAGAAAAATGACCATAGATGGTTATTTTTTCTATAATTATAATATATACATTTTAGTTTGGGTACAACTTTTTGGGGTCCACCTTTAAACCATCTCATATCCGAAACAGTCTTATAAACAGGGTCCAGCGAAATAAATCCAAACAGTCCTCTCTCCCTCCCTTTCTCTCCCGCCTTCCTACCTGTCTCCACACAAAATGATTTTTATACTAATATTACAGACAATTTATTTGAAATTCGTTCTCATATGAAACTATTCAGATTTCTAAATAAATTTTAATATCTCATTAAAATGGTTCCAAGATTCCATAAGTTGTATGACAAAGACTAAGAGATTCCTGCATACGGATGGCAGGTTGGTTGGGCTTGAGTTTAATGGCCCAGTCAACACTGTTGAGCTGGTCAATCTACCTAGCCACACTTTTCCTGGGCAGGCTTTGTCCTCTAAGCTGTTAAACTACTTGTGCACAACTGACAACTACCCTTCTTGAATCAGTGGAGGGAAGAGAATGACTAGAAAATATTTCACAATTGATCTCCAAGAAAGAATGTTGCCAGACCGAGCAGGGATCAAACCCGTGGCCTCCTGATCACAAGTTGGACGTGCATCTGACTGAGTCACCCAGGCCAGCCTGAGTGGCAGAAAAGTTGTTTGCTAAATAAAGAAGGAAATCTAGGTACTAGATTAAAAAACAAGTACATTGATTAAGATCAGACTGAGCAAATGTGCAGCTTGATCTGAGTGTTTTCTGGATGCACATAGCTCCAGAAAATGCATTTTCTTTTCCACCAAAAAGTACATGTATTGACATTTTTCTTATTTCTCCATGAAAACATATGTTGTGGGTATTCATTAGAAGTGCCTCAATGAGGCACTTCTAATGAGTACCCACAACATATGTTTTTATGGAGAAATAAGAAAAATACTACAGTAAAACCTCAATGACTCAAAAAACTATCTCATTTAATGTGGCTAATTCAAACTCATTTTTGAGTCCCTAAGAAAACAAATATTTATGGATTATTTCAGGATTTTTTCCTATTTTATCAAGAAAATGAATGTTGTGAATACTCATTAGAATAGCCCCATTGATGTGATTCAAATGCATACACTCACTATATCATTTCATAGAAGACTGAAAAGACATCCCTATATTTTTCCATTTGGCTCCTAACCTTGTGCTATGATTAACACAGAGGCTCACTTCCCATATCTGGAACAAATTTCCATGGTCCCAAAGATGTTTGTGCCATTGAGGTGTGACTGTATCTGAATACCCCCTCTTATCTGGAGCTATGACATTATGTGGGTTTATTTCCTAACAGTGCAGCTATTGTGACAATACTGGGCCCAGTTGTTCAAAGCATTGTTAGCTTAACAAGCATGTTCGTAGTCAAAATGTTAATTGTCCTAGTAAGAACAATATCTACTTCACAGGTATTTTTGCTGAGAAAAATGTGAGTAGCTTTTGCAAATGCAAAAGCTACTCACATTTTTTCAGCAAAAATATTAGTGTATATGCCACATTTAATGATCAAAGTTTTAACGATACGTTAACTAACGAAATCGTTAGTTTTGAACAACTGGACCATATGGAGAAATAAGAAAAATACTACATTTATGATTAAATTTATATTGCTCTTTCTTGGTGAGAAGATGAACACGAAGCAAACATACCTGCAATGATGTGCCCTTTCTGGCTTTATGCTTATACATTTTGGACATTTAAAAACAACCTGACCCTCTTTTAATCCTAGTTTCATAATGTTTTCTCTTGTAGCATTGCCTTTTGGTACTGCTCCCTGGAATAATAAAATAAGATATAAAATAACAGAAAAAAAACATACAGATCCAGATACTGGACAATAACCAGATCATTTTTCTATCATATTTCCTCATGAAAACATATGCTTGCATAGCTCCAGATAAAGCACTTTTGTTTATGTTGAGGTTTTACGACCCAGTCAACCCATAGGGGTCATGTCGAGGGCAGTCCAGATAAAGCACTTTTGGCAACCAAAAAGTACTTAAATTTTTCTTATTTCTACACAAAAACGTGTGTTGTGGGTACTAATTAGAAAAACGTGCTGTGGGTACTCATTAAAAGCACCTCAGTGAGGCACTTCTAATGAAAACATACAACACAATAGGAAATCAAAGGGCTGAATAGCCCTGAAATGACAGATTCTATGAGAAACTAATAAATTCCCGATATCATTCTGTTCTCCATTTAAGTTTGTGAGACGCTTCTTCGACGAAAAAAAAAACAAGCTATAGCGAACAACAAAGGTGCTGATCAGCCTGCGCGGATGCGCTGGCTGATCTGCGCCTTTGTTGTTCGCACATATATTAAGGCGGGTTTCCTCAGCGACCCTCGCCATAAATCAAGCAAAAGTTGCACTACTTTTTGTATGGACAGCTCTTCAATGGCATACTAATATACACACATTGAAACATTGGATTTACTTTTGTGCATGGACAAATATGCAGCGTCTAATCAGGGTCTTTTTTTTTATTTGGGTTTTACGGCCCTTTCAAGAAAACTTCACTTATATCGAGCCAATCATTCATCAAAGGTGGCAGAAAACAGGAGGACATGGGGAAAAACCACCTGACCATCCGTAAGCAGAACTTGGCTTTCTCATTCGACCCGAGTGGGACTCAAACCACAGAGGTGAGAAACCTAATGGATTAAGTCAACTCTCCTATCCACTACACTACAAAGGCCCACTGATCAGGGTCTCCACTATTTGCAAAAGGTTTAGCCATTTGTCTCTAGGAATATCTAATTTCATTTGGGCTTAACGTCACATTCAACCTCGTTCAGTCATATTGCGATGGTGTCTGGATGTGGCAGGGCGCTCAATGCTCACTTTTAGAGTGCAGCCTCACTGAAATATCACGCCCCAGACACTTTGACATGATATTCCACCTAGTAACATTATACTGACACTGAGCTGACCAGTTCTAGCTCTACTTTCTTAATGCTGAGCGCCAAGCGAAAGAGCAGCTAGTACCATTTTTAAACTCTTTGGTATGACCTAGCCAGGGATCAAACCCACAACCTCCCGGTCACAAAGCGGACGCTCTACCACTGAGCCACTGTGCCGGTTATAGGAATATCTAAATCTCATAGCTGGGCATACCTAAAATTGAAATTGGACTATTCCAATATATATTGAGGGAGAATCTATTCCGTCTACAATGGATAAGGTAAATAAGGTAATAAGTTGAGGTGTCCCAACATTTTGGGTAAACACAGTACCTTAATGGATGTGTCCCAATACTGGTGTAAATATACAATATGTATGCAATGACGAATGTTCTAAATGAATGTAATAATCTGGACCCAGTTGTTCAAAACTAACGATGTCATTAGTTAATGCATCATTAAAACTTTAATCGTTAAATGCGGCATATACGCTAATATTTTTGCTGAAAAAATGTGAGTAGCTTTTGCATTTGCAAAAGCTACTCACATTTTTTCAGCAAAAATACCTGTGAATTAGATATTGTACTTACTAGAACAGTTAATATTTTGACCACTAACGAGCTTGTTAAGCTAACGATACTTTGAACAACTGGGCCCAGGCTGTTAATCAGAAAGTATAACATGATGAAAATCACAGCCTATAACATTATAATAATCAGACAGGATATACGTAATAATCATACTTTATAACATTCCATTAATCAAAAGTCACAGCCTTTAACATTATGATAATCAGACAGGATATGTGTAATAATCAGACTGTATAACATTCTGTTAATCAGAATGTGTAACATGATGAAAATCACAGCCTATCACATTATAATAATCAGACAGGATAGCTGTAATAATCAGACTGTACACCATCCTAGGTCCAGATAAGAGTGTGTATCAATTAAATGGTTTTCTTATTTCTTCACAAAAACATATGTTGTTGATACTCATTAGAAGTGCCTCAGTAAAGGGGCTTCTAATGAGTATCCACAACATATTTTTCATGGAGAAATAAAAAAATATCAATACTTTTAGATTGAAAAAAGCATCTTACCAAGAGCTATGAACATATGATATCAGATTGTAAAGCACACTGATAATCAGAGTGTATTATATTACGAAAACCAAATTGCAAAATATTAAGACAATCAGGCTATATAACATTATGCTAATTAGACTGTATAACATTTAATATGATAATCAGGTCCCCAGGTTATAAAACTTTTTTCATGCTCAACTCAGCTGAGCATGCAATTTTTCCTGCTAATAATTCTCAAATTACTAACAACTGCAATTTTTTTCTAATATGGAAATGCCAACAACTGTTGGCATTTTCATATTTATTAGCAGAGAAAATTTCATGCTCAGCTGAGTTGAGCATGAAAAAAGTTTTATAACCTTAGGGCCAGACTATATAAAATTTGATAACAATATCATAATCAGATTGTGCGGATGCACTGAACAAGAAAAATAATATAATTATTCCTTTTATACAGATCCATGCTTCCAACCTACAGACCTATAAAGTTAACCCTTGTCCTGCTGAACCCAGATATGTCCTGCCTTTGCAAACAGTGTAGATCCAGATTAGTTGGCTTCTGAAGCCAACTGATCTGGAGCTGCACTGTTTGCCATTCAGTATTTGAATTTGTATCAACCTGGATCAAGTAATTTGATTGGATGCAAACTCAAAATGGGCGTGGCTTCTTTTAACTTCTGCAATAATGCAAATCCTGCAGTCCAGATAATATGGCTCAATAGACTCTGCATTATTTGCAGGTCTTTCTCAATTTTTAGACCCCTAGGCTATCTGCAGCAATGGGTCAGTCTAAATTCAAGAAATTATATATCTGTCAGTACAATAAGGTATATCTTTATTGTGGATAATACTTCAAAACCAGGTTTTCAACTTACCGGGTCAGACAGCATGGCTTTCGAATGAGAGGCCAATGCCAAGAATGCCAGAAAATTGAACAATATAGCATTCGCCAAGCCATAGTATGGGTTAGGACTTGGAATTAACATGATAAACATCACCACATATTCCGCATATACAACTAATAACCAAGTCAACACGACACAGATGATTCCACATATGTCCTTGACACACCAGAGGTTGTTACAGCGTGCAAACCTTGCCAAGCCGAACCGTCTGAGACATGGACCACAGTCAATGATGACAACACCATCTTCTACTGGCCTCCTCTCCTTCTTCATCATTGATTCTGGTGGCTGTCCAGCTTTTCTGTAAACAAAGTACAGAACAGTTGAACAAAGAAAGACATCAGATATACATAGCTCCCGATAAGAGGGGACATCCACATAATATTTTTTTTTTATTTCCTCAGTCAGGGGCATTCACTTCTACAGGTTAATTTGTTTTTTTAACTCAAAAGAGTTAACAATTTTGCTAGTTTGTGGATTTAACTTGTTTCCTTTTCTTTAACCCTTGTCCTGCTGAATAAATTTAGATGCCACACCTACTTCTTATTGTTAGCCAATCAGATTACTGGATCTGGATTTTTGCTATAAATTCACATACCTAATGGCAAACAGTGCAGATCCAGATCAGAAGCCAACTGATCTGGATCTACACTGTTTGCAAAGGCAGGGTATATCCAGATTCAGCAGGACAAGGGTTAATTTGTGCCATTTTTTTTTTTCACCTTGTAGACTTTTAGCAATTTTCATGGGCAAGTGGTTAATTTTGCATGACAGGTCTGCTACATAACTTTATGATCAAGCACTTAAATTTTGTACACATCGTCTAGAAATGTGTATGCAAGGCCTTTGAAGTTAATGAAAAAATATATTTTTTAATTTATTTAAGGTTATTTTCAAATCATTTACATATTTGAGAAATAACCTAATTAAGTTAAAACCTTCAGCCAAGAGAAAGTTAACTCTTACACTTTGAAAGGGAGGTTACTTTATACATGTAGTTGAATTTCAACTTCACCAAGTTATAAATCTTCTCAAAATTTTAACCTTTAGAAGTTATGCTCCTGACTGTCCATGAAAATGTATGTTGTCATTGCCCAAGAAAAGGCACTTTTCTTCAACCAAAAAGTAATGATATTTTCTTATTTCTCCATGAAAACATGTTGTGAGCACTCATTAGAAGTACCTCAATGAGGCACTTCTAATGAGTGCCTACAACATATGCTGTCAGGGAGAAATAAAAAAACTACTTACGTGGTACCCATTCTTATCTAGAGCTATGTGTTGTGGGTACTTATTAGACATAGCTTCAAATGAGGGGATATCTGCATAATATTTCTCTTATTTCTCAATGAAAACATGTTGTGGGTACTCATTGGAAGTGCCTTGGCAAGGCACTTCCGATGAGTACCCACAACATTTTTCATGGAGAAATAAGAAAATTATCAGTACTTTTTGCTTGAAAAAGTGCCTTATCTGGAGCTAAGGATATAGGTCACACATTCAAAAGTATATTTCTTGATGTCATTGACAGGATCAGTGGAACCTCGATAATTCAAAGTCAAAGGGACCAAAGTTTCTTTGAATTATTGAGATTTTGAATAATTGAGGGTTAAAATGCAGACATATATTTAAGTCGGGACTTCAAAATGATTTTGAATTATTGAGAATTTTGAATTATTGGAGTTTGAATTATCGAGGTTCTACTGTATATATCTTCTGGGATCTCAGTATTTTTGTGTGTGTGTGTGTGTGTGTGTGTGGGGGGGGGGGGGGGGAGGGGGGGGGGAATCTCATTTTTTAGTTCAATTCTTATAAGACCCCATACTGTAAGTTTCAAAGAAAACTGAGAACAAAACTGTAAGTAAACATGAGAAATGAAAGTGTTAGACCCGTTAATGGCTAGGGGGGGAAAAAAAAATGGCCGTCTTTATCTGAAATGTTAACATTTAGCAATCCCTGGTCAAATTCAGCAGACAACATTAATGATATGCTTTCTTTTTTTTTTTCCCAAAGATTGACATTTCATGAAAACTGTCTCCTCAGAAGACAATTTGTTTGTGTTGAGGTTTTACGGCCCAGTCAACCCAATTGGGTCATGTCAAGCGCGGTCAGTTTACCTAACCACACGTTTACTGGGCAGGCTTAGTCCTCTAAGCGGTTAACCAGTACTGTGCACATTCTTTCGCCAGAAACTGACAACTGCCCTTCTTGAATCAGCGGAAGAGAGAGAATGACCGTAGAAAATATTTCATGATCAATCTCCACGAAAGAATGTTGCCGACCTCGGCGGGGGTTGAACCCGCGACCTCCTGGTCTCCAGTCGGACGGCGCATCCAACTGAGCCACCGAGGCCGGCTCAGAAGACAATTATCTGCCTGAAAAATCAAACCCTATTTTCTGGGAAAATAAGCTATTATTCAAAATGCTGTCTACTGATGGAAAGGGCATTAATGAAAGGTCTGTGCAATGAAGTGCCATGCAGTCATTTAAAACCCAGGACCTCATGATCCGAAGTCAGGAGAGCTAATCACTTTGCCACCCAGATGCTTCAAAAGCGAATGAATACACCTGGTACTTTTTCAACCATTTTTAACAAAAGAGACAACTTTTGTGAGTTCCTGTTTGCTCTACTGAACACCAAGCCCTTTCTGTAATGGGCTGTATGCTAAAAGAAAAGATACAACTCCCATGAAAGTGTATCCAATCACCTTATAACCCGTTGTAGTCTGGAGACCCCTAAAAGGGTATTTGGCAACCAGTGCAGATCCAGATCAGATGCCGCAGCATGCGGCATCTGATCAGGGTCTCCACTGTTTGCAAATAGTTTAACCATTTTCTCTAGGAATATCTGAATCTCATAGCCGGACATACCTAAAATTGAAATTGGACTCTTCCATTAAATAGTGTGGGGATATACTGGAGTCTATTCAGTCTTATTATTAGTGGGATAATTGAAGCAGCGCACCAACAGTGCATGTGCATACAAAAAATTCAGTAAAACTCCTCTATTAAGACCATTTTTGAGACAATCTAAAAGTGGTTTTATTTAGACAGGTGGTCCTAATATTGAATATTGTATACAGTAAATTTTGAACACTTTATTTTACTTTTTTTGCCAAACTTTTGCTTTTGAGCATTCATTTTTTAAAATACTTAGTGGAATGGCAAACAGTGTAGACCCTGATCAAACTGCTCCTTAAGGAGCAGTCTGATCTGGGTCTTGCCTATGCCATTTTGTCAAAAATCTTGGAAAACATATGGGACTGACAAAAGCTGATCTTAATAGTGGTCATAACTTCAAATAGTCTTTATAGCAGAATTTTACTGTAGAATTATACAGTCGAACTTCAATGGCTTAAATACCATAAAATTTGTTTGAGATCTTCTATAATATAAAGGTATATTATGTGCACTCATTAAAATTGTCTCATCAAGGCAACTCTAACAAGTACACACAACATACATTTTCAAAATAAGATAACAAAAATCTCTCTAAATTATCCTAAATATACTCATAGGAGTTATGAAAAATTTCCCTAAGGACTCTAGAATTAGTTGGAAATAGCCACAGTAAATGAGTCATAGTATTAACATGAGACTTTGAAGTTTCCCTGTGTCTATTAGAAGGGGTATCAGGTAAATATTTTTCTTTGATTTATTTGATTTGGAGATTTATGGCCCAGTCAACACTATTATGGTCATATTGAGCCAGTCAGCTAATCTACTCACACTTATCCTGGGCCCAGTTGTTCAAAGTGTCGTTAGCTTAACGAGCTCGTTAAGGGTCATTTTGTTAACTGTTCTAGCGGATTCAATATACAATATTCTGGTATTTTTTGCTGAAAAAATGTGAGTAGCTTTTGCACTGCAAAAGCTACTCACATTTTTTCAGCAAAAAATTTCAGCATATTTGCGTATCACTCGATGTAAATTTTAACAAATCGTTAACTAACGACATCGTTAGCTTTGAACAACTGGGCCCTGGACAGTCTGTCCTCTTAGCAGTTAATCAGTACTTATCACATAGTAGCCTAAATTTCCAACACTCAGCATGAAATTTATTCTCCCAAAGTAGATAATCTATATGCATGACAATGTGACAAATCAGTTATACCATGGTTCTGCACATGTGCGTGTGATAATGCACTTGCTCATGTTCATGCATTATCGCATTGTACATGTGCTAGAAGCATGGTATAACTAAGATTTATATAACAGTTTGGTGACCGTTCACTATCTGACCCAAACTCGGCTCCGTCTCCTTTGGGGTCAGACAGTGAAAGGCTCCCAAACTATGGTATAATTTACAGTAAACCCAAAACCTTGAAAATAATCATGGTTTATCTATAACTTGTCCGCTGACCGGACACTTCTGGTTCCCCACTGAATTATGTCAAATTGAAAACTGAAACTAAAAGTCACAGGACACTGGACAAGGTTCTATTTATGCCAATAGTTGTTTACACTGGTTACAATATTACACTACAGCATCCCTGGTAAATAATATAACAAGAGGCCCACGGGCCACGATCGCTCACCTGAGTGACATAGCCACTGCAGATATGCAGATGTTATGCAACATTTTTCCAATCCTGTCATCGCAACTAATGAAAAGATCATCATTTAAGCAGTTCTTTATTTTGAAGAAGAAGATATATGGCATGCCAGTCAATTGAGCGTGATCATTTGAACAAACTCTATAAATGGCAGCCAGCTTGGATTTACGATCGGCACGAATTTAGCTATTTTAGATCTACGAGTCACCCCAATGCTTCCTACCAAGTTTCGAGTCAACTGGCCTTTCAGTTCAGGAGAAGAGGCGAAAAATAGATTTTCAAGATGGCTGCCATGGCAGCCATGTTGGATAACCGATTGGCACGATTTTAGCTATTTTTGATCTACAAGTCACCCCAATGTCTCCTATGAAGTTTGGAGTCAATTGGCCTTTCGGTGCAGGAGAAGAAGCTAAATATAGATTTTCAAGATGGCGGCCATGGTGGCCTTCTGGGATTTCTGATCAGAACGATTTTAGCTATATTTGATCTACAAGTCACCCTGATGCTTCCTACTAAGTTTCGAGTCAAGTGACTTTTTGGTTTAGGAGAAGAAGCGAAAAATAGATTTTCAAGATAGCTGCCATGGCGGCCATCTTGGATTTACGATCTGCATGATTTTAGCTATTTTTGATCTACAAGTCACCCAAATGCTACCTACCAAGTTTCGAGTCAACTGGCATTTCGGTTCAGGAGAAGAAGCGAAAAATAGATTTTCAAGATGGCTGCCATGGTGCCCATCCTGGTTTTATGATCAGCATGATTTTAGCTATTTTTGATCTACAAGTCACCCCGATGCTTCCTACCAAGTTTGGAGTCAACTGGCCTTTCGGTTCAGAAGCGAAAAATAGATTTTCAAGATGGCTGCCATGGCGGCCATCTTGGATTTCCGATAGGCATGATTTTAGCTATTTTTGATCTATAAGTCACCCCAATGCCTCCTACCAAGTTTGGAGTCAATTGGCTTTTGGTTTAAGAGTAGAAGCGAAAAATAGATTTTCAAGATGGCGGCCATGGCGGCCATCTTGG
Source organism: Anodontia alba (assembly GCA_964016985.1). Lineage (NCBI taxonomy): Eukaryota > Metazoa > Mollusca > Bivalvia > Lucinida > Lucinidae > Anodontia > Anodontia alba. The sequence goes on along the minus strand of OZ024827.1, from coordinate 67,191,507 downwards.
ATTTCCGATTGGCACGATTTTAGCTATTTTTGATCTACAAGTCATCCTGATGCTTCCTAGCAAGTTTGGGAGTCAATTGGCCTTTCGGTTCAGGAGAAGAAGCAAAAAATAGATTTTCAAGATGGCCGCCATGGCGGCCATCTTGGATTTCCGATCGGCACGATTTTAGCTACTTTTGATCTACAAGTCACCCTGATGCTTCCTAGCAAGTTTGGAGTCAATTGGCCTTTCGGTTCAGGAGAAGAAGCGAAAAATAGATTTTCAAGATGGCGGCCATGGCGGCCATCTTGGATTTCCGATCAGCACGATTTTAGCTATTTTTGATCTACAAGTCACCCTGATGCTTCCTGGCAAGTTTGGAGTCAACTGGCCTTTCGGTTCAGGAGAAGAAGCGAAAAATAGATTTTCAAGATGGCGGCCACCTTGGATTTCCGATCGGCACGATTTTAGCTATTTTTGATCTACAAGTCACCCTGATGCTTCCTAGCAAGTTTGGAGTCAATTGGCCTTTCGGTTCAGGAGAAGAAGCGAAAAATAGATTTTCAAGATGGCCGCCATAGCGGCCATCTTGGATTTCCGATCGGCACGATTTTAGCTACTTTTGATCTACAAGTCACCCTGATGCTTCCAAGCAAGTTTGGAGTCAATTGGCCTTTCGGTTCAGGAGAAGAAGCGAAAAATAGATTTTCAAGATGGCGGCCATGGCGGCCATCTTGGATTTCCGATCGGCACGATTTTAGCTATTTTTGATCTACAAGTCACCCTGATGCTTCCTAGCAAGTTTGGAGTCAACTGGCCTTTCGGTTCAGGAGAAGAAGCGAAAAATAGATTTTCAAGATGGTGGCCATGGCGGCTACCTTGGATTTCCGATCGGCACGATTTTAGCTATTTTTGATCTACAAGTCACCCTGATGGTTCCTAGCAAGTTTGGAGTCAATTGGCCTTTCGGTTCAGGAGAAGAAGCGAAAAATAGATTTTCAAGATGGCGGCCATGGCGGCCATCTTGGATTTCCGATCGGAATGATTTTAGCTATTTTTGATCTACGAGTCACCCCGATGCTTCCTACCAAGTATCAAGTCAATTGGCCCAGGGGTGTAGGAGGAGTAGGCTTTTAAAGCAATTGTTGACGCTGGACGACGCACGACGGACGACGGACGACGGACGACGGACATTGACTGACCACAATAGCTCACCATGAGCACTTCGTGCTCAGGTGAGCTAAAAAGTTAACTGTTTACATTATTATATTACAGCATTCCTGGTCAACAATATATAGAGGTTAATGCACCCTGAGTTTAAAATACAGGAAATATTTTTCGAGAGACTTGCAAATCGGATAAACAAATGAGTGCATAGCACGACTTCGTTTATAAGATTTGCTGGTCTCGATAGAAATATTTCCTGTATTTTAAACTCAGTGTGTATTAACTTATATATTAAATTTTATTATATTTTTTTTTCTTCGGATTCTGTTTTACGCTCTTTCAAATGACGTCAAAAAGTTTTCCAACTAAGGTCATCTACGCTCGTCGCAGGCATGATAATGTTCTAAAGGAAATATTTCCTCCTGGGAATTATGTTATATTTTCTGCAGAAATTACTAAAAAATAGCTTCAGATTATGTAATATATATAGTCAATTGATTACACAGTTTACAATATCGTACTACTGATATACAAAATAAAAAGTTAATTGCTTACACTGTTTACAGTATTATAGTAAAGCAGTCCCAATAATAATTGCTTACACTGTTTATAGTATTATAGTAAAGCATTCCCAATAAACAATATGCTTACATGAGGTTATAAATTGTTTACACTGTTTATAAAAAATTATACTATAGCATTCCTGGTAAACAATATATATACACCTTCTCAGAGGTAACTCCAGGATTTTCTGTGGATCAGCACTTTGTAAGCAGAATTTCTAATGACTCTGAGGTACTATTTCCCTGAAAAAAGAATAAGTTGGTCCTTATGAATATGCATTTTACTTAAATTATTTATCAGCTGAGTGGGGCAGGAACAGCCACTTGTTTAGCTGCCTGTCTCAAATGCCGTTCTGTTAGAGGTTTAAACCATAGTCCTGCTGAACATGGATATGCCCCGTATTTGCAAACAGTGTAGATCCAGATCAGTTGGCCTCTTATGAGGCCAACTGGTCTGGATCTTCACTGTATGTCATTAAGTATGTGAATTTGTATCAAGAACCTGGAGGAAGTAATCTGACTGACTGAAAATTATAAGTGGGTGTGGCTTAATTTATTCAACATGGTAAGCCAAGTGTTTTAACCCTTGTCCTGCTGAACCCGGATCTACCTTTGCAATTGATTGTGTTGGGGTTTAACGACACGTCAACCCTTGTGGGTCATTTTGTGTCGTCTCCCAGAGAAAGGGAGAAGAGTGATAGAAGAGATAGTCGAAGAGATGAAAGAGAGGAACAGGGAAGAAAGAGGAACAGGAATGAAAGTGAAGAAACAGAAGAAATAAAAACATTCCCCCTCAACCCTTACCTGCTACAAGGATAGCAGGCCTTGCCCAACTGTAAGCCAATATCAGTTGGACGCCCCGGTGACATAAGTTACATGACACCTTCGCACCACCTACCTTTGCAAACAGTGTAGATCCAGATCAGTTGGCTTCTGAAGAAGCCAACTGATCTGGATCTGCACTGTTTGCCATTAAGTACATGTATGTGAGTTTATAGCAACAATCTGGATCAAGTGATCTGACTGGCTGAAAATTAGTAATAGGTGTGGCATCTTAATTTATTAAACATGGCAAGCTAAGGGTTTTAAGTCCTGTTTGAGGAGGAATAGCTCCAGATAAGGGGTATCCACACCAATACTTTTTTATTTCTTCAAGAAAACAATTGTAAGTACTTATTGGAAGCACCTCAATAAGGCTCCTCTAATGAGGACGTGTACAAACACACAAATAGTTTTTGTGCAGAAATAAGAAAAATAGATTTTTTAGGATGAAAACATGCCATATACATGTATGAAGCTATGGAATTCTTGTGTCTAATGACTGTATGACCAAGGACACCAAAGATCTAATGCTGTGTACCAGTTTTCTTATTCTTTCACATACCCTAAGTAAGAGTGGTACCTGCTGAAGGCCAATATTTTTCCTTATCCCTTGTCATGCTGAATAAATTAAGATGCCACGCCCACTTCTAATTTTCAGCCAATCAGATTGCTTGATCTGGATTGTTACTATAAATTCATATACTTAATGGCAAACAGTGTAGATCCAGATCAGTTGGCTTCTTCAGAAGCCAACTGATCTGGACCTACAGCAAAGGCAGGGTATATCCGGGTTCAGGTTCAGCATGAAAAGGGTTAATATTTCTCTAAGAAAACACAAGTTATGGATATGGATTTAAGTACTTGGGCACTATCACAGACTCTGTTCAGTAGTGAAAGCAATATAACTCCTGTCATCTAGCAAGGCTCAGGGATCAGATGCAATACCTGCAGAGATCTACAAAGCAGGAGGTCTTCGAACTGCAGAGAAACTGACAGAATTATTTCACATTATGTGGAGAAAAGAAGACATCCCTCAAGAATTCAAGGATGCAACAATTATCCTACTATTCAAAAAAAAAAAAAAAAAAGGGAATCCTAAAGTCTATGACAATCATGGGGACACCTTTTTATGGTCAATTACTTGGAAAATCTTTGCATTAGTCCTACTTAACTGGCTGTATGAATACTTGAACAGTCAGTACCAGAAAGCCAATGTGGATTCAGGAAGGACAGAGGAATAATTGACATGATTTGCACAGCAAGAGAAATGCCAGGAACAGAGTCTGGACCTCTACATGACCTTTGTCGACCTTACCGAAGCATTTGACACAATCAGCCATGAGGGACTTAAACACTTGGGAAAATTATAGCAAGGTTTGGCTGTCCTGCCAAATTCATAGCAATGGTACTGCAGTTCCTTGATGGTATACTTGCAAGGGTCCAAAATGATGACAACTTTTCTGATCCATTCCCTGAGACAAATGGAGTTAAGCAAGGCTGTGTACTACAATGTAGCGTCAACACTGTTCCGCATGATTTTTCTGCCATGCTCACAGATGCTTTCCAGGATGGTGAAAATGGTATAAATGTACCTTATTAGGTATTGCTTTGATGGGAAGCTTTTCAACCTAAGAAGGTTCCAAGCTAAATCCAAGGTGCAGACAGAGGTGCTAGATGAGTTCCTCTTTGCTGATGACATGGCAAAGGGTGCTCCAACAGAAGATGCAAAAAGGTGTGGATCAAGTATCTGATTTATGTGACAGCTACAATGTATGATCTCACAACTAGCATCAAAAAGACCGAGGTGGTGTATCCGCCAGCACCTGAAAAGCTTTACAAGAAGCCTACCATCACAATGAAAGGCCAATGATTGCAAGTGGAAGATAAGTTCACCTACCTGGGAAGCGCATTGAATAGAGTTGTGCACACTGATGATAAAGTCAATGCCAGAACTGCCAAAGCTAATGCAGCATCTGGCCAACTAAGTGGAAGTATTTGGGATTGAAGTGGAATCAGGCTTGACACAAAGCTGATAGTCTACAGATCTTTGGTGCAGCCAATACTATTACATGCATGTGAAACTTGGGCAGTTTACCAATGGAATGACAAAAGACTGAACCACTTCCATACAAGCTGTCTTAGAAAACTTCTAAAGATCAAGTGGCAAGACAGGATGCAAGACACAGAAGTCCTGAAAAGGGCAAGGATGCAGAGTGTACATACTCTTCTGAAATAGGCACTATTAAGATGGACAGGCCATGTCACCAGAATGCCTGATAAATGTTTGCCAAAGAAAATCCTCTATGGAGAGCTACAAGCGGGAAAATGCTGAGCTGTAACAGACAGAGACGGACAGAGGCATTTACAATATCCCAATCACTTAAGCGTAAGGATAATGAATCACTAGTTTTTCTGTAAGTAACGGTGAAAGTGGCACATGCTCCCAGGAGACTGCTCTGGAGGAAAGGGTCTCAAATCTTCTCAGTCTTCTGGTTCTCTTCTTGCAGGATCATGAAGTATTAATGCAATACCTAAGTGCTTTTAACTTAATGTTAGTACAATGCTTTCCACTGTTAGGTTTAATAGAGGGTTTAATGTCTGTTCACTTGCTTGTTTTATTTTTTTTTTTTTTACTTTGGAAAATCACCAGAAAAATATTATAGCCATCAAAACATTTAGCCCAACATTACAGAATTCCCTAGGAACTTGAAAGTATCAGATTATTTCACATCAAGCAGACTATTTCCCATACAAAAGCCAAAAATCTTAACCCTTAAACTGCCTGTCACAACAATTGTCGTCTGCTTTGTCATCTGCTTGTGATTTTAAAAGTCATTTTTACAAACAGTGTGGACCCAGATCAGACACTCCTCTAGGAGCAGTCCGATCTGGGTCAACACTGTTTGCATGTATGCAAAAATAGGTTTGAAAAGTTCGCAAGAATATTCAGCAGACGACATTAACAGACAACATTTTCAGATGCAGGTTTTCTTGGCATTTTAAGGGTTAATGGTGTTTTTTGTTTTATTCTATTTTCTGTTCCTTGTTTGTTTGTTTTTTCTTTCTTTCTTTTCTTTAACCATATGTTTCAGATGCTTATAAAAATTCCCCCGCTTTAATAAAGAAACCTCTTACGACAAATGTACCACTTCCTAAGACAAAGTTTATCTGAGGGCCTGGGACAGTTGTCACAAGAGGTAAAATTTCTCAGAAGAACCCAGGTATCTATAATGCATACATAGGCCAAAACATATATTTCACATATGAGCCGGTGAATGACAAAACCTACAATAAGACTTGTGCGACCAACAAAGACTCAGATCAGCCTGCACATCTGCACAGTCTGATCAGTCTTTGCTGATAACACGTGCCTTCTACAGCTTCTGGGCTATCCAAAGAGGGATAAACGAGACTCTTTCCCATTCTGGGTGGATGTACAGGCTGATCTGACCCTTTGCTGGTTAGTTTATGTTGAGGTTTTACGGCCCAGTCAATCCAATGGGGTCATGTCGAGCATGGTCAGTTTACCTAACCACACCTTTACTGGGCAGACTTAGTCCTCTAAGAAGTTAACCAGTATTGTACACATTCTTTCGCCAGAAACTGACAACTGCTCTTCTTGAATTAGCGGAAGGGAAAAAAATGACCGTAGAAAATATTTCATGATCAATCTCCACACAAGACTGTTGTCAGCCAGGCTCTTTGCTGGCCACACAGGTCTTATTGTAGGTTTTGTTGTGTACTGGCTCATATACAAAATACATGCAATACATCAAGATTCAAGCTGTATAGGATTCACATATAAAAAAGCTGCTATCACAAAATGTAGATACATGTATATCTGAAGGTAAAATTTTTCTGTACCTATTTACAATTTATGCTCTCAGTGAAGAGGTGGGCAGGTAGAGGCCCAATTATATTCAATTACAAATTCCTGTCTGATTAGATTAAACCATCTAATGACTAATTCTATCTGGTAATCATTTCAAAATTAACTGTAATAAATATAAAACCTGCCTCTAAAGTTGCAAACAGAAATCTCCCAATAGTTGCTGCATGTTAAGCATCATAACTACAGATAAGAAAAGAATTGATGGTTGTCTTATTTCTCCAATAACACACAAGTGTTGTCATATATATACTCATTAGAACAAATTTTTCACCTGTCAGTATTACAAAAGAATTAAAAATTCATGTAAAGAATGACAAAGACCATGATATGTAGCCCAGTCACAATATGATACCATAGCGTTTGAGTTCCTTTTAAGGAGGATGTTAGACTGGCTCCAGTCTCTAGTGACTAAATATTTATTCTTATTAATCTCTTTGATACATCCACCAAAACAAAACCAATATAATATCATGATTATAGGGGCTGGTCACTAGACCAGTCATGATACTACATGTACTTCGGTTTTATTTCAGTGAATTATCAAACAGGATTATAAGGATATTTAGTCACTTGAGACTGGAGCCAGTCTAGGAGTATATGTATACCAGGTTTAATGATATTGTTCATTTGATCAAACAGAAAAGGAGCTAAATGCTAGGACTGATAAAAAAAGTCATTAGACCATGAAATACAGGTCAGTGTCATAAAATGATACTGCAGTATTTTTGTTCCTGACAGGGAGGAAGTGTACTCAAACTCAATGTTTGATGATTGTAGGTCAGTTCGTTAATCAGAAACTGAGCAAACTCTAGGGTTGATGCACAAAATGACAGCCAGACAACCATGAAAAATAGGTCAGGGTCATTAAATGATCATGATACTGCAATTCTGGAGTCCATGCCATGCCATGTTAGATGATTAAATTGTAGGTGTTACAGATAAACAGATACGGAACTTAAATCTTGCCTTGCTGTATAAATTAAGATGCCATGCCTACTTCTAATTTCCAGCCAATCAGATTGCTTGATCAGGGTTTTTGATAGAAATTCGCATATTTAATGACAAACAGTGCAGATCCAGATCAGTTGGCTTCTTCAGAAGCCAATTGATCTGGATTTTGTTTGTTTGATTTGGGTTTTACGGGCCTTTCAAGAATATTTCACTTATATCGAGCCGATCGTTCATCGAAGGTGGGCGAAAACCGGAGAACCCGGAGAAAAACCACCTGACCATCCGTAAGCAGAACTTGGCTTTCCCACATATGACTCGAGCAAGGCTCGAACCACAGCGGTGAGAAACCTAATGGATTAAGAGTCAACTCTCTTATCCACTAGGCTACGGGGGCCCGCTGATCTGGATTTACACTGTTTGTTAAGAAAGGGCATGCCGTGTTCAGCAAGAGAAGAGTTAATGCTAGGACTGATGTAAAAAGTGGTGAAGCTGTAGATCCTGAAAAATACCTCAATATCATAAAATGATGCCACCATGTTAGGGAGAAAGTATATGCCTTAGACTATTTGTTCAGAAACGGATTTAACCCTTGTCCTGCTGGTCCTAGATAAGACCTGCTTCTGCAAACAGTGTGGATCCAGATCAGTTAGCTTCTAGATCTGCACTGTTTGTCATTCTGTATATGAATTTGTATCAACAACCAGGATCAAGTAATCTGATTGGCTGACAATATGAAGTGGGTGTCGTAGCTTAATTTATTCAGCACGACAAGGGTTAAACACTAGGTGGTTGCAAATATTGATGTCCTGACAGATGGAAAACCAAATGCCTGTATCGCATATGCTTAAGCATGGGCAATAAAAACCAAAGCAGTCACCACATCCGCATACTGAGTGAACCGCACGACAGTTTGTTGCAAGAAGTCCCTACCACCCTAACAAATGCATGTAGGTATATCAAAATATTTACTGCATACATCCCAAGTGTAATCTCCATAGGTCTAGATAAGAGTGGGTATCAGGTTAACAGTTTTCTTATTTCTCCACGAAAGCGTATGTCGTGGGTACTCATTAGAAGTGCCTCAGCAAGACGCTTCTAATGCGTACCCACAACATATGTTTTCGTGGAGAAATAAGAAAAATATGAATACTTTTGGATTGAAAAAAGCTCCTTAACTAGAGCTATGTAGTCTCATAATATTTACTACATTTGTACATGCACTCAAAATGCATGCAAACTGAAATCTCACAATATTTATTGCATGCAAGCAAACTAGAATCTCACAATATTTACTGCATGCATGCAAACTGGAATCCCACAATATTTACTGCATGCATGCAAACTTTTAACCAATTAAGTGCACAGATATATGCTGGTAGTTTCTTTTGATCATAAACATTGTTTATTTCAAACAATATGTTGATCAATACTAAAGTAGAGTGAAAAGAAGAAAAATAAATAAAAAAAAATAAATAAGGATAAACATATGGTAAGAAAAAAAAGATAAAACTGCAAATGACCTATCTACCGACCTCAAAACCCCAGTTGATTTTGTTTATTATTATTATTGTTTTAATAATTGCATAAACTTAAAAACCTTTTCAATTTAAGATCGTTTGTGCTGATATTTATGTTTTACCAAATAACCAATTTATTTCCTATTTTGAACTACGGTAAATCACTTGCCAGGCTGAATTATTTAAATTAATGTGTGTGAAGCCAGTCATGTCACAAAGTCTGGTAATCAATACAGATTTAGATGCATATGCCTGTTTGAGTAGTTTTCCTTTGTACAGATCACGTGATCAGCAAAATAAACAAGACCTGTCACCAGACAGGATAGCTCGCCTGATATTGCACATTTTGTTTCTGGAAAATTCTAAGTCTGTGACCTTGATTTTGCATGTCCTGGATGTGTGTGTGTGTGGGAGGGGGGTAGGTGGGGGCAGTATCTGTCTTTATACCAAATAGGAACTAAATCCATGACGTAGTTTAGAAGTAATGAGATCCTAAAAAACTTTGGTGTAAAATTTTAACATCAAAATTCTAAGTCTGTGACCTTGACCTTGACATGACCTACTGTAGGGTGGTGGGGATTGGTACTGCATAAAAATTTGGACCAATATGTATCATCATACAGAAGATGAATCAAATCTGTGATAAGGTTAGGATTTAATGAGGTCTTAAAAACTTTAACGAAAACTTTAACATTTAAATTCTAAGTGACTGTGACCTTGACCTTAACATGACCTAGAGTGGTGTGGATGGCACTGCGCAAAATTCTGGACCAATATGTATCATCATACCAAAGATGAATCAAATCGGTGGTAATGTTAGGAAATAATGAGGTCTTAAAAACTTTAACGAAAACATTAACATTTAAATTCTAAGTCTGTGACCACGACCTCAAGGTCATGAGTGCTAATGGTGCTGATAAAAACTTTTGACCAGTGTTTATCATAATACCAAATAGGAACAAAATCCATCATTTAGTGTAGAAGTAATGAGATCCTAAAAACTTAGACATAAAATTTCAACATGAAAATTCAACATGAAAATTCCAAGTCTGTGACCTTGACCTTGACATGACCTAGAGTGGTGGGGATGGTATTGCGCAAAATTTTGGACCAATATGTATCATCATACCAATGATGAATCAAATCGGTGATAAGCTTAGAAAATAATGAGGTCTTAAAAACTTTAATGAAAACTTTTAACATTTGTGGCCGCCGACGCCAACGCCGCCGCCGGGGGTAGTACAATAGCTCTCCCTGAACGTTGTTCAGGCGAGCTAATAAAAACGATAACAAAATGGCATACACATGAAAAGGATATTAAATTACTGCAAATCAGATTGAGCAGCTTGTTTTGAGCTGCCAGAACCATGCTGTAGGCGAGACAGGTATCAAGAATCATGGATATCTTACAGAGAATCAATCTATGTCCCATTTTTAATGGCCAGTTTCATGTGTCATGAGTTTTTGCGAATGATTATCTTGGCGATTTCTGTCTAGATTTTGGTGTTCGTATCAATAACATGCATCCACTTTTTAAAAATACTTTCTGGGTAAAAAAAATGTGTGTAATAAACAGTTAACCCTTGTCCTGCTGAACCCGGATATACCCTGCTTTTGCAAACAGTGTAGATCCAGATCAGTTGGCTTCTGAAGAAGCCAACTGATCTGAGATCTGCACTGTTTGCCATTAAGTATGTGAATGTATATCAAAAACCTTCATCAAGTAATCTGATTGGCTGAAAATTAGAAATGGGTGTGGCTTCTTAATTTATTCAGCAGGACAAAGGTTATATACGGTACATACTTACAAAATGTATCATAAAACTACGAAACCACACAAAACTACGAAATATTGCCAATGTGCACAAAAATTCTTCAAATCATTTAGGAAATACAGTAATTTACATATCTGATGTGAAAAACATAAGAAATCATTGAGCTTTCAATATAGATTTTCAATGATGATTCCTGACCCATCAGAACAGTGACGCCACAAAATACGTCAAAGTGATCAGTAGTGCTTACCCTATATTATTTCAGCCCAATTTAGCCAAAAACTAGTTGACTGATTCTCATTGAATTTTCACTGTAAAGTCAATGTATATTTGATTTTTCAGCAGCTGTAAACTTTTAAACTGATACAAGTTATATCATACAACCAATATCATATGTTTTCGCGCATACGCACAAAATTTTTGGACAAACCTCGTACAAAAAGTAAAAGTTTAGGACATCTGCAGTATTCATGGTATTATATTATGTACATGTTACACTGTATATCCTTCTGAAATTGTTATATATGTTGTAGTCCAAACAGGAATTTAGCCAGATCCAGATTAATTGATTTATTGAGTTGCGGTTTTACAGCCCAGTCAACCCATCAAGGTTGAGCTGGTCAGTTTACCTAACCACATATTTCCTGGATGGCTTAGTCTGCTAAGCAGTTAACCAGTACTTGTACACATTCTTTTGCCAGAAACTGACAACTGCCCTTCTTGAATCAGCAGAAAGGAAAGAATGACTGTAGAAAATATTCATAATCAATCTCCATGGAAGAATGCTGCTGGACCCGGCTGAGATTGAACCCCCTGTAACAGGCCAATTCTTCTGCCAGTCAGTTTCTTCCCCCCACACCTCCCCCCAGGGGAAGAAACAGACCGGTCCTTTCCTACCCCACTACCACTGCCCAGACTGTTTCCCCCCCCCCCCACCCACCACCCTCAAGGACTTTATTCAGCATAAGCGTGAACTAGTTATATATGTGCAATAAATGGCAATAAATCATTAAATATGATAATTTAGATTAGCCAGAGCAATTAATCAATAGAGCAAAGCACACTGAGTGGGTGGAGGAAGAAACTGAATAGTTGGTTTCTTCCCCACCCATCCCCCCTCCCCCACCTCTGAGATTTTTTTTTTTCAACATAAGGCTGAACTAGTTGTATATTTGAAATAAATGGTGGTAAATCATAAAATAAGTTACTGTTAATTAGCTAGAAGGTTTTATCAATACTGCTAAGAACCCCGACTGCTTGGGGAAGAAACTACATGTAACTAGGATGGGGGAAGAAACTGACTAGTTGGTTTCTTCCCCACCCCCACCCACTTGGACTTTTTTCAGCATAAGGGCGAACTAGTTATATACATGTACATGTACGTGCAATAAATGGCGGTAAATTATTTCATATGATTTATTCAACACGAGGCTGAACTAGTTAAATACATGAAATGAATGGTGGTAAATCATAAAATAATGCTAATAAGCTGGAAGGTTTTATCATTATGGCAAAGAGCCCTGATCGCTTTGGGAAGAACTGACTAGAGTGGGGGAAGAAACTGACTAGTTGGTTTCTTCTCCCTACACCCACCCTCTTTTTAAGCATAAGGGTGAACTAGCTACATGTACATGTATATATGTGCAATAAATGGCGGTAAATTATTACATATGATAATTTAAATAGCTAGAACAATTTATCATTACCGCAAAGCAACTTGACTTGGGTTGGGGTCGGGAAGAAACTGATTAGTTGGACTCCCCCCCCCCCCCCTCCCCCCCTCACCCCACCTCCTTCCATACACACACACTCAACACCTCGGGGAATTTTTTCAACTAGTCAAATACATGAAATAAATGGTGGTAGCTCAAAAAATATGTTAATGGTAATAAATTTGGCGGTTTTATCATTACTGCAAGGAAATGGACTAGAGTAGGGGAAGAAACTGACTAGTTGGTTTCTACCCCCACCGCCCATCCCACTCCCACCCTCTAGGCATAAGGGTGAACTAGTTATATATGTGCAATGAATGGTAGTAAATTATTACATATGATTATTTAAATAGCTACAATGTAGAACAATTTGAACTGACTAGTTGGTAAGCTAGAAGGTTTTATTACAGCAAAGAGCCCAGATGGTTTGGGGAAGAACTGAGCAGGGTTGGGGAAGAAACTGACTAGTTGGTTTCTCCCCCAGCCCTCCCACCCAACTCCCCCCCTCTTGGACATTTTTCAGCATAAGGGTGAAATAGTTAAATACATGAAATAAATGGTGGTAAATCATAAAATCAGTTAATGTTAATAAGCTAGAAGATTTTATCATAACCGTAAAGATACGGACTAGGGTAGGGGAAGAAACTGACTAGTTGGTTTCTCTCCCCCACTCCCACTCCCACCCACCCGCTTAGCCTTTTTAAGCATAAGGGTGAACTAGTTATACATGTGCAATAAATGGAGGTAAATTGCTACATATGATAATTTAAATAGCTAGAACAATTTATCATTACCGCAAAGCAACTTGACTCTGGTGTTAGACAGCCAATTCACATGTAATGTCGAGCGTTATATGTAGGAAGGTACAATATGATAGTCGGATAGGGTAACATATGGTATGAGACATGTCACTGCCCACTGTGATGGCACTATCACCATGAGCCAATGACAAATTTACAAACCCACTGACCACTATTATAGACTAATAACGTTTCAAAGACTAGTTTGGTTCCTTTTCTCTCAAAATTTGACTAAGATTTCACTGAATATTTGGTATCAATGTCAAAGTAACCCCTATTATGAATAAAAGTCAAGGTTCCTATCAAAACAGAACATCAAAACTGGCACCACAGCAGAGCAATGGAAATTGATCTCAGTATTAGAACAGACAATACCCTATTTTTAATAGGAAAATTAAAGCCCTAAAAAAAAACTTCTTTTTTTATATATATAAAACCAGTCAGAGCACTTACTTTAGCAGCTGATCATAAAAATCACTCAGTAACTAGTGTGATTTTTTTTCTGTCCAAGGAAAGAAACAGCAGTATGTGTAGTTTTTGTATTGCCATTGGTCTGATTTTGAAGTCCACACTGCTGTAGACATGTAGTAGAACCTATCCAATCAATACAAAGATGCACACCATTCAGTTACATGTTCAGAAGCTGGACAAGGCTGCAAAATGTGAGTAAATTAGTGAAAAAAACTGACATTTTTAGCACATTTTATAGGATTTTTTGGTTCGTTATTCATGTGTTTCCAAAGTTTTGACAAAAGTGTGGATAGTTTTTAAGGTAAGCATGGTAAGTTTGGAGTTTTAATTGTTGAACAGGAAAGAAAATCTGGTGAGCGCATTCAAATAACATGTATGTTCAGTGGGTCAAAGTTAAAGGGGTATCCCAAAAAAATCACTTATTATCATCATCTCATTTGGATGATCACTGTGTCAAGTACCACTATGCAAACAACAAAGAATGAACTGAGGACAAAATTCAGTACAGATTAAATTTTTGCTGCCCTCTTTTTAGTTTAACTGTCTAGAGATCTCCTCTTGCCAGACAACAAAAGGACAGAAGGAACTTGTCAAGATAATCAAGTCCCTCTGTTCTGATTAACTAGAATTACCTGTAGAAATGATTCTGAGGTTCCAAATTAATCATCCAATTTAATGATGCTGATCAAACTGAAAGGGAAACAAATCTTGCATCTTTAGAAAGGCACATTAAAATGTACTTCAGGAAAGGATTTCTATGATCAGCTGTTTAAGTAAGTGCTCTGACTGATAACTGGGGATATAAAATTGAATGCGCAAATTATAAACACATAAAAAGAAAATTCACGGGCCTTAGCAATTCTTGAACAGTAATGACTCAGACCAGCCTGCGCATCCACACTGCACAGGTTTGTGTCATGAGCACTGTGCAAACTTTCATCAGACTATGCACAAGAAACATTCCTGACATCGTTTGAAACCAAATGAACAAATGCATTGATCTGTTGGAATAGTCGAGAGGAGCTTTTGCATTTGTGATGCGGTTTGGAGTGTATTTTATGTGTTTTAATAGGTTTAAACATGGTTTGGTGTATTAATGAAAATGATTGCCCACCCAACTATATCCTAGTCTACCTTACACTACCCTTTCCATCCATAAAAGGGTGGTTTGGGGTGTTTCAATAAAACCCTACTGGACTCTTCGTCAAACAACCAAATTATTATTTAACCTATCTTTCCTAACCTAAAGGGACCAAAAAAATCAGGCCGAAACGACCCATTGAAATTGGTTGGAATGACCCAGGGCAGGGCGAAATGATCCAGACTGAAACAAGCTAAGGCCGAAACGACTCGGGGCCAAAACAATTCTGGGCCCCTTCCCCAAAATTGCCAAATAAATCCCTGGCCTGACACTGAAATTTGCAAACAATATACTGTTAGGCATGAGAGTACAGAAACCCGATAAAATGATCATTTATTCCACTGAGATTTAGTTATTTTATTTATACTTTTGTATAGCCTGGAAACCCATAACTCCGTTCACCTAAGGTTGAGCAATCCTGCTATCATTTTTTATTGCAAGAATGATTTTATGTGCATATATTTTATACATTTGACTAAATACCTATAAGAATCCCAAGATTAAAGGAAACAAATATCACATCTTTAAATTCTACACTCTTCAGAATATGAAAGGGGTGTTTAGGGCATGATCTCATAACTCCGTTCACTCAAATTTCTTTGTTTATCACAGGCAACCAGATTCATTCTATGCATAGTTTATATAATGAACATTTAATTTAGACTACAACTGTTCTAAAATTGTTGATACTATTTGTATTCATTCACATGCTTGTCACTGGTTAGTGATTTTTTGGGGGTACCCCCTAAATATTTAGCATTTTGTGATAAATTTTGATTTTTGTGCATAGAATTGTAAGCGATAACTGATTTTCTTTAAAATCAGCTATAATGCTAGTTATTTCTTGTTAATTTTAATATGGCATAAATTTAAGAAAGATTTGTTTTCATGTTATTCTAAGCAGAAGGTGAACGGAGTTATGGGGGTGAACGGAATTATGAGAACATGCCATATATATTTTTTGCCGAATACACATTACAGGCGGAAATCTGGTCAGTGACTGATTTTTGTTGGCGTAAAAACTTATTGCAAGACGATTGAAAGCTCATTAAAGACAGAAAGCAGAGTAATAAATGCACATGCGATTAGTAAAAGCACAATTAAATGACAACAAACTGAATAATTTCGCCTTCGTGCACCAACATTACAAAATTATGATATAGTTCCCTGTCGCTTCCTGTGTACACAATTTTGATGACGTAATACTCAGAACAGAACAGAATAAGGTTGTATCTGTATAGTTTAGCTCACAAACTGCAAGTAGTGAAACACAAAGGATGCTTGAGGTCAGAGTGCTATTGAAGACCAGTGATTTTTATTGAAATACGGAACAAGAGAGGGACTAACAATTTTCAAATATGCACAAGTAAGATAAACACCAGAATCTGCTTTTTAGTGCCTTTATAACTGGCCCCTGTTAGACAACATCTTGTTTTATGTGTAAGCTAGTTGAACAATGATGTTTTATAAAAGTGAATGAAAATTACTTTTTTTTTTTGTAAAATGAAAAAATGATGAAAAAATGATAAAAAAAAAACACACACAAAAAAAAACAAAAAAAAAAACAAAAAAAAAAAACATTCACCTCATTTATTCATAAAGATAATTATATAAACTGACAAATAATAAACAAATGATACTGAGGAGAATATTACTTTTAATTTCTTTTGTATTTTCAGATTGGCTCAACGACAAAAGATATTTAGCTACTCTAAGATATTTCTTTGAAACAGATGTTGAGCGATGTATCGCTTGACAACTTGGATGTAGGATTCTTTTCGTATACAGTATTATTCAACTTCGATCGATAAAGATATATGGAAACAGTAACCTCTTTATACCACAGTGCATTATAACACAAATTCGGATATAAAACGGTTCAAAAATGTATATATTATGTAGGAAAATTACATTTATGGCACAAATTTGGATATAACACAGTTGAAAAATGTATAGATTATATAGAAAAATGACATGTCATTCTTTTTCTTATAAACAACCTATACATTTTTGGCTGGGCACAGCACATATGTTTAACTAACACAGTTTTTGTTTAAAACTCAAACAAGCCTTTTATAAAGAGGTTGTTTTGTAATTAACTTTTTCTCGACTTTAAATTTTATGGCTTTATTGGTCAAAGTTGAAAAAAAATGCGTTACAGTGTTTGATGCGGACAAAATTTTCATGTTTGATACGGACAAACATTATTTTGAGTCCAAGTTCACAACTGAAATGTCATACGTTGGGCCAACATATATAATGTACGTTGGCATAACGTTGTTTCAATGTTACCCATCAAATATGTCCTACGTAGGCCCAACGTTGTGCCAACACGTTGGCTCTACGGAGGCCCAACGAGCAAGTTAACGTTGTAAAATAACGTTGGCCCAACGGAGTGACTAACCAAACTACTACGTTGGCCCAACGTTGTCATGCTATCTGGGAATACAGCTATCTCCATTGTAAAATGAGTAGAGATATCAATATTTGGAATACCTTTATCTGAAATAGAGATGACAGTATTAGAATGACCATATCTCTTATTCTATACTAAGTTTGAGATATATGTATTTAAAAGAGACAGAATATCTGTATTTTAACCACGGATATCTCTATTCAAAGTTTAAGTGTGGATACATGAAGAACTGTATCATTGCTTACCATCAAAAGATTTTATAAGACAATGTAGCCGCAAACGTATGTCTCCATGTAATGTTATTACGATCCATGTAATGTTATTACGATATAAAAAAATAAAAACAAAAGCTTCTCCTACCTACAACCCTTAACATTGATTGTTTGGCATGCAAAGCGAGAAGTAATTTGTTTATGTAGGTTTTTTGTGGTTCATTTGGCCACTTTATGGGAAAGTAACTGTCCGTTTGGCTTTCTGCTAGTGATGTTTCCATTAGGGTCCAGTTAATTCGTGTTTGTGTTTCTTTCCCTTTGATGTCTCTGATGGGAGGTGTGGGATACTTGTATCGATTCCTGATCATTGCCTTCCTGTCTATTTTATGTAAGATGTACAGTCAAATTTCGTTGACCCTCTCGGTTTACGTCACATGACAAAGCCAGGTCCATATTCTGTAGAAGGGTAGGCAGCTTACACAAAATTAATTTGAAACAGTTTCAAAGTAATTACAATGAGAATCATATTTAATAGTGTACACTGCTCTTAACAAACTGTTGCTTGTCAAACTTTTGTATTTTTCGCATTTCTCCTCAATGTATAAGAGGCAAAGAAATATTGGACAGTAGGACATTCTAACTGTATTGCATTATATATGACTCCTGCATATAATTTATCATTTTACTATGATTTACAAGCTCTATTTCTATGTGGTGAAAAAATATGAATATGATCAAAAACAAAATTTCTTTTCTACTCGAATACTTGTAGCTCCACCGTATGCATTAAATTACTCAGCAGTTTGGGCAAAATACATTACTCCATAAATAAAGTAAAATATAATTTTGCACATTACTCCATAACCAGTCTAATTATTCCTAGTAATATAAAAACTTAGATAGTAGGCACTTTATTCCATATGAGCCAACCAAGCGAAAATGTACCTTTTGGTCATGTGCGGACGGCGGAGTCTGCCCTCAAAGAGAACCATTGGGTACTACATAATATTTCAATGAAAATAAACACACTAGAATATATAATTATACATTTTCTAAGTTATTCACTCTTAAAAGAGCATATTGAATCGTACTGCTATGAAAAGCCTTCACACAGAGGTTCCGATCAAAACTGAACAAGTTATGGCGATGACAAAGTCTATCAGAGGCTTTTGCAGCAATCAATGGATTGTAACTCTAAGATCAATGATCCAATCTGGCTAGATTTTGAACTTGTCTGAGATTTCATCCATGCCCACCTTATCTGCAAGTTTTAGGAGGATTTGATCAAAACTGAATGAGTTATGCTGATGAAAAGTTAAAGTGAGGCTTTTTCAGTAATCAAGGGTACGTAGCTCTAAAATAAATGATCCGATCTGGCCAGTCTTCGACCTTTATCAAGATTTCATCCCTGTTTGCCTTATCTGCAAGTTTCAGGAATATCTGATCAAAGCTGAAAAAGTTACGCTGATGACAAAGTCGAACAGAGGATTTTTTAGCAATCAAGGGGACGTAACTCTAAGATTAATAATCCGATCTGGCCAGTTTTCGAATTTGACCGCGATTTCATCCACATCCACCTTATTTGTAAGTTTCAGGAACATTTGATCAAAACTGAATGATTATAGTGATGACAACCATTTTCCCATTGTAAAATAAACGTCAAAAAGATTGCCTTCGGAAACAAAGAGCACACTGGGACCTTGTGGTTGCCTTGGCAACCAAGGTTTTCACTGGAATGCCATGAAAAGCTTATGTCATCGACGCCCCACCAGAGACATGCTACATATAAGAAATGATCAAGATCAGCCTGCAGATTGCGGAGATATAATGTACTGACCAAATGTGCTGACGGACGACAGACGAACGACGGACGGATGACGGACAGACTATCCTATAAGCTCCCCTGTAACCTTCGGCTCAGGTGAGCTAAAACAATGACTGTCTTTATCTGAAAACTTAACCTTTAACAATCCCTGGGCGAATTCAGCAGACAACATTGATATGTTTTTTTATTTTTTCTCCTGAAATGAGGATTGACATTTCATGCAAACTAGCTCCTCAGAAGACAATCTGCCTGAAAAATCAAACCCTATTTTCTGGAGAAATAAGCCAATATTCAAAATGCTGTCTACTGATTTTTTTTACCAAGCATGCTTAGCAATAAAAGTGCACCACATTATTTGAATCTAAAAGTGAAAAGAGCATGTGTTTATGTCTTTGGCTTGGCCCGCCGTGGTTCAACTATTGGTTTTCATTTACTCTCGCATACAATAGAATTAGCCATGAGTACTCGTCTTTGTTTATTATAGTGATTAATTGGATTTTTATGTTTTCGCTTTGATGCATTGACTGAGTTGGGAGCCTTTATGCGAGTCGAATTGAATATTTCTGTATTAAGAGTAGCATCGGGACCCAGGGTGAAGTTGGCTAGCTGTAAAAGTGCTTTAAACCCCCCGGTGGTTTACTCTACTGACCGTTCTAAGGCGGTGGTCCCGGTGTTGGTCTTACTCTTTGTTGCTTTGTGGTTTATTCTACGAGGTGATTTGTTTTATGTCTTACCTTGTGTTATTTTGTTCTTGTATTTTTCAGTCCTTTTAGCATTGCGATTACCTCGCTTGGGGAAGAGAGAGCTAATCTTAGTGCTTTTCGTACGTTTGTTCGATTTGCGCTTGTTTGGTTTTGTTGATTTCCTCTTCCGCTTGGTGTCTGGGAAGGGCTGCGGTTTGTGATTGTGGCACTCCCTGGACTTTTCTCTTACCTTTTCTTACACCCCTTTCAAATTATTTAAGTCATACTGAGACGATAGAAAGGTCTGTGCAATGAGGTGCCATAAAGTCATTCGAACCCAGGACCTCAAGATTCGAAGTCAGGAGAACTAACCACTTGGCGACCCGAATGCTTCAAAAACGAATGATTACACCTGGTACTTTTTCAACTGTCCCACAAGTAAAAGCAGACGACATTTTGAAATATTTTTCTTGTTGTTGTCCCAAAAATAGGCTGACACTTCATGCATTCATCCTTAGGAGACAATTTGCATGAAATATCAAAGCCTATTTTCAGGAAAGAATAAGACAAAGATTTCAAAATATCGTCTGCTAAATAAGTAAAATTCTGCTATTATGATAATATGCTATTGCCAGCGTGGGGCGAGTTGTCTTATGAATCTGGGGCGAGTTGTCTAGGGGCGTGTTATGTTGGCGAGAAGTCTTGGGGCGAGTTTTATGTGGGACGAGGTTGTTCTACACCCGTACAACTTATATTAGGTTTTTTATTTCCTACGTGATAAGTCGTGTACTGTATCGAACCCGATGTCATCCCAACACAATCCCGCCAACAAATTAGAAGACAATTAAAAAACAATCAGTGTCAAGACGTTTTACATTAAATACTACTGAGTGATAAAAATATAAAAAATATCTGTATGCCTGGATTTGAGCCGCTTGCAGTGCGTTATAAATTGAAATGTGTGTGCCACAGCCGGTGAGTTGTAGCCATGCTTCAAAAATTGCGCACAGTGCGTTGTGACAGAAAATGGACGATAAAAGAACAAGAAAATCAATCGCGAAAAATTTGGCGCGTAGAAATCGTGTTTTTCACTGTAATACCATAGGAATGGAACAAAAACAGTGTCGAAAATGATTATTTTAGCAGCATTTTAAGAATTTACAGGTGAACTTATAACGTCGCAAGGACACGTGCTAAACTTAATTGCAGCCGATTTGCCGACTAAACGATAGAATAAATCTCTAAAGGTATTACATAATGATAAACTGCACTCTTATCGGTTTTCCGTGCGCCCAGTGTCCTTAAAATATAACCGAAATAAGCTCAGATAAAATTCGATGTACATAGTTTGTTATACTCTTCCTTTTCCAAGTTAAGTGTCGGGATCTTGAAGGACCGTTATTGATGCTGCGAGGCAAAAGAGTGTGATGACATCAGCATGTCCCCGGATCTATGAATATGGATGTATTGACGGTTTACAGCTCATATAAATATAGAATGAAGAATTGCCTTTAAAATGAGACCAAAATTACTTAATCATCATTACGTCAACATCCCAGGTGTGTGTGTGTGTGTGTGTGTGTGTGTGTGTGTGTGTGTGTGTGTGTGTGTGCTGAGGGGGGAACGCATACGCAGTTGTTTGATTTCAAGTGCCAAATTTGTTATGCAGTCATTCATTTCTATATATCCGGCGATAGGAATATTTACTATGCTTTTTGCATTATGGGTTATTTTTCTAACGCTGAAAACGTCACTAGAATTAATGTGAAAGGCAACATGTTGCAAACTTTATAGATAAATGAGAATGGTTGCAACGAAGATTCCGTTAAAACAATGCATTTACGGACATCTTAATGAACAAACATTGTGCATTGTCGTCGTCGAAATCGAAGTACACCACGTATTCAGAAATGACGTTCCAGTTTTTGTTTAAGCTCCGCCCCCGCCCCCTCCCCCCACCCGCCCCCTCACACACACACACACACACAGAGAAAGAGAGTAGTTTTTTTTTGTTTTGTTTTGTTTTTTTTTTATAGTTTTAGTCAGTTTAAATTCTTCATAACATATGTGATATACACAAAACATATTTTTTAGAGAAAAAAAAATAAAAAAGAAAAAAAGATGTAAGCAAATATTCAGGTTTAAGAAGATAAAAATAGTATTACTCACACAACCTGGCTTGTGTTTATGTCGTGTCTTATCAAATGGCAATTGCCCCACAGTCTCCCAACAAATTGGATAAGCAAACAGTGAAGACCCCAATCGAACTACTCCCACAGAAGCCGTCTTTTCAGGGTATTCACTCTTTGCCATTCCTCTAATCGTTTCAAGAAGCAACTACATAGAGCATTGTATCGGCAAGCTTGTAATGAATAAAAAATTTTCAAGACCTCAGGACAACTACCGTGATCTTTTTATTAAGTATAAAATACCTAAACGCATAGTGGTGACGGTCGGACTGGACTACCTGCTGGCATTCTTTTTCAAAAAGTTATATAAAAAAACATATCAATATATTAACCTCTCGCTTGCCAGGGGCTTAATTTAACTAACTTTTTATTTTTAAACTGTGGACAGGCGTTCTCCTAAATTGCATTTTGGGTTTCAAAATAGTTATATATATAGGTAACCATTTTTTAAAAAATTGGTCGAGTCTACCATAAATAGAAGCAATATATTTCTCACTTCGTAATTTTTGCTTCAACAATATCCTAAAACCTTGAATATGCAATCTTTTATTTGAAAATTTATTTATATATATATAATATTTTGACAGGACATGTAGGTAATTGGTTAGTTCATTTGTACCTTGAAACGAAAATAAAATAGTACGGTCATCTATTTGAAAACTGACATTAACTTGAGTTTCCAACCAGGCTTTTAATTGATGCCAGAATTGTTTCACAACCTGACATTCTAAAAATAAATGTTTTATGGTCTCTTCTTGCAACTGACAGTAGCTACATAAATTACTGTCAATTTTATTTATTTTTCTTAAGAAGGAGTTTGTTACTAATATTTTATTATTTATCTTGTATTGAAAATCTTTCAGTTTTATTTCTCTCACTTTATTAATTGATGAATGATATAACTTCCATTCGTTTTCATTAATTTGTCCAAGAGTTTCTTGCCATTTTAGATGAGTATTAACTTCACTTACTCCAGTAATTATATCATAAAATATTCTACTGACCTTTTTATTCTTTATTACAAAGTTCACATAAACATTACATTTTACGTTTGTCTTATTTAATATAGAGTATACTTTATTTTCGTTAATAACATCTTTCCAAGCATTAGGTATACTATTCAAGACATTTAAGTAATTCAAAAAGAGTGCCTTTAATCTCGTAGGCTTCTTTTAACCTTTCAAAATCATACCAATTTCCGTTTCGATCAATGAGGTCATATTTGTTATTCCTTTTTGAAACCAGTCTTTAATAAAACGGTTGCCTATATTAAAATTAGAATTAAACCATAGGGGTGAATCTAATATTTGTTTTACTGACTCAATTTTAACTTTTTCACAAAAAAAGGCCCAGTGGCCAAGAAGATCTTTCCAAAATGGGTTATTCAACTGGTTAATCAGACTTTCTGCATATTGCCCGCCGACTGACAATAATTGTTTGAAATCTACATTTGATAGTTCAAGCCAGGAGCTGCTATTCGACTGCATTACAACTCTTCTTAACCATGAATTTTTTTAGAGATTTAACGAAATTTGGTATATGAGTCATTCTGAGTCCCCCAGAAGATATATTTTTTATCGAAACCTTTCTACTTATCCGGTCTGGACCTTTATTCCATATAAATCTATAAAACCGTTTCTCCAGTTCTTTTAAGAGATCTGGCGGAGGGTCAGGTAGCGATATAAAAAAGTGTACACATTTTGATAAAACTAAAGATCTAACAATTGTAATTTTACCAATAATAGTTAACTTTCTTCTTGACCACTGGTCTAATAGATGCGTAATTTTATTCATAATATCATGCGTATTTATATTCCAAATCTCGTTTACATTAGCTGAAAAATTTACTCCTAAAATTTTAATGGGCCCTTGTCCCCAGTCCAACTTATAATGTTGACATAATCTGTCATTTGAAAATCGTTTGGCGCCTATCCAGATATCTCTAGTTTTCTCCCTTTTAAGTTTTAAGTTTTAAACCCGACATCTGATAAAATGTATTAAGAACATTTAAGGTTTCATTTAATGTACTTTCCGAACTATCAGGTAAAAGCTGAGTGTCATCAGCATATGACATTTTGTATTCTTTTTCATTTATAATAATACCCTTGATAGTCTTGTTTTTCCTTATCATTTTTCCTAGAACTTCGGCACATAATATAAAAAATATATGGAGAAATGGGATCTCCTTGTCGACATACTCTACTTAAATAAAAAAAAAAATCTGACATAAATCCGTTCTGTAGTATACATGCTTCGGCCCCATTTTGAAAAATTTTTATCCATTGTTTAATCGAGTCTCCAAAATTAAAATAGTCGAGTGTTTTACTTATAAACTTCCATGAAACAGTATCGAAGGCTTTTTCAAAGTCTATTGATAATAATAGCCCTGGTATATTTTGGAGTTGTATCTCAAAAATTACATCATATATTAGCCTTATATTTTCTCCTATAAATCTGCCTGCTATGAAACCTTTTTGATCATCATGTATTAATTTGTGCAGGACTCTTTTTAATCTGTTTGAAATTACCATCGACGCTAATTTATAGATGACATTTAAAAGTGAAATCGGTCTCAAGTTTTTAAGATTTTCTCTGGATTTATTAGGTTTTGGCAGACAGGTAATTATTCCTTGTTTCTGCGTAACACTTAATGACCCAGTTCTATATGCATAATTCACAGAGCGATGCACAAAATGTCCTATATCTATCAAAACATTTTGAAAAAATTCCACTGTGAAACCATCAGGTCCTGGGGTTTTATTATTTTTCATTGTTTTTAATGCCTTCCCTAGTTCTATATATAATATTTCTCCTTCTAATTTTTCTGCTACTTCATTTTCTAATTTATTTGAATTAACTCCAATTTTAGATTCAAGAGGTTCGTCGTCAACTACATTATGTGTAGAATATAAATTAGTATAAAAATTCTTTTGGCAGTTTAAAATTTCTTTAGTATTGTTGTATTCATTACCCTCATCATCCACTAATCTTGATATAACTTTACTAGTATAATTTCTATTTTCGAGTTTAAAAAAATAATTTGTTGGCTTCTCTCCTAGGTCTTCGTATCTAGATCTTGAGCGTAACATTACCCCTTCAAGTTTTTCATTTCTTATTTGATTTAATCGCTCCTTCTTTTGATCCAATAACTGTAAATTATCTTCAGAAATATTATCAAAATTTTGCATTACGTCTTGTTTTATTGTTTTTATTTCATTTTCTATTCTAACTTCCTCCTCTTGTGTCCCTTTTTTCTTACCTGAACTATATTGTATGATGTTACCTCTTATCATCATTAACAAAGTTTCAAAAAAAAAGTTGATCATTTATGTTCAGCTGTACTAATTCGGCAGGAACACTAAAATCTTCTTCGTCGTTTTCTTCATTACTTCTCAACATATATGTATTCTTAACTTCCTTTATTGTATCCTTAACTATTCTTACATAATCCTTATCTTTCAATAATGTATTGTTGAACTTCCAATAACCCCTCCCGCTTTCATTATCATTAATTTTAAATTTTAATAATATCCCAAGATGATCGGATTTAAAACCAGTGGTTATGCTGGCATCTGTTACATATGGAAATAAAGCTTCGCTTACCAAAAAGAAATCTAACCTTGCTTGTTTCCTAACGGGGTTTCTTCTGCTCCAAGTAAAACCTTTTTCTTGTTCATGATACACTCTCCATACATCAATAAAATTATCTTCGTCTAAAAATTTTAAAACCGTTTGCCTAGATCTGGGATTGTTAACATGTAAATAGTTTACTGTATCTATATCTGGGTCAATAACCAAATTCCAGTCACCGCAGTATATAGTTAAATCATTATCATATACCATACATTTTTCTCGAATATTGTTAAAAAATTGAGGTTTGTCATCATTTGGGCCATACAGATTAGCAAGCGTTATCCTTTTCCCCTGAATTGCGATATCCAAAATAATGTAATTACCGTTTTGGTCAGTTTGTACCCTTTCTACTGTATGTTCGAAATTGTTGTTCAATAAGACCATTACACCACGGCTATTATTTGAGAAAGTATTAAAGTAGGCATCAAAACCCCATTCGGCTTTTACAAAAGGTACTAATGATTCTTGAATATGAATATCCTGTAAACAAATAATATTGTATTTCTTACATCTCCGATGTCTAAATAAACCTCTTCGTTTCTGTGGATTGGCTAGCCCCTGAGAATTTTGAGAGAAGATTTTTACTTCTTCACCCATTATCAAATACCAGTCCTTTTGCCTGAATACCCACATCACGTCCACCGACCCCTCTACCCCAGTGCTTACCTATTTTCTCATGGTTTATTACTTTTAACACAGACAAAGTCGTATAAGCAACACAATTTGTACTCCTAACTTTAAAGTATACTAAAGGCTTATACCGTTTTGAGGCGACCAAGAGACACACTCCCAATTTGTTATTAAACCTTTATTAATGATATTATTAATTTTTCCCATTTTTCGTTGGGAAAAGGAAAAGAAAACAATCTAGTTTGTAGAGAGAAAGAGAGAAAAAAAAGGCGAAAGTTTATGCTTATACAAAAAATCTTAAATTTTACAATAATACTCAAGTAATTCATTTCCACTCTTCGTAAACTTTTTTTTCTTTATATAAGATTGATACCTATTTATAGCTCCAAACTGGCTTTATATTCGAACATGTCCGGTATGAACCTTTAAAAGGTAAACATCATTTACATTGTTAATAAATCTTACTGTAAACCTTAACTTGTTTACATTTACTCTCCACCAACATATTTATAGTACCATGTTATTTTCCAGACTGTCGAATTAATAAGTGTTTAGGCATGCAGTGCAGTCCCAGAACTGACTGCTCTTAGGAGCACCCTGATCTGGGTCTATATCGTTTTCCATTCTCTTTTCTATCTTCCGATATCTTAAATTTTGAAAGTTAAGGATATTTACAATACTAATTATTAACTACCTTCTTTATTTTCCTAACTTTCGGATTTATAGCTTCACGCAGACGTTGAAGTCCCGGATCAGAGTTGCTCCTAGAAGCAGTCTGGTCCGGTTCTACATCGTTTTCCACTCCTTCTCTGTCACAGATTTCTTTTTTTTTTTTTTTCAAGTTTTCGAAAGTTTAGAATTTTTTGCTCACCTGAGCCGAAGGCTCAAGGTCAGCTATTGTGATCACCCACCGTCCGTCGTCGTCGTCGTCGTCCGTCTGTCCGTCCGTCCGTTCACAATTTATAAAAAACATCGCCTCCTAAACCACTGATTGGAATTTGACAAAACTTCACAGGAATGATTCTTGGTTGGTCCTCTTTCAAAGTTGTTCAAATGGTTCCGGTCCATTGCATATCTAGGTCACAGGAGCTAAAAATAGATTTTTAACTAAAAACTTAAAAAAACTTCTTGTCCGATACCACTAGACAGATTTCAATATAATTTTGCAAAAGTGTTCCTTTGGTGATCCTCTACCAAGATTGATAAAGCCATTTGGATTCTTCAAAAAACATGGCCGCCAGGGGGCGGGGCTAATTTTCCCTTTATATCTATACAGAAAACTTTAAAAATCTTCTTGTCAGAAACCAATGGACCGATTTCCATATAATTTTGCAGAAATGTTCCTTTGGTGATCCTCTACCTAGATTGTTCGAGCCATTTGGATTCGTCAAAAAACATGGCCGCCAGGGGGCGGGGCTTATTTTCCCTATATATCTATATAGAAAACTTTAAAAAACTTCTTGTCAGAAACCACTGGACTGATTTCCATATAATTTTGCAGAAATGTTGCTTTGGTGATCCTCTACCAAGATTGTTCAGGCCATTAGGATTTGTCAAAAAACATGGCCGCCAGGGGGCGGGGCTTATTTTCCCTATACATCTATATAGAAAACTTTAAAAATCTTCTTGTCCGAAACTACTGGACCGATTTCAATATAATATTGCAAAAATGTTCCTTTGGTGATCCTCTACCAAGATTGTTCAAGCCATTTGGATTCGTCAAAAAACATGGCCGCCAGGGGTCGGATCTTAATTTCCCTATATATTAGAAAACTTTAAAAATCTTTTTGTCAGAAGCCACTGGACCGTTTTCCATATAATTTTGCAGAAATGTTCCTTTGGTGATCCTCTACGAAGATTGTTCGAGCCATTTGTATTCGTCAAAAAACATGGCCGCCAGGGGCGGGGGCAGGGCTTATTTTTCCTATATATCTATATAGAAAACTTTAATTTTATTTTCCCTATATATCTATATAGAAAAATGTAAAAATCTTCTTATCCGAAACCACTGGACCGATTTCCATATAATTTTGCAGAAATGTTCCTTTGGTGATCCTCTACCAAGATTGTTCAAGCCATTTGGATTCGTCAAAAAATATGGCCGCCAGGGGCGGGGGCAGGGCTTATTTTTCCTATATATCTATATAGAAAACTTTAAAAATCTTCTTGTACGAAACCACTGGACCGATTTTCATATAATTTTGCAGAAATGTTCCTTTGGTGATCCTCTACCAAGATTGTTCGAGCCATTTGGATTCGTCAAAAAACATGGCCGCCAGGGGGCGGGGCTTATTTTCCCTATATATCTAAATAGAAAAATGTAAAAATCTTCTTGTCCGAAACCACTAGAATGATTTCCATATAATTTTGCATAAATGTTCCTTTGGTCATCCTCTACCAAGATTGTTCAAGCCATTTGGATTCGTCAAAAACATGGCCGCCAGGGGGCAGGGCTTGTTCAAGCCGTCATGATTCGTCAAAAAATATGGCTGCCGGGGGGGGGGGGGCGGTGAGGGGCTTATTTTTCCTGTATATCTATATAGAAAAATTGAAAAGAAATCTTCTTGTCAGAAACAACTGGACCGATTTCAGTATAACTTGGCAGAAATGTTTCCTTGGTGACCCTTTACCAAGATTGTTCAGGCCGTCATGATTTGTCAAAAAACATGGCTGCTAGTGGGTGGGGCTTATTTTCCCTGTATATCTATATAGAAAACTTGAAAAAATCTTCTTGTCAGAAACCACTGGACTGATTTCAATATAACTTGGCAGACATGTTCCCTTGGTGACCCTTCCTTGGTGACCCTTTACCAAGATTGTTTAAGTAATCGTGATTTGTCAAAAAACATGGCCGCTAGCGGGTGGGGCTTATTTTCCCTATATATCTTTATAGAAAACTTTAATAATCTTCTTGTCAGAATCTACTGGACCGATTTCAATATAACCTAGCAGGAATGTTTCTTTGGTGACCCTCTACCAAGGTTGTTCAAGCTGTCATGATTCGTCAAAAAACATGACCGCCACGGGGTCAGGGCTTATTTTCCCTATATATCTATTTAAAAACCTTAAAAATCTTCTCATAAAAAACCGTTGCACCGAGTTCAATGTAACTTGGCAGGAATGTTGCTTTGGTGACCTTCTACCAAGATTGTTCAAGCTTTCATGATACGTCAAAAAACATGGCCCAAGTGGGGGCGGGGCTTATTTTCCGTATAACTATGTATAGAAAACTTTGAAATTCTTCTTGTCAAATACCCCCTGACCGATTTCAATGTTGCTTTGGTGACCCTCTACCAAGAATGTTCAAGCAATCCTGATTTGTCAAAAAACATGGCTGTTAGAGGGTGGGGCTTATTTTGCCTACATATCTAGATAGAAAACTTTGAAAATCTTCTTGTCAGAAACCACTGAACCGATTTCAATTTAACTTGGCAAGAATGTTCCTTTGGTGACCCTCTACCAAGTTTTTTCAAGCTGTCATGATTCGTCAAAAAGAAAAAAAAATGGCTGTTAGGATGTAGGGTTTTATAGCTACCAAGAATGTTCAAGCAATCCTGATTTGTCAAAAAACATGGCTGTTAGAGGGTGGGGCTTATTTTGCCTACATATCT
Organism: Anodontia alba; assembly: GCA_964016985.1. NCBI lineage: Eukaryota > Metazoa > Mollusca > Bivalvia > Lucinida > Lucinidae > Anodontia > Anodontia alba. The sequence continues at coordinate 67,161,518 of OZ024827.1, read as the reverse complement.
AGATAGAAAACTTTAAAAATCTTTTTGTCAGAAACCACTGGACCAGTTTCAATATAACTTAGCAGAAATATTCCTTTGGTGACCCCCTTTCAAGATTTAGTTGTCATGGTGTGTTAAAAAGAAAAAAAAACATGGCTGCTGTGGGGGGTTGGTGGGGGGTGGGGGGTGCAGGGCTATAAAATTTAGAGCAGTGAACTTGGCTGAAACTTCAACAGTAATATAAGTATGCAAATCTGTTTGCTCAGGTGAGCGATATAGGACCAGCATGGTCCTCTTGTTAAATAATTATTATTAATTATATGTCAAGTGTTCATACTCATTGTACCAAAATCTTATCTGAAGCACTGCGTATATTCAAGGTGTTACACATTTACATGTAAGAGACATAGTATAAGGCAATTTTAACCTAAATTTAAGAGGGACTTAATCAAAAACATTGAAGACACAGCTCAGCGTATTCCTTAGTCTGGTCAGTCTACTCTGTTTATCATGTCATCTAAAACATCAGCTGTTTTTTTAGATCACCTGAGCCGAAGGCTCAAGGTGAGCTATTGTGATCACTCACCGTCCGTCGTCGTCGTCGTCGTCCGTCTGTCCGTCCGTCCGTCAACAATCTTTAAACAACATCTCCTCCAAAACCACTGATTGCAATTTGACCAAACTTCACAGGATTGATCCTTGGTTAGTCCTCTTTCAAAGTTGTTCAAATGGTTCCGGTCCATTGCATACCTAGGTCACAGGAGCTAAAAATAGATTTTTTAACTAAAAACTTAAAAAATCTTCTTGTAAGAAACGACTGGACCGATTTCCATATAATTTTGCAGAAATGTTTCTTTGGTGACCCTCTATCAAGATTGTTCAGGCCATTCGGATTCGTCAAAACATGGCCGCCAGGGGGGCGGGGCTTATTTTTTCTATTAATCTATATAGAAAACTTTAAAAATCTTCTTGTCAGAAACCACTGGACCGATTTCAATATAATTTTGCAAAAATGTTCCTTTGGTAATCCTCTACCAAGATTGTTCAAGCCATTTGGATTCGTCAAAAAACATGGCCGCCAGGGGGTGGGGCTTATTTTCCCTATATATCTATATAGAAAATTTAAAAAATCTTCTTGTCAGAAACCACTGGAGCGATTTTCAAATAATGTTGCAGAAATGTTCCTTTGATGATCCTCTACCAAGATTGTTCAAGCCATTTGGATTCGTCAAAAATCATGGCCGCCAAGGGGCGGGGCTTATTTTCCCTTTATATCTATATAGAAAAATTTTAAAATCTTCTTGTCAGAAACCACTAGACCGATTTCAATATCATTTTGCAGAAATGTTCCTTTGGTGATCCTCCACAAAGATTGTTCAGCCATTTGGATTCATCAAAAAACATGGCCGCCAGGGGGGCGGGCTTATTTTCCCTATATATCTATATAGAAAACTTAAAAAATCTTCTTGTCAGAAACCACTGGACCGATTTCCATATACTTTTGTAGAAATGTTCCTTTGGTGATCCTCTACTAAGATTGTTCAACCATTTGGATTCATAAAAAAACATGGCCGCCAGGGGGCGGGGCTTATTTTCCCTATATATCTATATGGAAAACTTAAAAAATCTTCTTGTCAGAAACCACTGGACCGATTTCAACATTTTTTTGCAGAAATGTTCCCTTGTTGATCTTCTACCAAGATTGTTCAAGCCATTTGGATTCGTCAAAAAAACATGGCCGCCAGGGGGCGGGGCTTATTTTCCCTATATATCTATATAGACAATTTAAAAAATCTTCTTGTCTGAAACCACTGGACCGATTTCCATATAATTTTGCAGAAATGTTCCTTTTGTGATCCTCTACCAAGATTGTTCAAGCCATTTGGATTTGTCAAAAAACATGGCCACCAGGGGGCGGGGCTGATTTTCCCTATATAATGTATATAGAAAACTTAAAAAATCTTCTTATCAGAAACCAATGGACATATTTCCATATAATTTTGCAGAAATGTTCCTTTGTTGACCCTCTACCAAGATTGTTCAAGCCATTTGGATTTGTCAAAAAACATGGCCGCCAGGGGGCGGGGCTCATTTTCCCTATATACGTATCTATATAGAAAACTTAAAAAAAATCTTCTTGTCAGAAACCACTGAACCGATTTTCATATAATTTTGCAGAAATGTTCCTTTGGTGATCCTCTACCAAGATTGTACAAGCCAGTTGGAGTCGTCAAAAAACATGGCCGCCTGGGGGCGGGGCTTATTTTCCCTATATATCTATATAGAAAACTTTAAAAAATCTTCTTGTCAGAAACCACTGGATCGATTGCTATATAATTTTGCAGAAATGTTTCTTTGGTGATTCTGTACCAAGATTGTTCAAGCCATTTTGATTTGTCAAAAAACATGGCCGCCAGGGGGCGGGGCTTATTTTCCCTATATATCTTTATAGAAAATTTGAAAAATCTTCTTGTCAGAAACCACTGGACCGATTTCAGTATAACTTGGCAAAAATGTTTTCATGGTGACCCTCTACCAAGATTGTTCAAGTAATCGTGATTCATCAAAAAACATGGCCGCTAGGGGTTGGAGCTCATTTTCCCTTTATATCTATATGGAAAGCTTGAAAAAATCTTCTTGTCAGAAACCACTGGACCGATTTCAATATAACTTGGCATAAATGTTTCCTTGGTGACCCTTTATCAGGACTGTTCAAGCCGTCATGATTTGTCAAAAACCATGGCTGCTAGGGGGCGGGGCTTATTTTCCCTAAATATATGTATAGAAAACTTTAATGATCTTCTTGTCAGAAACCACTGGACCGATTTCAATATAACATTGCAGAAATGTTTCTTATGTAACCCTCTTTCAAGGTTGTTCAAGCTGTCATGATTCGTCAAAAAATATGGCCGCCAGGGGTCGGGGGGTTGGAGGTGGGTGGGGGGTACTTATTTATTTTCCCTATATATCTATATAGAAAACTTTAAAAATCTTCTTGTCAGAAACCACAGGACTGATTTCATTTTAACTTGGCAAAAATGTATCCTTGGTGACCCTCTACCAAGATTGTTCAAGTAATCGTGATTTGTCAAAAAACATGGCTGCTAGTGGGTGGGGCTTATTTTCCCTATATATCTATATAGAAAACTAAAAAATCTTCATGTCAGAAACCAAGGGACCGATTTCAATATAACTTGGCAGGAATGTTTCTTTGGTGACCCTCTACCAAGGTTGTTCAAGCTGTCATGATTTGTCAAAAAACATGGCCGTAAGGGGGCGGGGCTTATTTCCCCTATATATCTATATAAAAACTTTAAAAATCTTCTCGTAAGAAACAGTTGGACCGAGTTCAATGTAACTTGGCAGGAATGTTGCTTTGGTGACCCTCTACCAAGATTGTTCAAGCCTTCATGATACGCCAAAAAACATGGCCTTCAGGGAGCGGGGCTTATTTTCCATATATATCTGTATAGAAAACTTTAAAATTCTTCTTGTCAAATACCTCCTGACTGATTTTAATAATGCTTTGGTGATTCTCTACCAAGAATGTTCAAGCAATCCGGATTTGTAAAAAAACATGGCTGCTAGGGGGTGGGGCTTATTTTCCCTTTAGATCTAAATAGAAAACTTTAAAAATCTTCTTATCAGAAACCACTGAACCGATGTCAATTTAACTTGGCAGGAATGTTCCTTTGGTTACCCTCTACCAAGTTTGTTCAAGCTGCCATGATTCGTCAAAAAAAAAAAAAAAAAAAAAAATGTCCGTTAGGGGCTAGGGCTTTATAGCGACATAAAACACTTTAAAAATCTTTTTGTCAGAAACCACTGGACCAATTTCAAAATAACTTGGCAGAAATGTTCCTTTGGTGACTTTCTTTCAAGATTAAGTCAAGTCGTCGTGATGTGTTAAAAAGAAAAAAATGGCTTGGGTAGGGTGGGGGAAGGGGGCAGGGCTATAAAATTTATACATAAATCTTAGAGCAGTGAACTTGACTGAATCTTTAACAGTAAGATTGCAAATCTGTTTGCTCAGGTGAGCGATATAGGACCATCATGGTCCTCTTGTTTTTTTTTTTTTTTTTTTTTTTTTTTTTTGTTTTTTTTTGTTTTTTTTTAAGGTTTTCAGCAATACACATTTTCTACAAAACTAGAAAGGTTTTTTTTTTAGAAAGAAACAAATGCTCTCCCCCCTCCCCGCCAGAGATTTCATTCATGTGTGCAAAACATCGTCTTGTCCTGTTTCAGGCTACCGTATACAGTGCACACCTAGATATGACGCCTCAGAATGGGACGTCCCATCGGGATCTACACTGCTCCAAACCCAAAACCATGTAACATATACAGTGTTATCCCATAAATAATCAGACATTCGGGCCGAAAACAAATAGTTTTGACTCAGGGGTGACGTCACAAAAATTCGACTATCCCATTAGGGTCGACCCTACTAAATGTTTTAGAACAATGTCTTATTACAAAAAATACTCAGGCTGTTAGCCCTATGTAAATAGTGTAGACCACAGTCAGATGCCAAAAACCGTGGCATGTCACCATGGTCCACACTGCTCAAATACTCGAATTTAAAGTTATGCATTCACATATACCATAAGCATTTATACCGTCAGGCCTATTGATACAGTGCAGACCAAGATGTGACGTCTCACAGGATCCACACTGCTTCAATGTTAAAACAATACGTATCATGTATACCATAATTATTCAGACATCAGGTCTGAGCAAAACAGTGTAGACCCAGAAGAGGTAACGCAGAATGCGGAGTCCCTTCAGGGGTCACACTGTGCATTATATCATGTATACTATAAGTATTCAAAACTCAACCCTGAATAGACAATATAGACCATCTACTCAGAATTTTGAAACACTATATAGCCTATATACCTTAGGTATTCACAGTGTGAGGCTCTCCCAGGGCTTTTGGGGAACATGTGGACATGCCCACCCCTTTTCCTGGAACTAGGGAGGACTCGCAAACACTCCAAGGGAACATGGGAACAGAACTAATCTTGATGCACAAGGATCATAGAATTCCTACAAATTATTTTTAAGTAACATTGGCACATGCTCGATTAATTTTAGGAAACAAGAGAACATGATACTCCCTGGGAGGGCCTCTAGAGTAGACCCAGATGAGACGGCACACGACAAGGGGTCCCATCAGGGTCTACATTTCCCATAATACACACTAGAATGTAGCATCCCATCAGGGTCATTACTTCTCAGAATCTTATAACAATGTTTCATATATACCCTAAGCACATGTATTCAGACCACCTTCCTGTATAAACAATGAAGACCCAGATGAGATGCCACAACCACGGCATATCATCAGGATCCGCACTGCTCAAATTTTAAAGTTATGTATCAAAAATACCATAAGTATTGTTATCACATGACCGTCAAGTTATTCAGTGAAATAACCCATGTCATAAAAATCATATAATCACACGTGTTATAACACCTGCAAGGCTTCCCATTGGTTAGCCTAATTACCCTCATTAATATTCGTATTACACCGCTTATTGATAGCAACCAAGATGGTGTCTGCATTCGTCGATACAACTTTCACATTTGGAACAGATCCTGCCTTCAATTTTGAGATGATTTTGAGAAGAACGATAAATGTCAGACCGACGGAGAGGGGAAGACACAAAACAATGACACTGTGAATAACACGGCTACCAGAAATATTCATGGTGGTTAAAATTCGATGTTTTCCGGCAACATATTTGTAGGCACTCTCAACATCGATATCGTGAAGCCGTCAATGAAAAAAAAAAAAAAAAAAATCATCACCTTCTCAAAAAAAGCATTGGAGGATGACATGACTCAGACAGTCAATAAATGTGTCATATCAAAATCCAAACTACAGTTAAAAGTCTTGAAATCTGTCGTTTACTTGAGTGCGTCAAACACCGCATAAAACTGTATTGATCAAGGTCAATGACCTTTAAATACATGTATGACAGCTGATTGTGGGGGATTTCCCTATTGATTCTCAGTGACGTATTGACTCGCTATGACATTGTTCAATGGAATGTTTAGTTTTGAATAGATTTATTCAAGTGAACTTTTTATTAGCTCAAATAAAAATTATCATTATTTCCTTCAGTTTAACGAAGTAATAAATGGCATATTTATCTTGTTTCTAGTTATTTTCGGGGTAATCAAATAATATGCGAACTATATTTGTTGCGTAGTACTACTTAATCCTTGGTAGTGAGTTGTTCCGCTTAGCTATGGAAAGCCGTTATCTTTAAAATATATTTTTTGCATATTTTGTCATCGGAAGGGCCATGTGATAAACAGAATCTTACATTCGTGGTCATTTAATATGAAATTTATGAAACTCGTTGGGTAATTTCGGTATTTTGCTCGCTAACGCTCGCAAAATACCAAAATTACCCAAACTCGTTTCATAAATTTCATATTAAATGACCACTCATGTAAGATCCTCTATATACAGGAGAAGCAGTAAAGGCCCATAACAATGTGTCCTGTTAACCACACATGTTCAGACTGTGGATCTGTACAAACAGTATAGACCCAGCAGAGATGCAACTGAATGTGGATTCCCTTCAGGTCTACTCTGTTCGATCCTAGAATGATGCATCCTGTATACCGTAAGAATTCAGACAGTCTGTATTGTAGACCGAGAGAGAGTAGTTTTTCTACTGACCATTCAAAGGCTGTTATTCTATAGCAGTTCTTCTATATAAGTCAGTGGTTTCATATGTGGTGTTTGTTTAGTCATTGTTTTTTGTTTTTTTTTTCCTCGTCTTCCCATCTTTTGGGGCCTCTGGAAGGCTGTGCCTCGCGATTGTGGCATTTCCTTGGTATCTTCAGTTATATTTCTGACAGACTGATGGCAACAGGAAAATGGTCGGTGTACCAGAAGGTGACAGATTGGAGCAGTATGAACCAGAGTTGAAGACATTACTGCCATTCATAGCATTTTTATTTATTAGAAGACACTGAGGAATTTAGTGCAGGTGAATCTTCAAAGACTGATCAAAGTAATGATAACTCGATTGATAAGTATGTGATTCAGGACGGTTCAGAAGTAGTGATGATGGATCGGCTATTATTTAGGACTCATAGATGAAATCAGTGGCAGTATATAGATAAATGTGTTGATGGTGTCCGAGATGTAGGTGATGGGAGTATACATGCAAGTGTTAGTGAAGGAGTAAATTCTCAGACGCCTTCATACATGTTTGTCAGGGCTGCTTGTGCGATGAAAGGATATAACGCTGATAAAATGGTGATGGATATTGATGACAGCGGAACAGAAACAGTGTTTGGATGTATGTCAAAGGACGAACAATTAAATTATAGAGATTCTAAGATGGTTAATGAGAATGATTCGATGGCTGAAGGTGTTGCTGGAATGGAAAGCGAGAATAATGTAAAAATATTCGGATAGCGGACATACGGACGATGATGTCGATGGCAAGGATGAAAACAGCGACGTTGATGATCGTGATTACAATGATAATGATTACGATGAGGATGATGGGAGCATTTTTGAAATAAATGATGATGAGGTCAATGATGATCGAATTGTTGCGAATCCGGACGTTACACGTGTTCTTCAGCGCACTACAACTAATTCATAAGGAGCGCAAAATGAAGTTGAAATTGAGTAAATAATGTTTAAAGAAATTTGAGTTGTGAATCTAGGATTAACATGCAACTGTAAAGGTGAATGTGTTAGAAGACCTCCACACGGACCGAACAAATGTGTGTTTTTACTAATCTCTCCGCGCCCCCCTCCCGCACGCCCCTCCCCACCCCCCTACACACACACACACACACCAGCCACCAATCCACCCACCCAAACTCCAATTATTCATTACTGACCGTTCCAATGCGGTATTTTTATTGTGGTACTTTTTGATAATTAATTGTTATGCAGTTTTTCACTTTCGAATGCTTTTCTTTTAACAATTATGTAGGTTGATTATATATTCAGTTAAATTTGGGTAACTTTTTTTAAAAGAGTTGTCAATTCTATTTGCCATCTGTTCATTTTGTGGCTGCTTTTATTGTATTTGTCTGTCTTTCCCTTTGGTGTATGGGGCTTGATATGAATCTGATTGTATCAGTTCCTTATTTCTCTTATTTACTTTTCATCATACATGTTTTTGACGTTATTAATGAACAGACATGTGTATAACGGTGCCCTGATTTTACTCCTAGATCAATGTGACTACTTAATTCTATCTGTACACTTTTATAGAAACACAGTATTGATTGAATTTTAATTGATAAGTGGAGCCGCAAAAAATGAAGCTTCTGAAGGAGCGATTTGTGTCATGAACTTGAAGGCTCTCCATTGACCACTCCATTAAGAAGAGCTCACACTTATTTCATGTGTGTGTGTGTGTGTGTGTGTGTGTGTGTGTGTGTGTGTGTGTGTTATGTTTTTCATGCATTGTTAGCGAAGTATAATCCCTATATAAGTGTTTCATTTTTCATTCATTTCGTTCTCTTCAATGTTTGTTTCTGGAGGGTATTAAAATATGTGAATTAGTTTATATGTTCTTTGTTTAATTACATACTACTTCAAGGTTTGTTTTCGTTACAGATATGTTAATCTTTTGCCAGGCATAAGCAGTGGTAAGTTAATTGTGGTGGTGCTAACTAGTAACTACCATCTCCCGATAAAAGCAAACCTAGATATTATTGAAATGAGTATACTTACAATATTTGCTTTTCAGATGTTCCTGATAGGCTGTATGGGCTGATTATTAATGTTAATGGCCGGGTGATTAATGTTTGATTTTTTTCTCATTTTTTATTAATAGGGAAATATAAATATATCAACAAGTTATCAAATTGGTCTTTTCACTGACCTATCTATTCATTGCAAACCGTAATATCAACAAGGGCGACCAGGTTTTAATCTCTTTCAGTTTAGACTGTTATACTGCATCAGAGTGAAATATAATTATCACAAAAGAGACTATCAATCTATTAAAGCACATTTGTCAAGAATCGACTGGGATGAAGAATGTCGAGGGTTAGACCTGTCGCGGTCGTGGTCAAGGCTCACTGAAATCTATATCAAACTAGTGGAAGAATACATACTAGAGACTGGGTCAGGGCGAAATCGCGAGTGGTATATTCCATACTTAACACATACAGTCATGCTTTGAAGTTTTAAGAGCTAAACATCAGAAATGGTTGAAATTCAAACACTTTAGAACTGTAGATTGTTTTTTACGGATACAAACCAGCTGAGAAATGCGATAGCCAAATACAAAAAAACGAGAAAGACCTATCAGCTAAAACCGGAACATCCAATAAGATCCTTTAGGGTTACGTGAGAAAACATTAAAAAACTAAGTCTGTGGTGTCTAAATTACAAATGTCCAATGGAGAACTTTTATCAACATGTCAAGAGACAGCCAACACTCTGAATGATTAATTTGTAAGTGTATTCGAAGTTGAAAACCATGACAGCATCCCATGTTTGAAGATAGGGAATATAGCCAAAGTGTAGACACTTTCAATATTTCTGAAGAACTGGTCGAGAAAGCTACAGAAAGAGTAAACCCCATCAAATCACAAGGGCCGGACAAGATCTATCGCGTTTTCTGCAGCAAGCAAAAAGCATCATCAAAAAGCCTTCAAAGAACAGCTTTCAGAAATCACTTGATGAATTTAAGCTCCCCGATGCTTGAAAACAGTTTGGCATCTTTACCAGAGAAATTGATGGAGATGATTGTGCGAGATAATTTGGTAGAGCATGTATGAGCAACAATAATCGTTTTACCACTAACCAACATGGCTTTATAACTAGCAAATCTTGTATTACAAAACTTTTAGAACATATGGAGGATATAACTCAAGTCATTGACAATTTGACAATGATGATGATGATGATGGTGGTGGTATAATCTACTTCCGTAAGGCTTTCAACTGTGTACCATATGCTCGTTTGTTGCGTAAACTACATGGCTACGGAACTAGGAACAATTTGTACAACTGGATTAGAGAATTTCTTAGTAACAGATTTCAACGGGTAGTTGTCATTGGTGTAGAATCAGGCTGGCGAAAGATCATCAATGGAATTCCACAATGAAGAGTTTCGGACCCTTTTTTTTTTTATTTATTTATTTATTTATTTTTTTTTTTTTTTTTTTTTTGATATATCAATGACTTACCTGAAATTTTGGACGTCTGTGTAAAGCTGTTTGCAGACGATACCAAACTTTATAAAGGAATAACCTGCCAACAAAATACACAACATGTACAGAGGAGTGTTACTTTTGCCACAACATGGGCATCTGAGATATGGAATGAGATATGAGGCGTAAAAAATAGCTGTGTTTCAACTAACATGCTGAAAAAAAAAATTGGGTCGGTAGGGAGGAGAAACTTTTTTTTATTTTTCTAGTTTTTTTCTCCAGAAAAGAACAGGGTCGGGCCTGCAATTCTATGAAAATACAGGTATTTGTTGAGGTTCGGTACTTTACTTTTACTTTTTATTTTGCATTTTTACTAATAAAAAATAGCAGAGTCGGGTGTTTGAAACAGGGTCGGTCGGGTTAGTGGAAACACAGCTATTTTTTTACGCCTGATACAAAGTGTCACCAATTATATATCGGAAAACATAATTTTGGACATAACTACATGGTAACCCAGGAAGGAGAAAGTGAAATCACAAGGGTGGGTAGTGAGACAGATCTAGGATAAGAACTTCACTTTTAGAGAGCACATTTCTAGTAAAATAAATATTGTCAATAGAAATTTTTGGAATTATTTTCAGAACTTTTACGTATTTTGACCCTGAAATAATTTTGAGTTTATGTAAAAGTCAAGTAAAGCCACATTTGGAATATGCCACCGTCATTAGGCCATCTATATATGAAAAGGATAGAATATCTGTTGAAAATGTCCAGCATAGAGCAACAAAATTAGTTAGGCCACGTAAAGATTAGCCCTATCCGGAAATATTCAAAAGACTCGGTTTACCATCATTGGAATATAGAAGGGTATGATCTGATCTGGAGCAAGTATTTAAAATTTTGAACAATATTGTTAAAGTAGACAAAGATAGTCTTTTTTACAATGGCAACTAATGGTACCACTATCCATCTATCTATGGATACTGAGACGATAATTTTTATCATTACCTCAGGCGTTGGGTGGGTGGCTAAATTTAGAATTTAACTTTAGCAAAAAAAAAATCTCTATACTGGCTTGTCCATTAAAACTATTTACAAGACGTTTGATAGGCATCCTAGCATCCTAGAACGCATGCCTCTGATCCGAATATCTAAATGAGTGCCTTGAACTCTTCTGTAGGTTGGGCACTTACCACCATTGTGGATTAGTCATGGGGAAAAAATTCAGGGCAACCGTGTATGCGGGGTACCTATGATACTATAAATTGTTTGGTGCCTAGTTTGTCGTAATAAACGGTGTGGGGGTCAAATATGTGTCTTTATCTTATGAAAGAATGTTAATGAGGACTTCTCCCGACGCGCCTCCAGGGGTGGCCAATCCAAATCATCCAACATATCACCCACACTACTTGTATTTCGCCACCTCCAGCAGGCCATCTGGCAGCCGTCCTCTGCACATTTCCAATTGAGTAATCTGAGTTTTAGCATGGGGATGCCAAATATGTGCCGCATATTCTAATTTAGGCCGAACCAAAGTTTTATATGCAGCATCTTTTGTCTGCCTAAGTGCAAATGCCAAGTTTCGCCGAAGACAACCCAAAGTCTTAGTTGCATTAGCCAAGGGACTTTTCACCAGAGGACATTCTGAAAAAATACAAAGAAAGACATCGTTTGAGTGTCCGCGCAAATAACTTTAGTAATAGAGTAGTAACACTTGGAATGGCCTTTTGGAACATATAATAATGATACCCTCCCTAAACGCGTTTAGGGTCGATTGAATGTATACTGGAGAAGCCACCAATGCAAATTTAACCTACATGCTATGAGACTGGTACAATGACCGGACAGAGATACCAGATTCCAAATATGTCTAAGTCAGATGACTTATTCTGATATCGACTATACGTGTAAACGCAGTAAACGCGAGTAAAAATATCCCATTTCCATATTTTGTCTTCCTTTTCGGATTGTTTTGTCTCTATGCGCGTTTGTCAATGCCACGAAATTGGGTAGTTGTATTTAAGGGACCGCGTGGAAAAAGACGGGACCAAAAAATGGAATCGAAGTTTCATCACCCAGAAAAAGCCTTTATTCTTCATGAAACTCAATGACATTTGGCAGGTATATTAGTTATAGAATCGTCTTACAAATGCACATCAAGAAATTGAAATATTTCCTATTTTTAAGGAAATATTGCCAATTAAATAGTTCCATGTTGGCCGGAGAACCAAATTTTCGAGCAAATGACCATGTCTACAATCCTGCAAGTATCGCCAAAACAGTAATTGCAAGTAGTAAATAATATGACCGGGACCAGGCCGGGACTAATATAGATTGTCGCACATGAATACTTCGGTTAAATTGAATGATATATATTCACATAATGTTTGGCCATTTGTTCGATAATTCAATCAAAATGGTTTACTGGTTACTTGACTACATTTAAGGGGACAGGAAACCCGAAAAATCTTAAAATTTCATGTAGAAATTATCAACTAATATGTCCGTGACCACACCGGGACCAAAATAATTTACCGCACATGAAGACTTCGGTTAATACATATATTCATATAATGTTTGGCCAGTTGTTCTATAATTTAATAAAAAGTAGTTTACTCATTACTTGACCATATTTAAGGGAACTAGGAAAAAGTAAAGTATCCAATCAGATTGAAAAATAGCCCCAGAGCAGATCGAAATTTTGGATATTTACCTGCTATCGTACGGACGTTAGTGGCTTTTAACGTTAAACGGCGTAGATGCCACGTTATATAACGTTGTAATGATGGATATAATTCCAAAAGTTTGCAATCCATTCTGATTTAATTTTAATAAATATCATATAATTAATCAGCCAGTCACTATTATTTTTTTGGTCCCGGCGAGGTCCCGGGCACATATTTTCAAACACTAGTATGTGCATTTTCATAATTTTGAGACTTGAGAAATCCCTGGAACGATTTTAGTTAGCATATGCCATAGAAAGTATCTCGATCACATTCATTATTTTAGCGATATACTTGCAGAATTTCTGGAGATGGTCATTTACGAGAAACTTTTGTCCCGTCTATTCTCTGGCCTATTCAATTGGCTAAATTTCCTTAAAGCTCCATATTACTCAAAAATAGACATTTTTATAAAAAAAAAAAAAAAAAAAAAAAAAATGTTTAATAGAGCGAAGCGATAGTATTTAATTATAAGATAATAAAATATGGCACCTGACAGCCTGTAAGATTTCAGTGAGTCTCTCATTTTTTAATTGGATCAAAACTTTTTTTTCTTTTTTCTTTTTTTTTTATCGTATCTCTGGATTAATGTTGGCAACATTAATTCAGAGATACGATAAAAATCGTTTAATTTCAAGAACGAGAGTTTAACAGAAATTTTACTGGCATTTTATGATTGTGTTAATACCATACATCTGTTCATTAAAACTTTCTTGGATAATAAAGTATCTATTTTTGAGGAATAGGGAGCCTTTAGTAATGGGAAAAATTTAAAAAAAATCTTGATATGCATTTTAAAGAAGACTATAACTATTATGCTTCCTGGGTCAAAATTTGATCTCGTTTTTTCCGCGCGGTCGGGTAGTTGCATTTGACGGGACCGCGCGGAAAAAGACGGGGCCAATAAACGGTGCCAAAGTTTGATCACCCAGGAAAAGCCTTTATCCTTAATGGAACAGAATGAATTTTGGCAAGCATATAAGTTATAGTCTTCTTCGAAATGCATTTCCAGGCAACTGAGTCACATAGAGGCAGCGCCATTCAACATAACCTCACAGTATATATATATATATATATATATATATATATATATATATATATATATATATATATATATATATATATATATATATATACACACACACACACACACACAAAATGTATTTAAAAATGGTTTCAGAACACGGCAATGGACAAATATATTTAAGTTTGTGGTCCTCAGACCTTTAACATTCTCTGGGCAAAGTCAGCAGACATCTTGATTCTGTTCACAGAAAATAGGCTTTGACATGTCATGCAAATTGTCATCTAAGGAGACAGCTTGAATGAAATATCAAAGGCTATTTTCTGGGAAAGATAAAAAGACAAGAGGACCATGATGGTCCTATATCGCTGACCTGACCAAACAGATTTGCATATTTACCGTTGAAGTTTCAGCCAAGTTCACTGCTCTAGGATTTTTGTATAAACTTTATAGCACTAACCATCCCCACCCCCCTCCACCACACCCCCGGCCATGTTTTTTTACAAATCTTGACAACTTGAACTGAATCTTAAAAGAGGGTCACCAAAGGAACATTTCTGCCTCGTTTTATTGAAAATGGTCCAGTGGTTTAAAAAGTTTTATATAGCTATAGAGCCCTACGCCCTAACGGCCATGTTTTTTGACGAATCATGACAGCTTGAACAAACTTGGTAGAAGGTCACCAAAGGAACATTCCTGCCAAGTTATATTGAAATCTGTTCAGTGGTTTCTGACAAGAAGATTTTTAAAGTTTTCTATTTAGATATATAGGGAAAACAAGAAGATTTTTATTCAAGTTTTCTACATAGATATATAGGGAAAATAAGCCCCACCCCCTTGCAGCCATATTTTTTGACGAATCATGATGGCTTGAACAACCTTGGAAGAGGGTGACCAAAGACACATTCCTTCCAAGTTATATTGAAATCGGTCAATTGGTTTCTGCCAAGAAGATTTTTAAAGTTTTCTATATAGATACATATATAGGGAAAATAAGCCCTGCCCCCTGGCGGCCATGTTTTTTGACAAATCCAAACAGCCTGAACAATCTTGGTAGAGGATCATCAAAGGAACATTTCTGCAACATTATTTGGAAATCGCTCCAGTGGTTTCTGACAAGAAGATTTTTTAAGTTTTCTATATAGATATATAGGGAAAATAAGCCCCACCCCCTGGCAGCCATGTTTTTTGACGAATCCAAATGGCTTAAATAATCTTCCTAGAGGATCACCAAAGGAACATTTTTGCAAAATTATATTGAACTCGGTCCAGTGGTTTCGGACAAGAAGATTTTTAAAGTTTTCTATATAGATATATAGGGAAAATAAGCCCTGCCCTCTGGTGGCCATGTTTTTTGACAAATCCAAATGGCTTGAACAATCTTGGTAGAGGATCACCAAAGGAACATTTCTGCAAAATTATATGTAAATCGGTCCAGTGGTTTCGGACAAGAAGAGTTTTACATTTTTCAATATAGATATATAGGGAAAATAAGCCCCGCCCCTTGGCGGCCATGTTTTTTGACTAATCGAAATGGCTCTAACAATCTTGGTAGAGGATTACCAAAGGAACATTTCTGCAAAATTATATGGAAATCGGTCCAGTGGTTTCTGACAAGAAGATTTTTAAAGTTTTCTATATAGATATATAGGGAAATTAAGCCCCGCCCTCTGGCGGCCATGTTTTTTGAAGAATCCAAATGGCTTGAACAATCTTGGTAGAGGAACACTAAAGGAACATTTTTGCAAAATTATATTGAAATCGGTCCAGTGGTTTCAGACAAGAAGATTTTTAAAGTTTTCTATATAGATATATAGGGAAAATAAGCCCCGCTCCCTGGCGGCCATGTTTTTTGACGAATCCAAATGGCCTGAACAATCTTGGTAGAGGATCACCAAAGGAACATTTCTGCAAAATTATATAGAAATCAGTCCTTCAGTTTCTGACAAGAAGATTTTTAAAGTTTTCTATATAGATATATGGGGAAAATAAGCCCCGCCCCCTAGCGGCCATGTTTTTTTGACAAATCCAAATGATTTGAACAATCTTGGTAGAGGATCACCAAAGGAACATTTCTGCAAAATTACATTGAAATCGGTCTAGTGGTTTCTGACAAGAAGAGTTTTAAAGTTTTCTATATAGATACATAGGGAAAATAAGCCCCGCCCCCTGGCGGCCATGTTTTTTGACAAATCCAAATGGCTTGAACAATCTTGGTAGAGGATCACCAAAGGAACATTTCTGCAAAATTCCATTGAAATCGGTCCAGTGGTTTCTGACAAGAAGATTTTTTAAAGTTTTCTACATAGATACATAGGGAAAATAAGCCCCGCCCCCTGGCGGCCATGTTTTTTGACAAATCCGAATGTCTTGAACAATCTTGGTAGAGGATTACCAAAGGAACATTTCTGCAAAATTATATTGAAATCTGTCCAGTGGTTTCTGACAAGAAGATTTTTTAAGTTTTTAGTTAAAAAATCTATTTTTAGCTCCTGTGACCTAGATATGCAATGGACCGGACCCATTTGGACAACTTTGAAAGAGGACCAACCAAGGATCATTCCTGTGAAGTTTGGTCAAAATCCAATCAGTGGTTTAGGAGGAGATGTTGTTTAAAGATTGTGGACGGACATACGGACGACGACGACGACGACGGACGGTGAGTGATCACAAAAGCTCACCTTGAGCTTTCAGCTCAGGTGAGCTAAAAACATTTCAAAATGTTGTCTGCTGAAATTTTTGACCAGCATGATGAATGTTAAACAGGAAAATATATAGGTGCCGAGAAAGTGAATATTTTGAAGAAAATTATTATGTGCCATTTTGTGAGAATCTATTGAAATTAAGGTGAATGGAGACACTTGTTACAGTTTCCACCAATTTTGACAAAGGGGACAACTTTGTGTAAATTCTCTTTTGTGTTCCTGTACATCAATCCACATTTGAAAAAAAGGTCTTCTCTAAAAAGAGCAAATTCATTCCTTTTTAAATTAGACCTCTTTTCAAAAACAATTTTGACATAGTTGTCCCCCTTGAAAATATATTAATTCGCCTTCACATATACCACTCTGGGCAAATTCAGCAGACGACAAACTGATGATATTTTTCTTATCTCTCGCAGAAAACAGATTAGTCAAAGCCTATTTTTTTTTTGTTTTTTTTTTTGAAAAATAAAAATATATGCTGAAAACCCCAGTCTATTCACGTACGTCCACAGTTAGACCGCCTGGGATTTTCCACATGCAGGATACTGCCAGTTGGTCGCACGGTCACTTCGATTCCCAACGCATTGTTTATGGTACTATTTTCTGCATCTCTTAGCTTCACAACCAACCGTATCATGAAAATAAATCACATATGCCACAAACACACCATAATTCCATAGTCTTAAATTTTAACACTAGCTAAGGCTTTATATTCTATCATAGTTTAAGACATCGGTAACTTTTTTTTTTTTTTTCAAAAGCTGGTGGCAATAATTCCAAAATTTTGCAATATCTTTTTATTAATATCATATATGATCATTCAGCCAGCCACTATCCCAGATAGCATGACAACGTTGGCCCAACGTTGAAATATGGTTGAAATATGGTCGGACAGTTGGCTAACCGTTGGCATCATATGTACAACATTGCGCCAACGTTGGGCCAACGTCATACAAATTTGACAAATTCCAGAGAAAAATAAGTCTTATGCACTAACATTTGGCCACCGTTGGCCCAACGTATGTATTTAGATGCATATTTTCCCAATGCTTTTTTGTTTATGTGATAACATTAGATCTACGTTGGCCCAACGTTGATATGTGATGCACACTTTTTAAAAGATTCACAAGCCGCGGATTCATTTAATAATGAAAATACATCATGATTGTATTTTCGAATGGATAAATAAATGAAAATGTTACAATATTTGTAGTTTTTACTTTAATTTTCAAAAGGAAGAAAAATAGAGCCATCTTGTCGTGTTGGGAGTCCTACATTCTGAATACAAAAAATACAGTTTTTATATTGATAAAACATATATTTTTTTTTTCTTGCAATGTAAAAATGATGAAAGTTTAGGTTTTCCTCTTTTATTAGTTAAATTCCGCATACAAAATATGATAAGAAATGCTTCATCAATAAATCTAATTATGATACTGTCTTTGACTATCACCACCTGCAGGTTATAACATCAATTATAATGAAACATAATACCCCAGAGAGTTATGTTTGTATTAGATATTATCAATGTATAATTAATACCAGGAAAAACACCAGAATCTGCTTTTTAGTGCCTTTATAGCTGGCTGTTAGACAACATCTTGTTTATGTTGCTAAGCCTTATGTGTAAGTTGAACAATGATGTTTTATAAAAGTGAATGAAAATTACTTTTTTTTGTAAAATGAAAAAATGATAAAAAAAAAAAAAAATGAAAAAATGATGAAAAAAAATCACCTCATTTATTCATAAAGATAATTATATAAACTGACAAATAATAAACAAATAATACTGGAGGAGAATATTACTTTTAATTTCTTTTTTTTTTTATTTTCAGATTGGCTCAACGACAAAAGATATTTAGCTACTCTAAGATATTTCTTCGAAACAGATGTTGATCGATATATCGCTTGACGACTTGGATGTAGGATTCTTTTCGTATACAGTATTATTCAATTTCGATCGATAAAGATATATGGAAACAGTAACCTCTTTATACCACAGTGCATTATAACACAAATTCGGATATATCACGGTTCAAAAATGTATAGATTACATAGAAAAATGACATTTATAACATACATTTGGATATAACACGGTTAAAAAATGTATAGATTATACAGAAAAATGACGTGTCATTTTTTTCTTATCAACAACCTATCCATTTTTTACTGGATATAGCACATATGTTTAACTAACACAGTTTTTGTTTAAAACTCAAACAACCCTTTTATAAAGAGGTTGTTTTGTAATTAACTTTTTCTCGACTTAAAATTTTATGGCTTTATCGGTCAAAGTTGAAAGAATGCGTTACAGTGTTTGATGCGGACAAAATTTTCATAATTGATACGGATAAATATGGGCCAACGTTATTTTACAAAGTTAGCCCAACGGAGTGACTAACCAAAATACTACGTTGGTCCAACGTTGTCATGCTATCTGGGATTATGCCAAGAAATAAAAGATATGACAAACATGACGAAGCCACAGTTTCTATGGTCCTGGGCATATTTTTTCGAAGACTAGTGTGTGCATTTTCAAACTTCTGCGATTTGAGGAATCCCTGGAATAAATTTAGTCAGCATATGCCATAGAATTTCTCTTGCATTTATTATGTTGGCGATACTTGCATAATTTCTGGACATGGTCATTTGCGCGAAAATGTGGTCCCGTCTTTAGGGCTTACTCCAGCTGACATGGGCCTATTCAATTGACAATATTTCCTAAGTAGCGGAAATTATTTGAAGATCTGGATATGCATTTTAAAGAAGACTCTATAGTTAAAATGTCTGCCAAAAATTATTCAATTCTATGTAAGATAAAGGCTTTTTCTGGGCGATGAAACTTTTCTCTTTTTTTTTTTTTTTTTTTTTTTTTTTTTGGTCCCGTCTTTTTCCGCGCGGTCCCGTCAAATTCAACTACTCCGTGCGGTCCCGTCAAATACAACTACTCCACGAAATTGATGACGATTTCACATTTCCGGTGCACAATCAGCATGTAAACGTAATTTTATGTTTTCAAAATCTCATTTGCTGATCCTGAATTGCCTGTAGTTGAACTTAAGAGTCTGAAATGGTTGACATACAACTGAGTGATGCTGAGAAGACATTTATAATTCATGGAGTACAGGTAAAGGCGTTTTACATTAAAAAACGTGTTGGGATGTCACTAGTTTTCGTGGGAAATACATAATCAGAAATGATGTGAAATAGATGAGTAGCAAAATGTAGCTGACCGTTCTCTTCAGAATCATGCATGTCCAAACTGACATCTACCCTCCCTGGCTTCTAGTGTGCCACAGGGATCCATATTGGGATCTGTTTTGTTTCTTATTTTTGTCAATGACTTACCCGCCTCAGTAGAAAGTACTGCTAAACTTTTTGCTGATGATACACAATCGTATAGACTTTAGACTATGAGAATTGCTACCTATTACAACAAGACTAATGTGTTATCAGCTTGGTCCAGATCATGTTTGTAAAGATTCAAGGCCTTAAAATGTGTTTTGTTAAAATTGCGTGAATCTCTTTTTTATATTCATATATTAAATGGACACGATTTACAATAAGTACATGAACAAAAGTATCTAGCAGGGTGCAAGCTGGCCCAGGGAGAAGTTTGCTAAGTCTAGGGAGAGATGGTTTTGGACGGTGGACAGATGATAAAGGCATGGCTATACTATAAGCTCATACAAGCCTTTGGGCAGAGCTCCAGATAGCATTCATACAGCCATAAATTATGGATCCTTTTGGACCAAATACGGTTTAATGTGAAAAATAGCTAGTCTGGAATATGGACACACTTTTTACCGATATGATGCGGCTTTTCCAGTTGCCTGTAAGAGTGCAACGTCTGTTTTAGATAATCTAGCCTGAGTCTGAAGAGGTTCAGTGCCTTAGATAAGCAGTGTATTTTCTGTAAATATCCAAAAATATTAAATGAAGAATACATTTAAAATCATTTTGTAGCATATCAAAATGAAAACAAGGTCTGTTTGTATGCAAAACTATGCGTATTCCCGACGCTGAAAATTTTACCCTGGGACACAGTGTGACTATTTCCCAGCTAAACGTCTGCACATAATTTCTTGGCATAAGAGCAACTGGTTCTCTGTGTCACTGGCTAGTTAAGTGTTAAAGACAAAGAATTGCAGGTTGGGGTTTTCCGAGATTGCAGAAACATGGCCTCCAGGAATGAGGAAAGAGATTGCAGAACTGCGTCAAATCAGATGATGGGGTATTTTAGCCAGTCATTGTCATTTGATTCACTGTCTTTTTTTAGTACATAAAATAACTGATGAAGTGGTCGATGCATGCAATGAATGTATATACGAGGGTTATCTGATAAATAGTGAGAGTTGCTTTATTTCTAAAATATGATCAAATGTACTTACATTTTTGTGTTTACATTCCATAATCTCCCACAGATTCAGTTTTTTACTTCCATTCCATAACACCCGTTGCTAGGCAATACTTGTTTATGTCTGCCATGACTGCATTCATGGCCCTATATAACTTGTTCATATCTTCATAGCGTATTCCTCAAAGTGGTTTCTTCAATTATGAAAACAAATCATAGTCAGGTGGGCTCGAGTCTGGACTATAAGACGAGTGTTTTAGAACTTCCCAGTGGTACTCCTTGAATACGGCCTTTACTATAGCAGCTTTTTATGGCGTGGCATTGTCATGAAGAATTAATAGCTTCACCCTTAATAATTCGGGGCGCTTGCAGCATATTGCTAGATGCAGAATTTTGCTCAAATATGACTCGTAATATTCTTTATTCACTGTTGTGCCATCTGGAACTGGATGTGTGGTAAGAACTCCTTCAGCATCATAAGCAAATATCATCAACATTTTTGGATTGTTCGTGCTTCTTCGGAATTTTACCAGTCTTGGGGAATTTGGAGTTTGTCATTCGGCACTTTGGCGTTTTAACTCTGGTTCAAAGGACCTAATCCAAGTTTCGTCTATCGCTACAATACGTTTCAACATGTTTTCATCCTCAATCATATACATTGTATCTGTGTAAATGTTCAGAGCATATTTCTTCTTCTTGTTGTTTTTCAGTTTTTGACAAAAAGTGCGGAACACACCTAGCCACTATCTTTCCCATGCCTAGCAGTTCAGACAAAATAGTGTGAACGGAGCTATGACATACCAGTTTCATGGGCAATCTCTTCACAAGTGAATTGTCTATCTTTTTTTTAAGAATCTGAGCTACAATCTCTGTGTTTTCTTCATTTGTAATTGAAATTGGCCTATCAGAGGAGTACTTTTGCGATGCCTAGAATCTACCGTTAGTGAATTTTTGCACCCATCTGCAAACTGTGCTAAATCCAATGTCACATGTTGGGTCAACTTCTTGGAGTGCAGCTGAAATCTCAGTCGCCTTCTTTCCGCGCAAACTTTCAATCTTAAAAGTAAATATGTGGCAAAATTTCGTCACGCTTGAGCGTGAGCGCACTTTCCGCCATGATGTTTTCTAAAATGGCGTCATGAAGCGTTGCATGACATCACAACATCCATTTTCCCGTATGCTTATGCCGGGAGGATTATACTTTAATTATGTGAGGTTTCATGACGCTATGTGCATCCAGTCAAAAAATATTAAACAACTCTCACTATTGATCAGATGACCCTCGTAGAATCGCATCTGCGATTGTGACCAATCTGTAAACAGCGTCGGAAGTGAGAGTAGCTCGCAACACGCGGGTTTAAAAGTCACTGATAAGACTTCAGTACTGGAAAGCTAAGTACCTTAGCTTAAGGATGTTTTTAAACACATCTGAAAGAAGTATAGATCATGATGATTCTGTGTTACACTGAAATAAGAACTTATGTTCTACTAAACAAAAGGCAGACTGTTGCAGCACGGAAAAAAAAATGGGACTTCCTAGATTTTCCTGTGAGACTTCCAAATCTGAGGGGTAGGAAGTCTGGAACTTCCTGAGTCTGAAAGTTAATGGAAGTCCTGGCATGGGTCGACCATTTCATCAGTTATTTTGTGCACTAAATAAAGACTGTGAATCAAATGATGATGACTGGTGAAAACAACCCATCATCTGATTTGACACAGTTCTGCAGTCTCATTCCTCGTTTTCTGGAGGCCATGTTTCTGCAATCTCAGAAAACCTCAGTGTGGAATGACCTGCGATTCTTTGTCATTAACACTTAAATAGACAATGACGCAGAGAACCATTTGCTCTTATGCACAGAAATTATGGGCAGACGTTTAGCCGGGAAATAGACACACTGTGTCCCGGGGTGAAATTTTCAGCATCGGGAATACGCATTCAAAAATGATCGTTTTGCATACAATCAGACCTTGTTTTCATTTTGATATGCTACAAAATGATTTTAAGTGTATTCTTCATTCAATATTTTTGGATATAAATGGAAAATACACTGCTTATCTAAGGCACTGAACCTCTTCTGACTCAGGCTAGTTTATCTAAAACAGACGTTGCTCTCTTAGCCAAGTTAGGGTAACCGGACAAGCCCCACCGTATCTGTAAAAAATGCGTGCATATTTGGGACTGGCTATTTTTCAAATAAAACCATATTTGGTGCAAAAGGATCCGTAATTTACAGTTGTACAGATGAAATCTGGAGCACTTTTTAGATTATCAAAGAGGAATTTTTTTTTAAATGACAATTCCAAAACTACTGAAGCAGTATGACTCTAATTTGGTACAAATATTGCTTGAGTAAGGGCAAGTCAATGTAGCTAAAAGTTTGCCAATCTGCCTTCTGCTTTGGTTGCCATGGCAACAGAAAGCTCCTATAGGCTTATAATGGGAAAATGGTTAAATTGCCTTACCTCCATAACCATGGAAGTGATGTGAAACATATTTGGCAGTTATGATCATTTGATGATTGTCTACCCAAAGCACTGACAGGGAAAGAAGACCCTGTTTACAGTCAAACTTCGATGGCTCGAACATCTTTTGGACCATAGAAAATTGTTTGAGACATAGGTAGTTCGAGCCACAGAAGGTTAATCATGGTGCCAGGTCAGGAGACAAATAGTGATAATTTAGGATTTTTTTTTCGAGTTTCTACACCATAATTGTATGTTGAGTGTACTCATTAGAATTTGCTTGATGAGGCAATTCTAATGAGTACACTCAACATACAATTTCATGATAGAATAAGAAAATTTTCCTAAAGATTTGTTTTCTTCAGCTATCGGAAAAAAATTTGTAGGGACTCAAAAACGAGTTCTAATTAGCTATGGTAAACGAGCCATCGGTGTTCGAGCTAATGAGGTTCGACTGTAGTTTGTCTCTTGTCTGGCTTTGTAAAGAGACATAGAACATATAGCGTAGATGGGAGTGGCAACATACTGTTGAAATGCCTCTTCTCCCATCATTACTTATTCAATGAAGATGATAGCTTGGCAAATCCTTGCATTCTGGCAAAGATAAACAGATAATAAAAAAATGACCCTTGAGAGCTGTAACACATACACACACAAAGACTAAAATAGCTGAAGTTTCTCAAACTTATAGTATATGATTGAAGTAGCAAAAGCTTTAAGTTACACTCAAGATTTGAAATAGCAAAAGCTTTAAGTTACACTCAACATTTTATTTTGTAAGGGTCATCTTCCCCTGCCCCTGTGCTGTATACATGTACATGTACATGTATAAAATTATGATATAGTTAAACAACTTCTCTTCTGAAACCACTTGGTCAATTTACACCAAATTTCATGTCAGTCCTACTGTTGAAAGGAAATCAAATGGTCATGCTCCATTGATTGTTATGTCCATATATGGTAAAAAAAAATAATAATAGTAAAATCACATTCCTTTTCTTCAAAACCAAGAACTGCTCAAATGATGATTCTTTCATTTGTTGCAATGACAGGATTGGAAAAAAGTTGCATAACATCTGCATATCTGCAATGTCTATTTCACTCAGGAGAGCGCTCCATGGCCCATGGGCCTCTTGTTCTTTTTCCCCCTCCAGAATAGCAGATGACAGTAAATGTCCTAAAATTCCATACACTAAAGTATCTGAAAAAATGACATATGCAACGGTGTTCTCTGGTTAGACTGCTTCTGAGAGAATATTCTGATCAGGGTCTCCACTGTTTACCACATTTAGTATTTTAAAAAGCAAAATTTAGGCCAACAAATTAAAAAAAAATGTATGTAATAAAGTGTGTGAGGTTTAGGACATTTACCTCGTGCTTGCATTAAGGGAAGTCTAGGAATGAGAGACTCCCAAAAATTTCTCTGGGACTTCCTACTGTTGAAGCTTGGAAGTCGGGACCTCCAAATTCAAAACATTACAGATTTAACAAAGCAGATTTAGCCTTGATTCTTATTTTATTGAACATTTAAGTAGTATTTTAAGTTTGTTAAAGAAGAATTGACATATTGATAGAAATGAATTAATGATGGTAAAATGTGAAATTTTAAGTTCGGCTGTACTTCCAGAGGCCTCGGTGGCTCAGTTGGATGTGCCGTCTGACTGGAGACCAGGAGGTTGTGGTTTCAACCCCTGCCGAGGTCGGCAACAATATTTCGTGAAGATTGATCGTGAAATATTTTCTACGGTCATTCTCTCCCTTCCGCTGATTCAAGAAGGGCAATTGTCAATGGCAAAGAATGTGCACAGTACTGGTTAACCGCTTAGAGGACTAAGCCTGCCCAGTAAACGTGTTGTTACTGGTTAGGTAAACTGAATGCGCTCGACATGACCCCATTGGGTTGACTTGGCCGTAAAACCTCAACACAAACACAAACAAAACTGCCAGACAAAAATGCTTGAAAGTCCTTGGCCTTCCCATTTTTGAATGTTAGTATAAGCATTGTAATAAAATTACCATATCTAGAACTCTGGACTGAGCTGATCTGCTTTTTGGGTTGATTTTTTACAATCGAGCCAAAGTATACATAAACCAAAATTTCCTAAAGGTTGTTGTCTACATGATTATCATTGACCAATGAAATCAAATCTCGCATTTGTATGAAATCCTGATAATGGATATTTATAGCCACATTATTCTTGTCACTGTGATGTCAGAAGGTTGTCTGTAAAACCTGGACTAGGACATTCTCAAAAAATGCTCAGATCAGACGCCACAGAATGCGGCATTTGATCAGGATCTGCACTGTGTGCTCAACCCTTCCCTTGCTGAACATGACATGCCCGTCTTAGCAAACAGTGTAGATCCAGATCATTTGGCTTCTGAAGAAGCCAGCTGATCTGGATCTACACTGTTTGTCATTAAATATGTGAATTTCTATCAAAAAACCCAGACCAAGTAATCTGATTGGCTGGAAAATTGGAAGTTGGCATAGCACCTTAATTTATTCAGCATGACAAGGGTTAAATTAAGGAAGTAAAGGGTTAAATGAAACAGTCTTAAGTCCCCATTCAGGACCTACTCTCAGAGGCAGTCAACCCACCAATACTATCAGTACTTTGATTCTGTACTTACAGGATAACCTGAGAGAAGATGGGAGAGGATGTGAAGATTACAGACACATTGAGCTGGAAACTGAGGTTGTTTCCAATACCAGCGGATCAGCCAAACTAAGACTTGTAAGAAAGCAAGTCTGAGCCAGCCAGCCACACACACACACACACACACACACACACACACACACACCATAGCTCTAGATAAGAGGGGGCATTTACATAATAATATTTTTCTTATTTCTGCACAAAAACATGTTGTGGGTACTCATTAGAAGCACAACAGCTGTTTTTATTGAAAAGTAAAAAAAATTATCAATACATCTTTTCGGTGGCTCAGTTGGATGCACTCCGACTGGTGAGCAGGAGGTTGCGGGTTTGAACCCTGCCAGGTTGGCAATATTCTTATATGGAGATTGATCATGAAATATTTTCTATGGTCAGTCTCTCCCGTCCGCTGATTCAAGAAGGGCAGTTGTGGGTTTCTGGTGAAAGAATGTGCACAATACTGGTTAACAGCTTTGAGGACTAAGCCTTCCCAGTATGGTAAAAGTGTGGTTAGGCAAACTGACCACGCTCAATATGGTCCCATTGGCTTGACTGGACCATAAAAGGTTAACACAAACATTTCCTTCACAAGTATTTTCATAAAAAAAAAATGGAGCTAGCAACCATTCTACATGCTTTCACAATTCTCTTATAATGTCACAGCGTAAGTTTTTTTGAGAATTAGGATATCTGAATCAGAGAACTTATGATCCATCCAGTTTTGAGCCATTGAAATTCCTTTTAAAACCAGATTTCTACATTTGGTTATGTAATCCAATAATTTGGAAAGTCTGGGTCGGGTTATAATGGTAAGCATTACACTGAATCTCTCTATGACAAAAGTGGACTTAAGTGCACAATCATGTAGACAATGCAGGCACAGTTCAGCCTATGAATACCTGCAATGTAACCAGGGCTGTCCACTTTAATCCTTGCCATGCTGAATAAATTAAGATGCCATGCCCATTTCTAATTTTCAGCCAATCAGATTACTTTATCCAGATTGTTGAATACAAAGTCACATAATGGCAAACAGTGCAGATCCAGATCAGTTGGCTTCTGAAGAAGCCAACTGATCTGGATCTACGCTGTTTGTAAAGGCAGGGCACATCCCCATTCAGCAGGACCAGGGTTAAAATCACTAGATAGAAGCAGAGAGACACCATTCTAGATAAGAAGAGTATCCTTAAAACAGTTTTCTTAAATCTTTGCAAAATCATATGTAATGGGTTCTTATTGGAATCACTTTGATGAGTTGATTCCAGTGAGCATGCTCAGCATGTTTTGACAGAGGAAATATTAGTCTTTTTTGGCTGAAAAATAAAGCATCTTAACTAGAACTGTAGAAAATTTTTATCACACTACAAATATGTACACTGGCATGGACTTGAATGTTAATGTTCACACATGCCCTAGTGTTGTCCCAATGATCAATTATAATCGATCATCAATGACTTTTGCCTCTTGTAACTGATGATCAGAAAGAATTTTCATTGATGATTAATCGGAAAATTTTATTTTATGGACATGTTTTTTCTCAGTTTTATTTTGAAAGGCAAGCATAAAAAATGAAATACAAAGAAATACTATTTGGGTCCTTTTAGATTTGTGGTGAATAAAGATGAAGAAATTTGATAACACAGTCCAAAATATGAACTGCTCCAGAAAATGCACCAAAAAGTTCCAATATTTTTCTTGCTCCATAGCTCTTGATAAAGATTTTTTTCAATCCAAAAGTATTGATATTTTTCTTATTTCTATACAAAAACATATGTTGTTGGTACTCATTAGAAGCACCTTGGCAATGTGCTTTTAATTAGTACCAACTATATATGTTTCCATGGAGAAATAAGAAAAATATTTACCTGAATGCCCACTCTTATCTAGATCTGCGATTAATGAAAACATGTTGTGGTACTCATTAGAAGCACCGCACCGACAACATATGTTTTCATGGAGGAATAAGAAAAATATTGTGTAGACACCCATCTTATCTGCAGCTATGAATAAATACCTGGAAGAGGGTTAAAATAAGAATGAATATATTTTCTAGAAGTCGACTACCAGTCAATGGTCAGTCAGTTGATGATCGCCTTTGAAATTCAGGCTGATTCCCAAAATGAACATTCCCTGAACAGTCCTTTTGCTGTCTGCATGATTCATGAACCTAAGGCTACAGAGCAACATGAACATTCAAGGAGGAATTGTTAAGCATAGCTCCAGATAAGGTGGGGTATCAGGAAAATATCAAGTCTACACTGTTTACCATTCCATCACTATATTTGTAGCCAAATAGACCTGTTCTAATTGCTGGATAAGTACATGTATGTACAGTTGACTCTCGTTATCTCAACCTCGCTTATCTCGAATAACCGCTTATCTCGAAGTGAAAATCTGGTCCCTGTTTTAACAAGAAAATCTAACAACAGGTAAAAAAAATATTGTGGAAAAGAGGAGAAATTGCTCCTAAGGAGCAATTTCTCCTGTTTTCCACAATATTTTCAATATATCTCTAACTTCAAGAATCCAATAGCATATATATTTGTTAAATGTGGTTGTTCGAATTATTATTTCCTCAATTCTGCAAATCTGATATGTCCAGGTACGGATATCTCGAAGTATTTCAGAGACTTCCTTGGAATTCGAGATAACAAGAGTCGACTGTATATGTATTAAGGTTTTTGAATATTTATGGTATGGTAAATGTCCTAAAATTTCAAACTTCAAACACTTTATTACATACTTTCTTTGCTGAAAAGTTGATTTTATACAGTGTTTCTTAAAATACTTAGAGGACTGGCAAACAGTGTAGACCCTGATCAGACTGCTTACGCAGTCTGATCTGGATCTGCACTGTTTGCATATGCTATTTTTTCAAAACTTTTGTGTACGGAAATTTAGGATAATACCATAAATACTGTATTATTGTAGGTTAATACAGATATTTTGGTTGGTGTTAAGGCAGAGTTGGGAGAACCAGCACCAGAAAAACCTGATAGAGGCAGATTAGAATTCTTTGTTGATTGGTAGGTAAAATACATGATTACCATATAATTGCATATGTAATTGAGGGTCCAGTGATCCCGGGTCCTGTTGAACTGGGATATGCCCTGCCTCTTCAAACAGTGTAGATCAAGATCAGTTGGCTTCTGAAGAAGCTGGACTTGTTGATGACATGACTTTAATAGTGTTGACTAGGCCATTCAACTCCAAACCAGCCAAATTTATGAATCAATTTTTAACACCAACACCACTTTGACCAAGGCCTTCACTGTTTGTCTTTTAAGATGAATGAATATTGGTAGGTTTTATACCAGTTTTAGCTTGCCTGTAGGAAAGCTATAGCAATCATGGCTTTTTTATGCTCCCCAAAAGGAGAGCATATAGTAGCCGCTTTGTCCGTCCGCCTGACCGTCCGTCCATCACACTTTTGTTTTTATGCTTCCCAAAGGGAGAGCATATACATTGTAGTCGCCGCTTTGTCCGTCCGACCATGTGTCCATCTGTCACAGTTTTGTCCAGAGCATATCTCTAAAAAGTATTGAAGGTAATTTAATGAAACTTGATACTCTGATAGAGGGCCACGAGGGGAATTGCAGAATGCAAGAACCATAACCCTGTCACCAGTATATACAGAGTTACTTCCCTTCTTAATTTTTGCAAGAAAAAGCTTGTCTGTAGCATATCTCAAAAAAAAGTATTGAAGGTGATTTAATGAAACTTGGTACACTGATAGAGGGCCATGAAGGGAATTGCAGAATGCAAGAACCATAACCCTATCTCTGAAAGTATTGAAGGGAATTAAATAAAACTTAATACATTAATAGACAGCCATCAGAGGAAATGCAGAGTGGAAGAATTGTAACTCTATTGCAAGTAATTACATAGTTATTTCCCTTCCTAATTTTTGCAATCGTAAGCTTGTCTGGAGCATATCTCTAAAAGTATTGAAGATAAATAAATGAAACTTGATACAGTGATAGAGGGCTATGAGGGGAAGTGCAGAATGCAAGAACCATAACCCTATCATCAGCGTTAATGGAGTTATTTCCCTTCCTAATTTATGCAATATTAAATTTGTCCAGAGCATATCTCTGAAAGTATAAAAGAGAATCAAATGAAACTTGATAAATTGAGAGACAGCCATCAGAGATAGTGCAGAGTGCAAGAACTGTAACTCTGTTACAAGTAATTACTGAGTTACTTCCTGTCTTAATCTTTGCAATAATAAGCTTGTCTGTAGCATATCTCTTAAAGCATTTTACTCTTTCACTAACATAACCCTCCCACTACTGTGCATCTTCGGGGAGCATCCTTTGGATTCACTGATTTTCTTGTTGTTGTTTTTTTGTTGTTTTTTTTTGTTAATTTTTTTTATTTTTCTCCACAAAAACGTATGCTGTGGGTACTCATTTCTTTCTTCCATACTACAATCAGCATATCCAGCCATTACCCACAGGGAGTTGGTTTTGCAGGATGAACTACTAAGGAGCAATTATGTCTTTATAGGGGGATCTAGTAGAAGGATCTTTAACCTCCCCAGGGGATATATGTCCCTGCACAGTTGATGTCCCCATATGAAGTTATGCACTGTATTAACATCATCCTTGCCAGTTATGCTAATGGAGCATATTTGGACCCAGAAAATTTTTTATCCCAAGCAGGCATTGAACCCAGGATCTCTAGTACCAGAAACCAGTGCACAAACCACTGCTGCCGGCCTTGGTGGGTCAGTTGGATGCACATCCGACTGGTGATCAGGAGGTTGTGGGTTCAACCCCTGCCAGGTCGGCAACATTCTTTCGTGGAAATTGATCATGAAATAGGTCTCTACAGTCATTCTCTCTCTTCCACCGATTCAAGAGGGTCAGTTGTCATTTTCTGGTGAAAGAATGTGCACAATACTGGTTAACTGCTTAGAGGACTAAGCCTGCCAAGTAAAAGTGTGGTTAGGTAAATTGACAGCACTCGACATGACCCCCATTGGGTTGACTGGGCCGTAAAACCTCAACACAA
Organism: Anodontia alba; assembly: GCA_964016985.1. NCBI lineage: Eukaryota > Metazoa > Mollusca > Bivalvia > Lucinida > Lucinidae > Anodontia > Anodontia alba. The sequence continues at coordinate 67,130,437 of OZ024827.1, read as the reverse complement.
ACATTCTTAACCACTGCTCTGCCTTTCTCTTTTTGTTAGAATTACTTCACTGAGATGTTTTTATGAATATCAACAATATCACACTAATTTCTAGTGGTTTGCCTTCAGCAAACAACATTTAAATGTGTTTTAAATTATTTTTTCAGAGAAAATAAGACTGGCATTTCATTAGAATTGTTTAGTAGGCAGACAATGGACATGAAATGTCAGGCATGAATTTCTCTAAAAAATCAAATTTCATCTCATGCATTTCTGATTGGTGCTTTAAAGCTTAGCACTCTGGGTAAAATTTTCAGCAGACTACATATTGAATTATTTTTCCTAGAAAACAGATTTTGATATATCATGCAAATTGCAAATTTTCGAAATGTCAGATCCTGTTTTCTGGGGAAAAAATCTCATTTATTTGTTTTATTACTTTTTCAGCAGTGATTTACTGAAATTTGTCAGTGAATTATAATCTATAATTCATCAAGTGAATTATTTCATTTCGAACGTTTTGGCATCATAATTCTTAGGCGACATTGCTGACGTTGTTGGTACAGTGTAACAATAATAACAGTAGTTGACATTTCGCGGAAAATTTGATAAAATAATGGAAATCAGACTGCAATTTTCATGTCCAGTTGGCATTGTTGAGGAAAGACCGGCAACACAAATATAAAGTATGATTTTCTTGATAATCCAGTTTAACTTTCGTGACATTTTTGTGTCTGTATTTCAAGCACAGGATGATTTTTTGCATTAAAGTGAAAACAAGATGGGGACTGCAGTGATTTATTTACAATTTGGTTCTGTTGAGTCCCAAGGACTCACATGATTGAAATTCATTGAGTCCCATGATAAAATCATGAATCTGTAACATATTTTAGAGCAGTTTTCTACTGTATTTTGTTAGCCAAGGGACTCGCATATACAAAATTTGTGAGTCCCAGAGAAAAATTATAAGTACATGAAGCGGGACTCACAGGTAAAAAAAAATCACTGCGACTGATTTTCAAACTAAACCACACCTCTTGAAATTCCTGCACTGACTGGAACTATTTTGGTTAGAAATCACAGCAGCTGAATGTGAAAATTCAAAGGTAAAACATGAATGAAACTGTAATAAACAGTTTATTTGGTTGTTTTGATCGATTACGGAGAAATAATTCACTCGTATTCTAAGGTTTGCTTGTAAAAAACTCATTCGCTTTGCTCATTCGTTTTTTATGCACAAGCCTTAGAACACTTGTGGATTATTTCTCCATAGTCGATCAAAACAACCAAATAAACTCTATGTCTACCTAGAGAGTGGTGAAGGTTAAGAGTTTTAATCTGTTGTTTCAGTTCTGCCAATGCTACCCCAGAGTTTGAAGGGCGAGGAGGGGAGGAACTGGCTACAGAAATCAGCAACATGTTGACACGTGCCTATGACTGCCCAAGTTGCCTTGATCTCATGAAACTTTGTGTTGTCCCTGGTCAGCAGTGCTGGGTACTCTATATTGATGTTTTGGTAAGTAGATCACACATTTTATACATAGGCTTAGATAAGAGTGGGTATCGGGTTAATATTTTTCTTATTTTTCCATGAAAACGTATGTTGTTGGTACTCATTAGAAGCCCCTCAGTGAAGCTCCTCAATGTCAGCAATGTCGCCTAAATAAGAAAAATGTCATTACTTTTGGATTGAAAAAAAACACCTTAACTACAGCTACACATTTATATGAGAGTGGTGTCCTGAAAAAGCTCTTTCATTGATGGTACATTTGTACCTATAGAAGCGTTCGGGTGGGCGAGTGGTTGTGCTTCATACTTCAGATTGTGAGTGTCGGGTTCGAGTCCCACTGGAGACAGAATTCAGTTGAATGGCACTTCATTGCATAGAGCTTTACATTATCACCCTTCCATTGTCTCCCAAAGGGGGACGCAAACATTGTGGTATTAACCCTAGTCCTGCTGAAACCGGATATGTCCTGCTTTTGCAAACAGTGTAGATCCAGATCAGTTGGCTTCTGAAGAAGCCAGCTGATCTGGATCTGCACTGTTTGCTATTAAGTATGTGAATTTATATCAACAAGCTGGATCAAGTTATCTGATTGGCTGAAAATTAGAAATATGCACGGCATCTTAATTTATTCAGCAGGACAAGGGTTAATATATGTCCATGTTCTAACTGTCTTGGTCCCATGACTTTGTCATTCTTTACTTGATTATGTAACTCATTTATTATGTAAAAAAAAGTAGGGTTAGACAACAGAACAAACAGCCAACAACAGTAGCTTTTTAACTTGATATTTGTTATGATCAGTGCATTTCTGTATATCCGATACCTTTCATGTTAAGGAAAATACTGTTTTTATCTACTGAAGTAATAAAAAAAAAAAACGGTCGCCGGGAGTCACATAGTCTAGTTGTTCTAAAAATAGTTGTGTGGAAGTTGTTTAGAAACAATCATTAATGACTATTATATATAGAGCCGTTTTGGTTAGGTAAAGAGTAGATTGAGCTAAAACAGACAGTGTATTAAAGATAGACTTGTTTTTGAAAAATTTTATTACATTTCTAACAATGAATTACATGTACCTATTTTTCTTTATGAAAGAAAACCCGGTAATCCCCCACCAGTTAATTATTTCATTTCTTTATATGGATTGTTTTCATGCACTAATTAGTGATGTAATTCTGTGATGTAATTACATTGTAATTCATTTATTCAAGGATTGTGCAATCTTTTGCTTTCAATGCTTTAATAACATTCAATACAAAGAAAAATGTTTGAAAATATGATTATAATTTGAAATCTTTATTTATTATCTCAATTAGAACTGAAATTTGATAGCACTATTTGTTTTTGTTCAGCAGTTCAAGGCCGGGAATCCCTCATTAGCATATTAAATTCCTAGGCATCACAAACGTACAATATCCAACTAAAACACATTGTGTGTGGGGTGGGGGAGGGGGTGGGGTAAGAAATGTAATAAACTGTTTTTGATTGATTATGCAGAAATTATTCATGTGTGTTCTAAGGCTTTCATGTAAAAAAATTATAAGCTCACTCGATCTGACTGGAGACCAGGAGGTTGCAGGTTCAACCCCCGCCGAGGTCGGCAACAGTTTTTCGTGGAGATTGATCATGTAATATTTTCTACGGTCATTCACTGATCTGCTGATTCAAGAAGGGCAGTTGTCAATTTCTGGAGAAAGAATGTGCACAATACTGGTTAACTGCTTAGAGGACTAAGCCTGCCCAGTAAAAGTGTGGTTAGGTAAACTGACCGCGCTTGACATGACCCCATTGGATTGACTGGGCCGTAAAACTTCAACACAAACAAACACAAACACTCTATTTTTACATGGAAGCCTTAGAACACTAATGAATTATTTCTCCATAATCGGTCAAAACAAACAAATAAACCTGTATAATAATGACACACACCAGCAGATGTCACGTGACACTGCCTTTTGTGAAATCCTTGTTTAGACTTTGCACAATATGCTGTAATTGTTTGTTTTCCATTACTTTCCAGTTACTAGAGTGTGGGGGTAATCTGTTTGATGCTGCCTCTCTTGCTGTGAAGGCAGCTATATTTAACACCAGGTAAGAATTTACAGAGAACATTCAGATTTTTGTCCTGATTATCACTTTTAATTTGTCATGCAAAATGAATAAATGTATATTTCATGAGTGGCTTCACATTATTTACTTCATGAGATGACTATTATTTCATTGAATAAAATGAATAAATGTATATTTCTTGAGTGGGGAAGCAGCAAATGAAATATATATTTATTCACTTCACGAGATGAAGTAATAGTCAATTCACAAGTTTTATCATATATAAAACAAATCACATTCTAACTGGAAATGGACAAGTTCTTGACTCTCAGCCATTTTAACTAGCAGACAGCTAAAGTCCTTACTTTGTTTTAATAAACTTCTGAGCAACACAGATCATGATTTGTTTACCGTGTCAAGAAAGATAATCAGTGACAGTTGTTTCCCTTGCAGTACCGGTATTAACTTCGCTTTGACCATTAAATGTAAACCAAAAAAAAGTAATTTCTCAATGCTATATTTCACATGTGAAAATATCCACTTTTTCATAATGTGCATTATATTTGACTAATATTTTTCTATATTTCATTAATTTATATATTGCTGTGTCATGTGAAAACGTGTCTTCAGGTATATGCGTACAAGCAAAGTTCCAGATATGACAGGTCCAGGCAGTCTGAATAGGTCCTCCACTGTCCACAAACAGAATCATTAGATACTACAGATTCTAAGAAAGGAGACCTGGATGATTTGAACTTATGCATTGTGTGTATGTTCGAAGGCACTTTTTTGGCTCGTGCATCCCATGTTATAAATGGAGATGCTCCATGAGTAAGTAGGCAGTCATGAGCATAACCTCTACAAGTTAATTTTTGGACAGGTTTTTTTTTTTTAAAAAAAAAATCCTTTAGAATAGCGATATCCGGGCGGGCATCAGGCGTCGTCCCAGGTTAACCTTTTGGCTAGCCTTTTTTCAAAGTTATAAGTTACCTTTATTCTTTTCAAAGTTATAAGTTACCTTTATTCTTCAGTGGATTGCTGTCATATTTGGTAGGGATGAAGAGGAGGACCAGTAGGCATGTCATGTGCAAGAGACTTTCTTCATCTTGTAAAAAACAGTCCATAATGCCTTTTGGCATTTTTCTTGTTCTTTAACTTAATGCAGTTGTTATTTTGCCAGTTTAGCATGTATAACTTGTTTAAATTATATAGTCATTTTTCACCTCATATTCTGGAGTTATTGTAATTTTTATGGACAGACAGGTAATTTTCGCTGATGGATCTCTTACATAACTTGATGATTAAGCAGTGAAACTCTGTACGCATTGTCTAGAAATTTGTATGCAAGGCTCTTGAAGATCAGGAAAAAAGTTACTTTATGACTTATTACAGTTATTTTTGAATGATTTATTAATTTTACCTTGACATAAATAACTTGATACATTACCTAAACAAGTTGTTTTCTACAGCCACACTTTGAAATGACTGGCAGATAGGTAGTTTTATAAAATAAATTAACTTGTAGAGGTTATGCTCCTGGGCGCAGTTGTTCAAAGCTAACGATGTCGTTAGTTAACAATTCCTTAAAATTTAAATCGAGTGATACACAAATATGCTGAAATTTTTTGCTGAAAAAAATGTGAGTAGCTTTTGCAGTGCAAAAGCTACTCACATTTTTTCAGCAAAAACTATCAGAATATTGTATATTGAATCTGCTAAAACAGTTAACGAAATGACCCTTAACGAGCTCGTTAAGCTAACGACGCTTTGAACAACCGGGTCCTGACTCGTAAGTTTTCAGGTATTGCAAATGCTGTATTTACCATAAATATTCCGACAGACAAGTCTGCGTAGACCCAGATCATGATACACAATGTGGGAAAAGGGCTCTTATTGTCATATGTGAACAGCAAAGGTTCAGATCAACATGCACAGCCAAGCTGTCTGATCAGGGCATTCTCTGTTTGTCGACATATACTCCAGTGTCCATTGATTCTGTAGACTGTCAACAAAAACCCAGATCAGCCTGCTCAAATGTGCAGGCTGATCTGGGCCTATGTTGTCCAAAATTGCACCGGGGCTCTTTTTATGTGTTGTGCATCCTATGCCACAAAATGGATGATCTGGACATGCATTACCTGTATCTGCCTTAAAGCATCACGAAAACGCGCCTATACAATTTTGACCCCCTTAAACCCCACTTTTATATAGTAAAATTGGGGTTTACAGGGGTATATATTATTTTTCTTATTTCTGCTCAAAAACATAGATTGTGGGTACTAGTTAGAACCGCCTCGTTGAGGTGGTTCTAACGAGTACCCACAATCTATGTTTTGAGCAGAAATAAGAAAAATATCAGAATTTTTTATCCGATTTTTTTTCATTTTTAGGTGGCAAAATTTTCAGCATATTTGAATAAGCATGTTTTCGTAATGAGTATGAAGTCTGTTTTCTGTCTGCAGTATCCCAACATTAACAGTGAGCCAGGATGAGGGTCATGTAGAGCTGGAACTGTCCGATGATCCCTATGATGTGCAGAAACTAGATGTCAGTCAGGCTCCATGTGTTGTCACACTTAATAAGGTTTGTAGTAAGGCTGGCACAATTAATCCTTATCCTGCTGAAAAAATTAATTTAACCACACCCATTTCTGATTGTCCATTAATCAGATTACTTGAAATAATGTATTCATTCAATTCACAAACTGCATGACAAACAGTGTAAATTCTGATCAAATGGCTTCTTCAGGAGCCATCTGATCTGGATCTACACTGTTTGCAAAGGTAGGGGTTGTCGTGTTCAGCAGGATAATGGTTGATCAGATAATCAATTAATTGATTGATAAATACCACAAAAATGATTATCGTTGCAGATGTGCTAATAATCGATCATTTGATTTCTATGTGTGTTACTTTACCATATTTCCCTTAGTATTCAGCCACCTCATTTCCTTTCCATACTTTATCTACAATTTGAACAAGTATAATTTACCACCCAATGTTGTGTATAAAAATAACTGGATGAGTGGCAAACAGTGTAGACCCTGATGAGACACATTTTGTGGCATCCCATCTGGGCCTACACTATTTGCTCAGGCCTTTCTGACCAAATATATACAGTAAAGTATAATATATGGTAACAGTCATGCTCAGACAGACAGGTAAATTATGACCAAATCTTCAATGATTACTAATTGATTATCGATCACAGTGGCAGGACTGGTAATCAGTTATATTTTCAGCTCTGATTAGCCAGCCTTAGTTTGTAGTAATGTATTTACCAAAGTATTCAGACACCTTAACTCTCTCTTGCATACTGGAGAATGATCATGAAAGATTTTCTGCAGTTATTCTTTCCCTTCCGCTGATTCAAGAAGAGCAGTTGACAGTTTATGGCAACAAATGTGCACAAGTACTGGCTACCACAGAGGACGAAGCCTGCCCAGGTAAAGTGTGGTTAGGTAAACAGACCAGCTCAACATGACCTTAATAGTGTTGACTGGGCTGTTAAACTCAAACCAAAGCAAGTCTCTTACCATACATACCCTAAACTTTTAACAAGTCCTTTTAATCCCTGCTGATATGTCTAGTAACTGTAAGATCAGTGGCAAACAGTGTAGATCCTGATATGGGTCAGGCCCCAAGGTTATAAAACTTTTTTCATGCTCAACTCAGCTGAGCATAAAATTTATCCTGCTAATAAATCTCAAATTACTTACAAGTGTTAATTCTTTCTTGCTAAACATAGCTGAGCATGAAAATTTCTCTGCTAATAAATATGAAAATGCCAACTATTTTCATATTTATTAGCAGAGAAAATTTCATGCTCAGCTGAGTTGAGCATACCCTCGGGGTTTGGCCTGTCTCTCTGAGTAGTTAGAGTAAATATAGTATCATGGTAATCGCACATCTCAAGTAAAGGAAGTAAAATCAGATCTTTTTATAATAATTTTTCCACCCAAAATTTTACCGAGTGTGCACTCATTGGAATCACCTTGCCAAGGAGATTCTAGTACTGTATGTATCCATAAGATATGAAGTGGGCTAATCAAAGCCAAAATATGGTGTCTCAATGGATAGGGGGAATGAAAGTTGGTTTGCTGCATCTGGGTCACATGACTAAGATGGCTGCCACAACTTCTGATCATGAGGTCCCAGGTTTTAATCCCTTGGAAGCAGAATTCATCTTATGACTGTATGGTGGTGCTTCACAGAGCAACAGATAATTTTGTTGGCATTTGGGTATTTAACCCCATCAAAATTCAATCAACTGGGTAAAATGGTAGTTTCATTTTTTGGTTTGAGTAAAGATATCCCCCAAAATGAAAATTAATTGGGTAAAACTTATAATACTGTAGGAAAGAGCACAAAAAAGCCTGATTAGGTATTTAAAACATGGTATTTCATTATACCCTATTAATTTTATGATTATATTTGTCATATGAAGAATAAAAACACATATTATGTGCAGTAATCATGATATAAAATAGTAATCATATGGTTTTCTGGCCTTGAAACTTTAATTTTCACCCTTGAATCTGGAAATAATTGGGTTCTCTGTCAAATTAATTGGGTATCAATACCTAAGTTTTTGAAAATAATTGAGTATTTGCTCAAAACAGATGGGTATTTTACTCGGATACTCCCCTTATCTCTTGCCCTGGCTTCATTGCACAGAGCCTTTCATTATCACCTTTCCTTCATCTTAAAATGACTGAAATAATAATGAAAGGGATGTAAAACACCAAATCATCATCATAAGATATATTTTGGGTGCAAAAAAAAAACAAAAAAAAAACCCAAAAAATGGTCCTCAGATCTAGAGTTACCGTATCTAGTGTGTACTAATTGGTTGTATGTATCCAAAAAGTATATGCTTTGGGTACAAAATGAGTAAAAATGGTCCAAAGATATCATCTGACGAGACTTACCTTATCTGGTGCAGTTGACCATAATAACTCAGTCTATCCTGTTACTGTTTGTCCCCTGCAATGATAACTTTAAATGAGCATAAACAAAATCTAGGCCCAGTTGTTCAAAGCGTCGTTAGCTTAACGAGCTCATTAAGGGTCATCTTTAACTGTTATAGTGGATTTAATAAACAATATTCTGGTATTTTTTGCTAACAAAATGTGAGTAGCTTTTGCACTGCAAATTTTAACAAATCGTTAATTAAAGATGTCGTTAGCTTCGAACAACTGGGCCCTGATTTTTGGCATAGCTCTAGATAAGGTTTTGACCAGAAATGTTGATATTTTTCATTTGTCCACATAAAGATTTGTTTTTGGTACTCATTAGAAGTGCCTCAGCGAGTAGCAGGCCTCTGTTGCTCAGTCTGATGTGCATCCGACTGGTGATCAGGAGGCCATGGATTAGAGCCCTGCCAGGTCCGGCAACATTCTTTTGTGGAGATTGATCATGAAAATATTGTCTACTGTCATTCTCTCCCTTCTGCTGATTCAAGAAGGTGTTGTCAGTTTCTGGCAGAAGAATGTGCACAAGTACTAGTTAACCACTCAGAGGATTGAATCTGCCCAGGAACAATGTGGTTAGGTAACTTGACTGGCTCAACATTACCTTAATAGTGTTGACTGCAAACAAAACAACCAAATAGAGGCACTTCTAATGAGTATCCAAAACAAATCCTTTTGTCGATAAACAAGAAAAATATTTATCTGGATATCCCTTTTATTAACCTGAGCCTTGCCAGCCTCGGTGGCTCAGTTGGATGTGCCGTCCGACTGGAGACCAGGAGGTTGAAGGTTCAACCCCCGCCGAGGTCGCCAACATTCTTCCGTGGAGATTGATCATGAAATATTTTCTACGGTCATTCTCTCCCTTCCGCTGACTCAAGAAGGGCAGTTGTCAGTTTCTGGCGAAAGAATGTGCACAATACTGGTTAACCGCTTAGAGGACTAAGCCTGCCCAGTAAACGTGTGGTTAGGTAAACTGACCGCACTCGACATGACCCCATTGGGTTGACTGGGCCGTAAAACCTCAACACAATCAATAACCTGAGCCTTATAGTACAGACAGGCTCTGTAGTTCATCCGTGCATCTGTCTGTCCTCCACAGTCTTCAAACTCCATCTCCTCTGAAACCAATGGGCCAGTCAAAGTCAAATTTCATATGGAGCCTCAGTGGGTAGAGGGTACGAAAGTTTGTTCACCGCATCAGGGTCACATGACCAAGATGGCCACCATGCCCATATTTTGTAAAAATCCTTTAGAAATCCTCTTTTCCAGAACCAAAGGGCCAGTGCCCCTGGGGTTTGGTATGCGGCATTGGGGACATGGGCCAAATAAAGTTTTAAAAAAATGATCTTTCTAATGGAAAGGTCATTTTTTTTTTTTACATTCTCCTAAAGGCAAAATTTTAAAAATCTTCTTTTCTGAAACTAGAAGGCCCAGGCCTTTGATAGTTGGTTTGTAGCCCAGGGGTGACTTGTTTTACATTGACTCATATAGGGAAAACTCTTCAATGTCTTCTCCTCAGAATGGTGTCACAGTAGATAGGGGAAATGAAAGTTAGTTTGCAGCTTCTGGGTCATATGACTAAGATGGCTACCATGCCAATATATGGTGAAAACCCTTTAAAAATCATCTTCTTCGGAACTTAAGGGCCAATGGCTTTGGGACTCGGTATGCAGCATTGGGGACATGTGCAACTTCTGGGTCATATGACTAAGATGGCTACCATGCCAATATATGGTGAAAACCCTTTAAAAATCATCTTCTTCGGAACTTAAGGGCCAATGGCTTTGGGACTCGGTATGCAGCATTGGGGACATGTGCAAATAAGTTTGGAAAAAATATAACCTTATGTTGACCTTTACCTTTTTTATGGAAAGGTCAATGTTTTACATACTCCTATTGGCAAAACTTATAAAATCTTTTGACTGAAACTAGAAGGGCCAGGCCTTTGATATTTCGTATGTAGTTTCATCTAGTGGAGGCTACTAAGATTGTTCAAATTATAGTCCTGGGGTAAAAATATTGCCCCACCCCAGGGGTCACTTGTCAGTATGTCTACGGTAATTCTCTCCTTTCCACTGATTCAAGAAGGGCAGTTGTCAGTTTCTGACAAAAGAATGTGCACAAGTACTAATTAACTGCTTAGATGACTAAGTGTGGTTAGGTTAACTTGACATGATCCTTATGGGTTGACTGGGCTGTAAAACCTCAACACAAACAAGTTAAAAACAAAATCTGAACCACTGAGTTGTGTGAGCTAAAGCTCTCTTTTCTTCATGTACAAGTGAAACTGGAATGATACATGTAGTAAATATGTCAAATTGTTTTTCAGATCGGGCATTCCCATGTTGTAGATGCCAGTCAGAAAGAAGAGGCATGTTGTCTAGCCAGGTATACTCATTGCACTATAAACCTCAATTGTAATTATAGAGTGGGGGGGTGGGGAGCATATTGTATCACGACTGTCTGTATGTATATCTGTCCATCCCTTCCCTTTGTTCTGTCCCTATGTATGGAAAATGGTTTCCCTTCGATATCTTTTGAAAAGATTAGTGTATTGGGTTTATATTTTATTCACCTGTATATAATCATAAAATATAGGTCAAGTTCGATTTAGGGTAAACAATTATTTTGGGAGTTATGACCCTTTTTCAACTTCATTGTGCCGTCCATCTGTATGAAAAATGGTTTCGGTTAGATATCTTGAAACGATTACTGTATTGGATTCATGTTTTATTCACCGATATATAATCATAAAATGTAGGTCAAGTTCAATTTAGGGTAAAATCCATCAATTATTATAGGAGTTATGGCCCTTTTTTCAACTTCATTGTCCCATCCATATGTACAAAAAGTGGTTTCCGTTCGATATCTTTTGAAAACATTAGTGAATTAGATTCATATTTTAATCACAGGTATATAATCATAAAATATAGGTCAAGTTCGATTAATAGGGTAAAATCCGCCAATATTTATGGAAGTTATGGCCTTTGTTTCAACTTCATTTTTTGCAAAATGCTTGTTTCCAGGTGAGAATGGCCTCAGGGTGGGGGCATCTGTGTTATATTGACACATTTCTAGTTATAATTACAGAATTGGCAATTTCATGATTGCACCTTATTCTTGGGCATCATTCTGCAGGTTTTTACTGATTTTCCTTTAACCTTTTCAGCCCTGCAGACCACAATAGATATCTGTGCAAACAGTGTAGATCCTGATGAGATGGCCATCTCATCAGGATCTACACTGTTTGCCATTCTTTTTTTTATTTTAAACTAAAACCCCCTATTTGCATCAATGGACACTTCCAAATTCAAAGACGGAGTAGTCCACTTCAGAAACTTGGGGGGTGAAAGGGTTTATAACTCTATATAATTTTTTTTTTTCACAAGAACCATATTTACCTTAAGTATTTGGACAGACAAGGTTTAGCAAACAGTATAGACAGATCAGACATCACAAAAGGTGTTATCTGATCAGGGTCTACACTGTTGGCCGCTCACCCTGTAGATATTAGTCACATCAACATGTAGGGAAATTGACGTCCAAATCTTAGACAAGTATGGTATGGTATAATAAGGTGTCCCAGTACTTGGGGTAAATATGTTATTAGCTCACCTGTAGCAAAGCTCCAGGTCAGCTTATGCCATTGCGCGCCTTTTGTCCGTCATCATCCATCCATCTGTCTGTCCGTAAGCTTTTCACATTTTCAACAACTCCATCAGAACCGTCGAACAGATTGACTAAAATTTTGGTTATGGGGACTGGGGTGACTAGTAGATCAAAAATAGTTAAAATCATTCTGATCTGAAATCCAAGATGGTTGCCACCTTGGAAAATCTGTTTTGAACTTCTTCTCCAGAACCAAATGGCCACTTGACCGGAAACTTGGTAGGAAGTATCAGGGCAACTTGTAGATCAAAAAGTTATACCGTAATCATTCCAATCTGAAATCCAAGATGGCCACCATCTTGATAATCTATTTTGAACTTTTTCTCCCAACCGAAAGACAGTTGACTCAAAACCTGGAAGTATCGGGGTGATTTGAAGATTAGAAATAGCTAAAATATTTCTGATCTGAAATCCAAGATGGCCGCCATTTTGAAAATCTATTTTTGAACTTCTTATCCTGAACCAAAAGGCCAACTGACTCGAAACTTGGTAGGAAATATTGAGGTGACTTGTATATCCAAAAGAGCTACATTCATTCCAATCCAAAATCCAAGATGGCTACCACAGCTGCCATCTTGAAAATCTGTTTTGAACTTCTTCTCCTGAACCAAAAGTCCAGTTGACTTGAAACTTGGTAGGAAGTATTTTGGAGAGTTGACAATCAAAAATAGCTAAAATCGTTCCTATCCAAAATTTTTGGGGGTGACTTGTTGATCAAAAAAAGCTAAAATCTTTTCGATAAAAAATCCAAGATTGCCACCATGACAGCCAAAATATCATGGCGACTTGTAAATCAAAAATAGCTAAAATCATTCCGATCCGAACCTTATTGGGGTGACTTGTGTACCAAAAATAGCTAAAATTGTTTTGATCCAAAATCCAAGATGGCCACCATCTTGAAAATCTATTTTGAACTCCTGAACTGAAAGGCCAATTGACTCAAAACTTGGTTGGAAGTATCATAGTAATTTGTAAATCAAAAATAGCTAAAATCGTTCCAATCCAAAACTTTGAACTTTTTCTCTTGAACTGAAAGGCACATTGACTCGAAACTTGATAGGAAGTATCGGGATGATTTGTATGTAAAAAATAGCTAAAATGTTGCTGATCGGAAATCCAAGATGGCCGCCATCTTGAAAATCTTTTTTTAACTACTGAACTAGAAGGCCAGTAGGAAGTATCGTTGTGACTTGTAGATCAAAAATAGCTAAAATTGGAAATCAAAGATGGCCACCATGGTGGCCATCTTAAAAATCTATTTTGAACTTTTGAACCAAAAGTCTAATTGACACGAAACTTGATGGGAAATATCAGGGCAACTTGTAGATCAAAAATAGCTAAAATTGTTCTGATCCAAATTCCAAGATGGCCACCATGGCCTCCATCTTGAAAGTCTATTTTTGAACTTCTTCTCCTGAACTGAAAGGCTAATTGACTCGAAATTTGACAGGAAATATCATGGCGACTTGTAAATCGAAACTAGCTAAAGTCCGTCTGATCCAAAATCGAAGATGGCCACCATGGCCTCCGTCTTGAAAGTCTGTTTTGAACTTCTCCTGAAATGAAAGGCTGACTGTCAGACTCAAAACTTGAAAGGAAGTATCGGGACAACTTGTAGATAAAAAATAGCTAAAATAATATTGATCAGAAATCCAAGATGGCCACAGTCTTGAAAATCTGTTTTGAACTACTGAATAAAAGGCCAAAAGGAAGTATCGTTGTGACTTGTAGATCAAAAATAGCAAAATTGCTCCGAACTGAAATCCAAGATGGCTGCCACAGCCATAATCTTTAAAATCTTTTTTGAATTTCTTTTCTTGAATGGAAAGGCAGATTGACTCAAAACTTGGTGGGAAGTATCAGAGCAAGCTGTAGATATAAAATAGCTTAAAGAGTTCCCATTACTTGGTAGGAAGTATCAGGCTGACTTGTAGATCAAAAATAGCTTAATCATTCCAATCGGAAATCCAAGGTGGCTGCTAGGGACACCATTTTGAACATATACTTTGTAATTCTTCTGAACAGTAAAGCCAATTGACTCAAAACCTTGATTGGAAGTATTGAGGTGACTTTTAGATTAAAAATAGCTAAAATAATTCAGATTGGATATCCAAGATCATGCCCCCATGGTAGCTATCTTGTAAATTTGTTTTGAATTTCTTCTCCTGAATGGAAATACCAACATCGAAACTTTGTAGGACGTATTGGGCCAACTTGTAGATCAAAAATAGCCAAAATCTTTTCAGTCGGAAATCGAAGCTGGCTGCTATTACTGCCATCTTGAAAATCTGTTTTAAACTCCTGAACAGAATGGCCAATTGACTCAAAACTTGGTAGGAAGTATCAGAGCAACAAATCATTTCTATAAGAAATCCAGGACGGCTGCCATGAAAATATATTTTGATCCTCTTCTCCTGAACGAAAAATAGGATTGACTGGAAACTTGGTAGAAAGTATCATGGTGACTTGTAGATCAAAAATAGCTCAAATTGTACAGATTGGAAATACAAGATGGCCACCACGGCCGCCATCTTTAAAATCTAGAACCCAAAATAAAATTGACTCAAAACTTGAAAGGAAGTGTCGGGTGACTTGTAGATCAAAAATAGCAAAACTATTCTGATGGGGAATCCAAGATGGTATTTGGGTGAATTGTTCCAGGTGAGGGATGTTTGACCCTAAGAGCCTCTAGTTTTATTAATTTCTTGCTTGTGCTTCAGCCTCAAAATTCACAAACATAAATATACCTCAAACTTGTGTTTGGAAACAGCTGACTATCAGACAATCATTGATTTTATCAACCTGACAGTAATTGACCATTGTTAACTAACAGAGAATGTATAATCTTTGTTATATCAGACTTTTATATCTATTTATGGCTATTTTCAGCCTGTTTCTTGTTTTAGGCTATACATGTATATGTATATAGACTCATTAAATGGATTGCACCATGCAAAAACATGTCTTTGAGCATATGTGGACAGCAAATCCATGCAGCCAACTGATCTGGATCTACACGGTTTGCCAGAAGCCAACTGATCTGGATCTACGTTTGCAAAGGCAGGGTTTATCCGGGTTCAGCAGGACTAGGGTTAATACATGTATGTACACAATGTAATTTCAGCTTACATGAAGTAGCTAAATGATTTATATTGGCTTATGTAATAACACTGATATACCTGGCCTTGTACATGTATTTACTTTCTACTCATCAGCAGTGCTGACTTTGTGAATTACACACTAGAACCTAATGTTTTATTTGTTAAAAAAAGCAGAGTTTTTGTTATTTTGCCAGGTTTTTATCTGCTAAACAAATGATAGAGAAAAAAGAATCTGATTTGTGTTGTGGGAAAGGTGTCTTTGGGGCATATGCAGACAGTGATGGCTCAGATCAGCCTGCATATTTGCACATAATTGCACAGTCTGATGAAGGCCTTTTCTGCCCGCTCACAGAACTTTTAGAAACAGGAGAATATATTGATGTACATGTCGAGGGTTGAGCGCAAGACTGTAGTAACTCAAACATATTTTTGAAACCCTTGTTTAGGGGACAAGTTTGACCCCTTTGTAAACAATGCAAAAATATAGGTGCCATTGCTCATACGAGCAATGGCACCTAAATTTCCATTGTTTACAGAAAGAAATGTTGTAATCTTCATAACGCCTTCATGTTGAGGAGATTAAGTATTGGGAAAACCAACCATCTGATTTGCTACAGTCTTGCAATCAACCCTCGATGTGTAGCAAATGTGCTTTTTAATGTCTGTTTATGCAGCTTCTCTTGCTGATCTGGATCTTTATTGCTAATATGTAACTCCTATCCTCATGGTTTAGGTAATTTATTTCCGTACCTAATTTGTTTGTTTTTTTGTTTGGAAACACAGTGCCAATAATCAGAAGGTTTTAGGGAATCTTCTAGAATATGCCAAGAAATAGTAAAGCTCTCATAGCACCAGATCAGGTGAATATGGCCCAGCGCATGACAAAATGAAGAGTAAGACTTGTACAACCAATGAAGACTCAGATCAGCCTGCGTATCTGCACAGTCTGATCAGAGTCTTTTCTGATCGCATGCCTTCTACAGCCTCCTAGCTGTCCAAAGAGTGATAAATGAGGACCTTTGTCATACTGGGTGGATGTACAGGATGATCTGATTATTTGCTGGTCATACAAGTCTTATTGAAGGTTTTATCATGCACTGGCTCACATGTTGATATGTTGTTTTAGGATTCCCCCCCCCCCCTCCCCCTCTTTGTGTTTTTGGGGGGCGGGGGTGTTCTGTTTTCAGGTTGTATGTCCATTACATTTCAGTTTCTGCTTCTTATCTTACTACACATTTTATAATAATCAGAAGGTAGTCATTACCTTGTGAGGTGGGAGGGGGATTGGGGATCTTATAAGCACTGCTTATTGACACTTCTTGTTATTATTACCATGTTTTAGAGAAATTCCTGTAATAAGCGCAAACAGTGCAGACCCATATCAGACACCGCAGAATGTGGGGTCTGATCTGGGTCTGCTCTGTTTGCCAATTATCCTTTAGTGGGTTTCCCAACTAAAATTGGTTAATATTTCAGGTTAATGTTGAGTGTGACAGAGAACGGTACAGTAACAGCCATGAAGAAAGAGGGTTCAGGGAGTCTGGATATATCTAGTGTAGAAGACATGTTAGAGGTATACATGCTACTGAAGGTGAATGGATACACTTTCAGGGGAGACAACTCAATCAAAATGGTTTGCCTCCCTTCCGGAAAGAAACTATTCTAAAAGAAAAGAATTCTCTCCCTTTTAGAGTAGACCCTTTTCTGATCATTACCCAAGAGCGGAAGGGGTTTGGCATGCAATAAAGCAAATAGGAATTCACAAAAGTTGTCTCCCTTGGCAGAAATGTCAAAAAATGAAGCAAGTGTATCCAGCCTCATTCAATGTCAGGGCAATGGAAGCCTGTCTAATGTCATGTGGAACGTAAGGCCATCTAGCAAAGCATTAGTTAACCCTTGTCTTGCTGAACCTGGATATGCCCTGCCTTTGCAAACAATGTAGATCTAGATCAGTTGGCTTCTGAGAAGCCAACTGATCTGGATCTGCACTGTTTGTCACTAAATATGTGGATTTGTATCCATAACCTGGATCAAGCAATCTGATTGGCTGAAAATCAGAAGTTGGTGTGGCATCTTAATTTATTCATCGTGACAAGGGTTAAGATTATAATTTAGGATAACTTTTATTTTTGCTTCCAAAACAAATATTTTGGATACTCTGACATTGGAATTGCCTTAATGAGGCAGTTGGAATTGCTCCAATAACAGTGAGTACCTACAAGAGATATTTTAATGCGAAAATAAGACGTTTTTCTTTTAATTTCTCCCTTTATCGTCACCTATGACTTGGTCATCAGGGACTTACTGGCTGGCTGTTTGGCTTTGACATGGGAACAGTAAAGGTTTAATTGGTCTGTATGAATCTGACACATATGGTGCATACAGTTAGTAGGTTTTCTTCTGACTGCCTTATACATACACCTTCTGGTAATTTATTATGTAATATCTAATTATAATATCACTTTTTGGAGTTCCATTGTAAACTGACATATCAGAATGCCTTAGCATGACTGGCAATGCTTCAGTGTACCAAAATGTACTTTATGGATAATGATTAGAACAGTCCTGGTGATGCAATCTGTAAGGATACCCACAACATTTTATGGTTCCAAAATGTTACTGGTACTCATTAGAGTTGTCTTAGCAAGGATATACTAGTGAGTACCTTCAGTATGTTTTGAGGCACAAAAATAAAATAAAGAAAATGAATTGCATTCCACCTTTATCTGGAGTTAATACCTAGTGATTAGATCACAATGAGAAACTAACATGCATGTACCTAAAGGAAAGATACAATGAGGAGCAATATCCAATAGCTTGATGTCTTACTTTGATATATCAATCCCAGTGACAGCTGTTCAGTTCTCATTCTCTGCCTTAGCTGTTCAGTTTCACAGAAAACCACATCGTAAAACATACATTTAAGTACTTCCATCATAACCCTAAGTGTTAGGACAAACAGGTCTGAGCAAACAGTATAGACCCTGATCAGACCTTGCATTTTGTCAGACTTTGCCAAATGCAGTCTGATCAGGGTCTGTACTGTTTGCTCAGACCTGCTCAATCTATACTGTTTTCAGATACATCAACAGGTAGTAAAATGCAGGGCAAGAGATAAGGGGAGTATCCGAGTAAAATACCCATATGTTTTGAGCAAATACTCAATTATTTTCAAAACTTGGGTATTGATACCCAATTGATTTGACAGAGTACTCAATTATTTCCAAATTCTTGGGTGAAAGTTACAGTTTCAAGGCCAAAAAAGCACAAGGCCACAAATGATTTCTATTTTATATTCTGATTACTGCACATAACAGGTGTTTTTATTCTTCATATGACAAATACTATCATAAAATTTATAGGATATAATGTTTAAAATATCTAAATCAAGCTTTTTGTGCTCTTTCTTTCTGTTTTATAAGTTTTACCCAATTTATTTTCATTTTGAGGAGTATCTTTACTCAAACAAAAAAATAAAAATATGATTTTACCCAATTGATTAAATTTTGATGGGGTTAAAAATCCAAATGCCCCCAAAATTATCTGTGGCTCTGAAAATGGATATGTTCGAATTTTAGGATAAGTTTGTTAAGGTGTCAAGGTGTCCCAATATTTAGGGTAAATATGGTAAATTGATTTAGTCCATCTTCCAAGATGGAAAAACAATTCCACTCGACATTTTTTGTGGTACTCTAAGAAAAACATCAATTTTCATACTATTTCTATACAGATGGCAGATTTAGATTTGGCCTAGGCATCTGTGCAGTCATTTATGTCATTTCCTGTATATTTCTGGCAAAAGTATGAGCACAATACTCGTTAACCGCTTAGAGGACTAAGCCTGCCCATGCTCGACATGACCCAGTTGGGTTGACTGGGCCGTAAAACCTTAATACAAAGAAAGAAAGTTCCTGTGTAGCAGTAGGTTCTAAAGGATAGTGTTGTGGTATGGTTTCAAGTTTGGACGTCTGCGTGTACATCCATCTGTATTTCCTTTTCCACATGATAACTTGAGTAAATGTCTCAAATGAATTTTCAGCAAACATGGTACATGTATTTACATTAATATTGTAGAGATCTGATTTGGGATTGCTAATGAGAAAAGTCTGGTTTTGAGTTATATGCTTACCATATGATAGTGGCCTGGTATTACCGTTTCACATTTTTATTGATAAAATGAAATTGATATGCCTTCTTAAGCTCAGAGAGTTGCAGAAATGATCCACAAGAAGAGAATGATGCATTGGAACAAAGTACTGGATGTTTTGTCACTTTTCCGATGACCTACATTTCTGCAGGATGGTTGATTTTTAACTCAGCAGTATTGGCTGGTCAGAAAAGCTCCTCCATATAAACAAGAGGACCATGAAGGTCCTATATCGCTCACCTGACCAAACAGATTTGCATATTTACTGTTGAAGTTTCAGCCAAGTTCACTGCTCTAGGATTTTTGTATAAACTTTATAGCACTAACCACCCCCACCCCCCTCCACCACACCCCCGGCCATGTTTTTTTACAAATCTTGACAACTTGAACTGAATCTTAAAAGAGGGTCACCAAAGGAACATTTCTGCCAAGTTATATTGAAATTGGTCCAGTGGTTTAAAAAGTTTTATATAGCTATAAAGCCCTACGCCCTAACGGCCATGTTTTTCGACGAATCATGAAAGCTTTAACAAACTTGGTAGAGGGTCACCAAAGGAACATTCCTGCCAAGTTATATTGAAATCTGTTCATTGGTTTCTGACAAGAAGATTTTTAAAGTTTTCTATTTAGATATATAGGAAAAATAAGCCCCACCCCATGGCAGCCATGTTTTTTGACGAATCATGACTGCTTGTACAATCTTGATAGAGGTTCACCAAAGCAACATTCCAGCCAAGTAATATTGAAATCGGTCATGGGGTATGTGACAATAAGAATTTTAAAATTTTCTATGCAGATATAGACGAAAAATAGGCCCCGCCCCCCTGGGGGCCATGGTTTTTGACATATCATGAAGGCTTGAACAATCTTGGTAGAAGGTCACCAAAGCAACATTCCTGCCAAGTTAATTGAACTCGGTCCAACTGTTTCTTACGAGAAGATTTTTAAAGTTTTCTATATAGATATATAGGGAAAATAAGCCCCGCCCCCTAGCGGCTATGTTTTTTGATGAATCATGACGGCTTGAACAATCTTTGTAGAGGGTCACCAAAGAAACATTCCTGCCAAGTTGTATTGAAATCGGTCCACTGGTTTCTGAAAAGAAGATTTTTTAAGTTTTATATATAGATATATAGGGAAAATAAGCCCTGCCCCCGGCAGCCATATTTTTTGACGAATCATGATTACTTGAACAATCTTAGTAGAGGGTCACCAAGGAAACATTTCTGCAAAGTTATAATGAAATCAGTTCAGTGGTTTCTGACAAGAAGAGTTTTAAAGTTTTCTATAGATATATAAGGAAAATAAGCCCCGACTCCTGGCGGCCATGTTTTTTGACGAATCATGACGGCTTGAACAATCTTGATAGAGGGTTACATAAGAAACATTCCTGCAATGTTACATTGAAATCGGTCAAGTGGTTTCTGAAAAGACTATTAAAATTTTCTATATAGATATATAGGAAAATAAGCCCCGCCCCCTAGTGGCCACGTTTTTTGACAAATCATAACGGTTTGAACAATCTTGGTAAAGGGTCACCAAGGAAACATTTCTGTGAAGTTATATTGAAATCAGTCCTATGGTTTCTGACGACAAGATTTTTTTCAAGTTTTCTATATAGATATATATGGAAAATAAGCCTCGCACCCTCTAGAGGCCATGTTTTTTGACAAATCATGACGGCTTGAACAATCTTGATAGAGGGTCACTAAGGAAACATTTCTGCCAAGTTATATTGAAATCGGTCCAGTCGTTTATGACATGAATTTTTTAAAGTTTTCTATACAGATATATATGAAAAATTAACCCCGCCCCCTAGCGGCCATGTTTTTTAACGAATCATGGCGGCTTGAACAATCTTGGTAGAGGATCATTGAAGAAACATTACTGTAAAATTATATTGAAATCCGTCCAGTGCTTTATGACAAGAAGATTTTTAAAGTTTTCTATATACATATATAAGGAAAATAAGCCCCGCCCCCCTGGCGGCCATGTTTTTTGACAAATCCAAATGTCTTGAACAATCTTGGTAGAGGATCACCAAAGGTACATTTCTGCAAAATCATATGGAAATCGGTCCAGTGATTTCGGACAAGAAGATTTTTAATGTTTTCTATACAGATATATAGTGAAAATAAGCCCCGTCCCCTGGCAGCCATGTTTTTTGACAAATCCAAATGGCTTGAACAATCTTGGTACAGGATCACCAAAGGAACATTTCTGCAAAATTATATTGAAATCGGTCCAGTGGTTTCGGACAAGAAGATTTTTAAACTTTTCTATATAGATATATAGTGAAAATAAGCCCCGCCCCCTGGTGGCCACGTTTTTTGACGAATCCAAATGGCTTGAACAATCTTGCAACAGGATCACCAAAGGAACATTTTTGCAAAATTATATTGAAATCGGTCCAGTGGTTTGGACAAGAAGATTTTTAAAGTTTTCTATATAGATTATATAGGGAAAATAAGCCCCGCCCCCTGGCGGCCATGTTTTTTGACGAATCCAAATGGCTTGAACAATCTTGCAACAGGACCACCAAAGGAACATTTTCGCAAAATTATATGGAAATCGGTCCAGTGGTTTCGGACAAGAAGATTTTTAAAGTTTTCTATATAGATATATAGGGAAAATAAGCCCCGCCCCCTGGCGGCCATGTTTTTTGACGAATCCAAATGGCTTGAACAATCTTGCAACAGGATCACCAACGGAACATTTCTGCAAAATTATATTGAAATCGATCCAGTGGTTTCGGACAAGAAGATTTTTAAAGTTTTCTATATAGATATATAGGGAAAATAAGCCCTGCCCCCTGGCGGACATGTTTTTTGACGAATCCAAATGGCTTGAACAATCTTGGTAGAGCATCACCAAAGGAACATTTTTGCAAAATTATATTGAAATCGGTCCAGTGGTTTCGGACAAGAAGATTTTTAAACTTTTCTATATAGATATATAGGGAAAATAAGCCGCGCCCCCCTGGCGGCCATGTTTTTTGACGAATCGAAATGGCTTCAACAATCTTCCTAGAGGATCACTAAAGGAACATTTTTGCAAAATTATATTGAAATCGGTCCAGTGGTTTCGGACAAGAAGATTTTTAAACTTTTCTATATAGCTATATAGGGAAAATAAGCCCCGCCCCCTGGCGGCCATGTTTTTTGACGAATCCAAATGGTTTGAACAATCTTGGTAGAGGATAACCAAAGGAACATTTCTGCAAAATTATATGGAAATCGGTCCAGTGGTTTCTGACAAGAAGATTTTTTAAAGTTTTCTATATAAATATATAGGGAAAATAAGCCCCGCCCCCTGGCGGCCATGGTTTTTGACGAATCCAAATGTCTTGAACAATCTTGGTAGAGGATCACCAAAGGAACATTTCTGCAAAATTATATTGAAATCGGTCTAGTGGTATCTGACAAGAAAATTTTTAAAGATTTCTATATAGATATATAGGGAAAATAAGCCCCACTCCCTGGCGGACATGTTTTTTGACCAATCCAAATGTCTTGAACAATCTTGGTAGAGGATCACCAAAGAAACATTTCTGCAAAATTATATTGAAATCGGTCCAGTGGTTTCTGACAAGAAGATTTTTAAAGTTTTCTATACAGATATATAGGGAAAATAAGCCCCGCCCCCTGGCGGCCATGTTTTTTGACGAATCCAAAAGGCTTGAACAATCTTGGTAGAGGATCACCAAAGGAACATTTCTGCAAAATTATATTGAAACTGGTCCAGTGGTTTCTGACGAGAAGATTTTTAAAGTTTTCTATATAGATATATAGGGAAAATAAGCCCCGCCCCCTGGCGGCCATGTTTTTTCACGAATCCAAATGTCTCGAACAATCTTGGTAGAGGATCACCAAAGAAACATTTCTGCAAAATTATATTGAAATCGGTCTAGTGGTTTCTGACAAGAAGATTTTTAAAGTTTTCTATACAGATATATAGGGAAAATAAGCCCCGCCCCCTGGCGGCCATGTTTTTTGACGAATCCAAAAGGCTTGAACAATCTTGGTAGAGGATCACCAAAGGAACATTTCTGCAAAATTATATTGAAATTGGTCCAGTGGTTTCTGACAAGAAGATTTTTAAAGTTTTCTATATAGATATATAGGGAAAATAAGCCCCGCCCCCTGGCGGCCATGTTTTTTGACGAACCCAAATGGCTTGAACAATCTTGGTAGAGGATCACCAAAGGTACATTTCTGCAAAATTTTATTGAAATCGGTCCAGTGGTTTCTGACGAGAAGATTTTTTGAGTTTTTAGTTAAAAAATCTATTTTTAGCTTCTGTGACCTAGATATGCAATGGACCGGAACCATTTGAACAACTTTGAAAGAGGATCAACCAAGGATCATTCCTGTGAAATTTGGTCAAAATCCAATCAGTGGTTTAGGAGGAGATGTAGTTTAAAGATTGTGAACGGACGGACAGACGACGACGACGACGGACGGTGAGTGATCACAATACCTCACCTTGAGCCTTCGGCTCAGGTGAGCTAAAAATGGGTGTGACGAAATCTAAGCAAAGTTGTAGCGAACAGATTTTTTTTTTTTTTTTTTTTTTTGTTGTAGGGGGTTGAGGGGTATTTTTTTTTAGGGAAAATAAGACTAGACATTTGATGTGAATTGTCTGCTAGGCAGACATGAGTCATAAAATTTCAAGCCTTATTTCCTCCCAAAAATATCCCCAAAAAATCAAAGTGTCATCTGTTGCAATTGAGATCAGCACTTTAAGGGTTAAGCTTCTACTGAAAACACCCTAGTTCTCAGAGAATCTTCCTAAATCCAAATCCTTATCAGGAGCTCTGAATATTACATAGTTATAGTTATAGTGTTTGTTTATGTGTTAGTTTATTTAATTGACATGTATGATCATGTACATGTATTGTAAATGTAATTAGTAACTTATATTTTATTTTCAGACTGGTAAGCGAGTAGGTCAGAGTCTAAATAAGAGTTTAATGGAGATCCTTGCTACAGACAGCAAACCAGTCAAAAAGAAAACAGTAATTGGTTTCCTCAGATAACCCAGTTCATAATGGAACTGCTCCTTGCAACAGACAACAAACCAGTCAAAAAGAGAAATAGTGATTGGTTTCCTCAGATAACACAGTTCATAATGAAACTGCAAGATGTGGACCACTCAAAGCTACCCAGTCTGGTTTCTCTAGATAATGCAGGGACACAAATTATCAAACTTACCAGAGTGCCGGGTATTGACAGGATTTCTCAAAGGAAAATACATGTACATAGCTCAAGATAAGAGGGGATATCCAGAAAATATTTTTCTTGTTTCTCCATGAAAAACATGTTGCAGGTACTCATTAGAAGCACCTCGCTAGTACCCACAACATAGTTTTCGCAGAGAAGTAAGAAAAATATCTGGGCCCAGTTGTTCAAAACTAACGATGTCCTTAGTTAACGTATCATTAAAACTTTGATGATTAAATATGGCATATACCCTAATATTTTTGCTGAAAAAATATGAGTTTTGCAAAAGCTACTCACATTTTTTCAGCAAAAATACATGTGAATTAGATATTGTACTTACTAGAACAGTCAACATTTTGACAACTAAGGAGCTTGTTAAGTTAACCATGCTTTGAACAACTGGGCCCTGTACTTCTTGGTTGAAAAAAGCGCCTTATCTGCAGGTGTTCAAATATTGACAGTGGCAAGCATGGCAGTAAGTAAGGATACAGACATAAATGTATACAGGCAAATGAGCGACAGGGACTGCAGTCTGATCAGGGCCTGGGGATGCACAGTCTGATCAGGGCCTTTGCTTTCTGCTAGCAGAATCATTGAGTACTATTGAATGTATGAATGGTGAACAAAAGCCCGGAAGAGACTTTGGGCAGGGTGATCTGAATCTGGGCACTTTGTGCATGCTTGAAGACACGTTTTCACTTGACAGGACCTATGTACTATTGGGTACATCAAGCAAATGCAAGTTTCCAGCCTGTGTGAAAGGCAAGACTCAGACCAAATCCATGTTTCTCTGAAGATATATTCTATCAATCTAAGTAAGAGGACAATACAGGGCCTAATCACACTGAGCTGGCTGATTAACCCTTGTCATACTTAATGACAAACAGTGCAGATACAGATCAGTTGGCTTCTTCTTCAAAAGCCAACTGATCTGGATCTATACTGTTTGCAAAGGCAGAGTATATACAGGTTCAGGCCTGCCCCGGTGGCTCAGTTGGATGCGCCATCCGACTGGAGACCAGGAGGTCGCGGGTTCAACCCCCGCCGAGGTCGGCAACATTCTTTCGTGGAGATTGATCATGAAATATTTTCTACGGTCATTCTCTCCCTTCCGCTGATTCAAGAAGGGCAGTTGTCAGTTTCTGACGGAAGAATGTGCACAATACTGGTTAACCGCTTAGAGGACTAAGCCTGCCCAGTAAACGTATGGTTAAGTAAACTGACCGCGCTCGACATGACCTATTGGGCTGACTGGGCCGTAAAACCTCAAGACAAATCCTTGTTTCTCTGAAGATATATTCTATCAATCTAAGTAAGAGGACAATAAAGGGCCTAATCACACTGAGCTGGCTGATTAACCCTTGTCATGCTGAATAAATTAAGATGCCACTCCCACTTCTAATTTTCAGCCAATCAGATTGCTTGAATGGGACTGTTGCTGTAAACTGGCTTACTTAATGGCAAACAGTGCAGATCCAGATCAGTTGGCTTCTTCTTCAAAAGCCAACTGATCTGGATCTATACTGTTTGCAAAGGCAGGGTATATACAGTGCAGATCCAGATCAGTTGGCTTCTTCTTCAAAAGCCAATTGATCTGGATCTATACTGTTTGCAAAGGCAGGGTATATACAGGTTCAGCATGACAAGGTTAAGGCCTTTTTATCTGCGTAAGACATTTGGGGACTTGTATTTTCTAAGAACAAGTCATGAAAAGATGCAGCTGAAAATTACCAGTATCTTTAATAGTATCTATATTTACCAACAAACAACAGCAAACACAAAACACTGGCCAATAAATAAAAGGCATATGTACAGGCTGTGGCAAAAACTTATAATATCTACTCTAAGTATTTGGACTGACAAACCTGAGTAAACAGAGTAGACCCAGATCTGATGCTGCAGCAGCATCTGTTCATGGTATACACTGTTTAGCACTCGGACAGCAGGTTTTAGACACACCAATATGGTAAAGAGTTGAGGTGTCTGAAAATTTACATACGTACGGTTAAGTGAAAAGAACCTGAAATTAACTGCGCTATGGTAAGTGACTTTTTGTAAAACACAATCATCACGAAAACATGCCTATATAATTTTGACCCCTTTAAACCCCACTTTTATATAGTAAAACTGGGGTTTACAGGGGTATACATTATTTTTTTTCTTATTTCTGCTCAAAAACATAGATTGTGGGTACTCGTTAGAACCGCCTCGCCGAGGCGGTTCTAACGAGTACCCACAATCTGTGTTTTGAGCAGAAATATGAAAAATATCAGATTTTTTTATCTGAAAATTTTCAGTTTTTGGAGGTGAATTTTTCTACCTATTTGAATAGGCGTAATGGATTATTACATAACTCCAGATAGAAAAGGCTTTTTTACAGCTTAACCAACTATTTTTCTTATTTTTCCATGAAAAATATGTTGTGGGTACTCATTAGAAGCACCAAGGGCTTCTTATGAGTACCCACCATGTATGCTTTTGTGCAGCAGTAAGAAAAATATTTTCATTGGTCTAGATCAGGGCCCGGTTGTTCAAAGCGTTGTTAACTTAACGAGCTTGTTAAGGGTCATTTCGTTAACTGTTTTAGCAGATTCAATATACATGTACAATATTCTGATATTTTTTGCTGAAAAAATGTGAGTAGCTTTTGCACTGCAAAAGCTACTCACATTTTCTCAGCAAAAAATTTCAGCATATTTGTGTATCACTCGATTTAAATTTTAACAAATCCTTAACTAACGACATCGTTAGCTTTGAACAACTGGGCCCTGAGAGACATCCAGGGCCCAGTTGTTCAAAGCATTGTTAGCTTAACAAGCTCATTAGTGGTCAAAATGTTAACTGTTTTACATAGTACAATACTTAATTCACACGTATTTTTGCTGAAAAAATGTGAATGCAAAAGCTACTCACATTTTTTCAGCAAAAATATTAGCATATATGACATATTTACTGATCAAAGTTTTAACAATACATTTACTAACAACATCGTTAGTTTTGAACAACTGGGCCCAGATAAATATTTTCTGTATTTCTTGATTAAAAGGTGTTATGGGTTCTCATTAAAACCACCTCTCTGGGGTGCTGCTAAAGTGTACCCACAACATGTTTCCATGGAGAAATAAAACTGTCAATATTTTATTTATAGAAAAAAAGCATCTTATCTGGAGATATGACAGTCCATAGCTCTAGCTAAGAACTGTAAACGGAACAATACTTAGACGAGTCCCACGAAGTTAAAATGTTCCTTTGGGTCATGTGCAGACAGGGAAGGCCAAGATCTGATTGCAGGGATGTACAGTCTGATCAGGGTCTTCACTGTGTGCGAACAGAACCATTGGATACCATAGAAGTTTGCAATGAAGAGCAAATGCCTGGATGAGAATTTGCCCATGCGCAGGATGATGTGAATCTGCATTTTTTGGCCTGTTTGATGAAGCTTTTTACCTTTTTGTTGTTGTTTTTTATATACCCATGAAAGCATACACTGTGGGGACTAACCCAGCGGGCGCATGACCTTAATACGACGTCGCCTCAACGTCGATGCAACATCAAGACGTTGCATCGACGTTGAGCCGACGTTGTATAAATGTCATGTGCCCGCTGGGAAGAAGTGCCTTGCTGAGTCACAGTGTAGGCATTCAGGAGAAAAAAGGAGAACATATTAAACCAAAATAAACTGACAGTTTTCTTATTTCTCCATGTAAGGAAATAATTGGTAAACATATACATTGCCTGAGGCAACTCTAATGAATGCCCACAATATATGTTTTAATGAAGAAAGAATAACATAATAAACCAGAAATGACAGTTTTCTTATTTCTCCTTTAATCCATTGTAGGCTGAATAGACTCTCCCACACTATATATGGGAAGAGTCCAATTTCAGGTATGTCAGGCTATGTAATTTAGGTATTCTTAGAGAAAAATGAATAAATAAACTATTTACAAACAGTGAAGACCCTGATCAGATGCTGCAATCTGATCAGGGCCTGCACTATTTGCCAAATACCCTTTTATGGGTAACGGGTAAAAACAAACACAGTAAGTATTCATTAGAATTGCCTTATTGAGGCAATATGAATATCTGTATATAACATAGCTCCAGAGAAGAGGCGTTTTTCAACCAAAAAGTACAGATAGTTTTTTCTTATTTCTGCACGAAAACATATATTGTGGGTACTCGGAAGCTCTACTGAGTACACATAACATATTTTCATGTAGAAATAAGAAATATGTTTACCAGATACCCCTTTTATCTGGATCTATGATATATTTTTGTGGTGAATACGAAAAACATTTATATGGATACCCTAGATATCTAAAGCTATATTACACTGAAAAAAAGTCAGGAGCACTGCTGATAACAGCACAAACCTTCACTGGACTGCCAAAATTGGGTACCTTTTTTACTTGGCGTGGCCATCTAATCTACATAATCATGATCTTCCTAATTTACACAAACATGCTTTTAGAGAAATGGATACATTTTCGGTGGAGGCAATGTCAAAGTTGTTTTTGCCTCCCTTCTAAAAAGAGTCTACTCTTTAGCGTAGGCCTCTTTCAGAAGGGCTTGGTAAAAGGAAGTCACAAAAAATGTTATATAAATGGCAGAATGTGAACTGATTGTGAATGGATATACCTTAACTCATGGAAAAAATATCAGCAGACAACATTTTGAAATATTTTTTTCTAATTTTTTCCACAAAATAGGCTTTAACATTTCATGCAAATTGTCTCCTTCAATTTTCATGAAATGTCAAATCCTGTTTTCTGAGAAAAACATTTCAAAACGTCACCTACTGAAAATTTTACCTAGAGTGCTAAACATTAAAGAATATTTTGTTGAGACATTTTGCCTCCCTTTTCAAAGGGAGACCACTCCACCAGAAGAGAATTTGCTACCCTGGTAATTTGAATCCCTTCTCAAAGGTGACTATTTTAAAAATAAGAATTTGCTCCCATGAGGTGGCAAATTCTTTCCATCAAGAGTAGCCACTTTTGAGAAGGGAGGAAAATATTTCTAGGTCAGAATGATCTACCTTGCAACATATTAACATTATTGGACACCATGATGCATCATAATGAAATTATAACTCTTAAACCATGATGTATCATAATAACAGTATCCTTTAAATCATGATGCATCATAATACAATTGTACTCTTAAACCATGATGCATCATAATATTAACACTTCGACCATGAGGCATTGTTATAAAATCATTAGACTTTTCAACCAAGATGCAAATTATTAGACTATTAAACCATGATGCATCATAATAAAAATTAACACTTAAACCATGATGTATCATAATGATATGATTAGAAATATTAAACAATGGTGTACCATAATAAAATTATTACACATAAAATCTTAACAACATATATTAGATATTTACAATGAACTTTTGTCCTGCTAATTTTTTATTAACTTATAATGTGTGTAAAAATAAACACCTAAAATAAAACAATATATCCATATTCCATTTTGTAAACAATATACTATATGAAAAAAATTTAAAACAAGCCACTAGAGTATAAATTATTATAACTGTAAAAATAATCTTTCATAGCTCCTGATAAAGTTGGTAGTCGAACCTCAATGGCTCGAACATCTTTGGGACCAGGCAAACTTGTTCAAGACATGGGTAGTTCTAGCCAATGAGAGTTAATCAATTAGCCACGGTAAATGAGCCATCCGTATCTGAGCCATTGACGTTCTACTGTATTTTGAAGATATAATATTTTTCGCCCACTTCTATTGGAACTCATTTGGAACTGCCTCTACAAGGCATTTCTAAAGAGTATTCAGAAGTATGCTTTGGTGGAAAAAAAAAAATAACAAATAATGTCATAAACTGTCACTTTTATCCGGAGCTATGAATTCCATAAAGATATTTGCTATTGAAATGCACATTAAAATGAAGCTTGCAATGCGAAAATCAACCTTTGAAATCAACCTTTTTTCTTATCCGTACTGAGAAGGAATGCCTGCTTATCTCCAAAGCTGGACCAGGAACTTTGTATTTTGCCCATAATATACAGTTAAGTATACTACAGTGAACCCTCTTTACAACGACAGTATTTGTTCCCAAAGACGTTGCCAATAAAATGTATTTGCTGTTGTAAAGAATCCTTAATGAGCAGACTGATGTGTAAGAAAGGTCTTGTTTTGTTCTTATTTCCTCACAGAACATATGTTTTGGATATTTGTTAGAATTGCCTCACTGAGGCAATTCTAACAAATATCCGAAACGTATGTTTCTTTAAAGTATTAAATACAATATTCTTGCATAATTTGAGTTTAACTGTTATCTCCTACGCAAAGGTTTTGTGAAAGTCAAATTGTATTTATAACAAATTTTGTCATTATATCAAGTGTCGGTATAAAGAGGGTTGTCTGTATTATAGCTTCAGATAAGAGGTTTTTAAATATTTCTCCAGCTGAGGCGCTTCTAATGAGTGCCCACAACATATGTTTTCATGAAGAAATAAGAAAAATATTTCTTCTTTTCTCCCTCTCATATGGAGCTATGACTATTTGCTCCAAAATGGGGTGGGGCGGTGGGGGGCTAATTTTGGCTGTAACACAGAATAATTACTGTGCTTCAGTAAGATAATTCTAATGAGTACCCACAACATAACAGCTGTAACCCATTTATGTCAAGTGGACTTTCTACCACAACTGTTTGGACCTGTCTATTTCCAATAACAGGGTGTCTGGCTAGTTTTTATTATTATGTTTTATAGTAATTCCAGCATTTAATGCAAACAGTGTAGCCCTGATCAGAAACTGCATTCTGCCATGTCTGATCTGCATCTGCACTGTTTGCCAATTACCCTTTTGAAGGGTCTTCCGACTGAAATGGGTTAATTTTTGGACCAAAACTAACAATCCTTTTCCTCATTTGTCTGAAGCACTGGGCCCAGTTGTTCAAAGCATTGTTAGTTTAACGAGCTTGTTAGTGGTCAAAATGTTAACTGTTCTAGTAAGTGCAATATCTAATTCTCAGGTAATTTTGCTGAAAAATGCAAGAGCTACTCACATTTTTTCAGCAAAAATACTAGCGTATATGCCATTATTTAATGATCAAACTTTTAACGCTACGTTAACTAACAACATTGTTAGTTTTGAACAACTGGGCCCTGATTTAGTATACTGTGTAAGCCAGACAGTGAGATTATGTACCTTTGGACATGTATACCCAGTGAAAAAAGGGATCAGCCTGTGATAAATTGGAAATGATGATGATGATGATTTCGGATTAAATGACATGTCAGCCATTGAGGGTCAGTTGCGTCAAAATGGTGCACTTGCTTCATTTATTATATCAGTCTAAAGGGAATAGGGTTTATTCGGGCAAAAAAGTGCCTTCAAACATGTTCAAAATGTGTAGATTCAGATCATCCTGGACATGAACAAAGTATCATCCAGGCCTTTTCTCTCCATTCACACATTCTGTAGTATCCAGTGATTCTGTTAGTAGACATTAAAGGCCATGATCAGACTGTGGATGTGCAAGCTGATATAGGTCTTTGCTGTTTGCATATACACAAAGACACAGTTTTGCATGGTGCTGCCCATACAACATTATGCCATTCCACAGACCCTAACCTTGTAGAATAAGAGCTGTCGCAGGACAGCATAGTTCGCCTGAATCACGCTTTGCCAATAAAAAGAAACAAGAATTCCGCAGAAGTGAACGTTCCACCTGCATTTGGCAATGTCAAATAAATAATACAAAGGGAAGCAAGTTACATACTTTAAGCTTTGGGTCATACTGACTCATAATTGGGAAGTATGATGTTTATGCAGGAAATACTCAAATATACGGCAAAATCACTGGACCATGTAATACAAGTCACTTCGTTTATTCTGAAGGTCATACCGACTTAAGGTCATACCGACTCATAATACATCAAATATTATTCAAAATATAAGGTAAAATCATTGAACTGTGAAATATAGGTCACTTTGAACAACATTTATTTTGAGGTCAAACTTCTAGTGATTCTGAAGGATAATCTGAAAGTATGGTGTTTATACATGGAATACTTTTCAAGATAAAAGGCAAAATCACTGAACTGTGAAAAACATGTCACTGACCTACATTTAAGGTCAAACTTCAGGTCATACTGACTCATAATCAGACAGTATGTTTACACATGAAATACTCCTCAAGATATAAGGCAAAATCACTGGACTGTGAAATATAGGTCACTGTGACCTACATTTATTTTGAAGTCCAATTTTGGATCATACTAACTTAAAATCCCAAAGTATGATGTTTATACACCAAACATTTTTCAAGACATATGGTAAAATTGCTGAACTGTGAAATATAGGTAACTGTGACTTACATTTATTTTGAGATCAAATGTTGACTGATACTGAAGGATAATCTAAAAGTATGGTGTTACACACTGAAATTTTTTTCAAGATTTAAGGCAAAATCACTAGACTGAATTATAGGTCACTGTGACCTACATTTATTTTGAGGTCAAACTTCAGGTCATACTGACTCATAATATGACAGTATGGTGTTTATGCATGGAATACTCTTCAAGATACAAGGTAAAATCACTGGATCATGCAATATAGGTCACTGTGACCTACTTTGTTTTTGTCAAACTTAAGGTCATACTGACTCATAATCTAAAAGTATGAAGTTTATTTATCAAATACTCTTCAAGATATTAGGCAAAATTGCCAGAGCAAGGAACGTAGGCCACTATGACCTACATTTATTCAGAGGTCAAACTACCGGTCATACTCACTCATGATCCATATGTATAATGTTTATACATCAAATACTCTTCAAGATATAAGATAAAATTGATGGACCATGAAATAGTCACTGCAACCTACATTTATTTTGAGGTCAAACTTTGGGTCATCCTTACGGCAAAATTACTGGACCATGAATTATAGGGCAATATGATCTACATTTATTTTTAGGTTAAACTTTGAGCCGTATGGTCTGGTAATCAGAAAGTATGTTGTTTATATATAAAATACTCTTCAAGATATAAGGTAAATCACTGGACCACAAAAATTCTTCAAGATATGAGGCAAAATAACTGGACCGTGAAAAGGGTCAAGCTGACTTTCAGTTCATGACCTACAAGTCAATGTCACATGATTGACCAATGTCTGACCAAGTATCTAAGTTTTTACCATAAGAGAAAAGTAGAAAAAAAAAACTAGAAATATGACACAGATGGCCCTGCCAATGGACAACATCCTCACCCGCACACTAGCATTTTGCAAAAATGATGTTGAAAAAGGGCCATAACTCCCATAATGATTGGCGGATTTTACCTTTAATGGAACTTGACCTATATTTTATGATTATATACCTGTGTATTAAATATTAATCCAATGCACTAATCTTTTCAAAAATCATCGAAAGGAAAACATGTTTTGAAGATGGAAAAGGGCCATAACTCCCATAATAATGGGTGGATTTTACCCAAAATCGAACTTAACCTCTATTTTATGATTATATACCTGTGTATTAAATAGGAATCCAATACACTAAAGTTTTCAAAAGACATCAAACGGAAACTATTTTTCAACATTGAAAAAGGGCTGTAACTCAAAATAATTGGTGGGTTACCCTAAAACAAATTTGACCTATATTTTATATAAAATATGAATCCAATACACTAATCTATATAAAATATGAATCCAATACACTAATCTTTTCAAAAGATATCGAACAGAAACCATTTTTACAAAGTTGAAAAAGGGCCGTATAATTGGCGGATTTTACTTTAAATCAAACTTGACCTTCATTTTATGATTATATACCTGTGTATAAAAGTTGAATCAAAAAACATATCTTTTCAAAAGATAGCAAACGGAAACCATTTTTGTTAGGTATGGGATGGACAGACGGGACGGACGTACATACAGACAGCAGTGACACTATAAGCCCCCCTCCCCCCACCCCACTAACCCATTAAGAATGGCGGGGGCATAAAAACACTTTTGAGATTTCCTAGATTTTGACATTTAGCCCCATCCTGGGGTCTAATGTCATGAAATAAAAGCCTGCCCTCCCCAGTACCAAATATAAATGCTTTCTGACAGGTTGTCAAGATATGAATTTTTGAAAAATGAACATAAAACTTTAAAGTAGTGTGACAGGAATGCGAACTCAGATGACCAACGTGACTACAACAGCTCTCCATATACTTCGTACAGGCGAGCTAAAAATAAGAAAAATATCTGACGGAATTTTTCTCTCCAAAAAAGCATCTGATCAAAAGGCATATTGGCAAGCAGTTTCAGCACAACTACAGCTCCAGGTAAGCCATTTTTTGTTGTCGTTTTTTTTTCAACCAAAAAGGACCAACAGTTTTCTTATTTCCCCCATGAAAACATATGTTGCAGTATTCATTAGAAGTGCCTCACTGAGGCACTTCTAATGAGTACCCACAACATATGTTTTCGTAGAGAAATGAAATTTTTAAAGTAAAATTAATTTCAATTAAAGCATACTCACCTCAAGATATTATAAGCCTTATATGAGCGGTTCACCGCGAGATCGACCTTCAAAAGAAAGACAACTAGGAAAAAAAATTGTTTGAAACAGACTATAGCTCGTCCTAGTTGTCCCCCCTACCAAGCGTCCTGTTTCTAGGTGACCAAGGTCGGGTACCAGTCATGCACTGGTTCCCTTCCGTCCACGCCACCGTAAGCAACCAATCAGGACGCGCCAGGTATATTCCCGCCAAAGCACGCACCAAGCGTGCGGCACACCTAACACATGCGGTAGACATTGTTACTATAAAGCGTAGACGCAAGGTAGAAAACATCCCTATTTTTTGGGAGCAATAAAATTTAACAATGAAAGCGGGGTGGGAGGAGGGACATTTGATAATATCTTGAGGTGAGTATGCTTTAATTGAAATTAATTTTACTTTAAAAATTTCATTTCAATGTCAGCATACATCACCTCAAGATATTATAAGCCTGAATAATAAGCATAGGCGGGTAGGTAATAATAAAAATAGTATAAATCTCTACTCACCCATGCTGGAATCCGGTGAAGTTCAGCAGTCCCCTGGTAATTCATAGTATTTTTTAGGGGAATATTTTTACATTGTAGGTAAGCTTGCGGGTCGAAATCCAATATCCATTGATGGAGAAGAATAAGACAGACCCTTTGAAGAAAAGTTTCACACCGGATTCAAGCAGGCTTAAAATACTGTGAAGAGACTTAAGATACAGAACGATGGCAGCCAGTAATAGACTGCGCCGCCACGAGAGGTCCCAATGACGATGTATCCTGCCTAATTGGGGCCAAATCTCTAAGGTAAAATGAAGAAAAGGTACTATTTGTACGCCAATATGCAGCCCTTACCACATCCTCAAGGGCGACAGAATTCCAATAAGCCCAAGACGAAGACAAAGGTCTAACTTCATGAGCCGAGATTTTCATGAATGACAGATCCGAAGATGATAAATCTGCATAAGCTAGTTTGATAACGTCACAGATCCAACGAGAAATAGTGGAAGGTGAAATATCTTTAGAGCCCTTCAGTGGTAAAAACAGTCTCTTCCTTCCCAATCTCTTAGCTTTCACTCTGGACAAATAAGCTCTAAGAGCTCTGACCGGACACAAAAGCCTATCATCCGTATCAGAACCACAAAACTGAGAAAGACCTGGAATAACAATAGGTTCTGGTAATGACTCTGGAAGCTGGTTTTTTGCTAAAAACCCAGGTTGTGTGAGGAGGGTAATGGAATCCGAGTTGCGGTCATACCTAAAACAGCCTTCCTCAATTGACAGAGCATGAATCTCACTTCTTCTTCTAGCAGCCGCAAAAGTAAGAAGAAACACTGCTTTAAGCGTGATGTATTTGATGTCAGCAGTCTTTAGCGGTTCATAAGGAGCTTTATTAAGAGACCAAAGAACACAAGTCAAATTCCATTTGGGCGTAAGAGATCTGGAAACCGGTTTTCTCAGGGCAAAACCTTTAATAAGATCTGAAATGATTGGGTCCGCCGTACAGTCTGCTGATTTGGAAAATTTCAGTGTATTTGAGATGGCGGAGCGGTAGCCTTTAATAGAAGCTACCGATAATTTCAGGGTGTCAAAAAGGTAGCAAAAAAAATCTACCAAATCATTTAAAGCGGGATCGACAGGATTAACTTCCCTTTGCAAACACCAATCCGAGAATATCTTCCACCTCGCAGAGTAGACCTTGAGCGTAGACTCTCTGCGGGATTGAGAGATACACTGGGTAGCGAATTCAGAAATGTGTCTACCTCTGATTTGACTCCTGACAACTTCCAAGCGTGAAGATGCAACATAGCTGGATTCTGATGGAGTACTTTTCCCTGATGTTGTGATACCAAACCCCGATGAACCGGAAGTTCCCTGGGAAAGTCTATTATGAGACTCAAAATGACTGAAAACCAGCTCCTCTGAGGCCAACATGGGGCTATGAGAATGAACCGACTGTTGGAATCCCTTATCTTGTTTAGAACCAGGGGAACAAGTTTGAATGGAGGAAATGCGTATGCGAATAGGTTTTTCCATTCTAGTGACATAGCATCCACTGCACAAGCCCTGTGGTCCGGTACTGGAGAAACAAACAGGGGCAGAAGATGGTTTAATCTGGTGGAGAAAAGATCTATCTGAGGAGTACCCCAAAGACTGAAAATTTGGTGAGCTATCTCCCGATCTAGAGACCATTCGGTGGGGAGAATTCGGTCTGGGCGAGACAGGCTGTCTGCCAAAACATTCAATTTCCCTGGAATATGCCTGACTTGAATGTGAATATTCCGATGATGACACCAGTAAAGAAGATCCCAAACTAGCATGCACAGAGATGGAGAGTGGGTCCCCCCTTGCTTCTTGAGGTAAGCCACTACTGAAGAATTGTCTGATGCTACCATCACGCATGAATTGTAAATGTGACTCTGAAAATGTTGGAGTGCTAGGAAAACTGCTCGTAACTCCAAATTGTTGATGTGAAGGTCTTGGGAAGCAATATCCCACAGTCCCTGAACCTCTAGACCTAGGGGTTCTAAATGTGCGCCCCAGCCCGAATGGCTGGCATCTGAAAACAGATGGAAATCTGGGGTTGGTATAACAAGGGGAATTCCAGCCACATAAATGGAAGGATTCATCCACCATTTGATTGCTACACGACATGAATGGGATATTGGAATAGATTGGACCAAACTGTCGCGGTGAGGTTTCCAATTGGCCAGAAGATGGAACTGAAGAGGTCTCATATGAAGGCGACCTAACTGAATTAAATCTGCTGCTGCATTGAGTGATCCCAACATGGACAAAAATTCTCGGGCGGTAATGCATTGAACCTGTAGAACCCGAAATAGCAGGACAAGAATTTTGTTGACTCTCTCTTCTGGAACTCTGACAATGCCAATGTGAGTCAGGAACCTCATTCCTACATACACGAAGTCCTGAGATGGAACTAGGTCTGATTTCAGGGGATTTGGTATTAGACCCAGACTTGTAATGATTTCCCAAGCTAGTGAAAGGTCGGACAGTAGGGACTCCTGTGAAAGACGATGGACAAGCCAATCGTCGAAATATTGGTGAATGTTGGGTCCTAGATATCGAATATGTCCCGCCACAATCTCCATCAAGTTTGTAAAAACGAAAGGCGCTGTTGAGATTCCGAATGGAAGCGCCCGAAATTGGTATATAGTGCCTTCTAGGGAAAATCTCAGGTACTTGCGAGACGCTGGATGAATAGGAATATGGAGGTATGCGTCCATAAGGTCTATAGAAACCGCCCAAGCCCCTGGAGGAATAGCTCTCCGAATGGAGGCCGCAGTTTCCATCTGAAAGTGATCTACCTTCATCATTTTGTTTAGCGATGATAGGTCTATGATAAGACGAAAACGGCCGGTTTTCTTCTTCACTAAGAAAATCCGGCTGTAGAAACCCGGAGAGGTGGTATCTCTCACAATTTCCACAGCCCTCTTTTCCAGTAGAATCTGCACCTCCTCCCTCAAGTGATTTAAATGTTGATGAGCTACAGGGAACAGAATTGGAGACAACGATAGTGGAGGTTCCTTTGCAAAAGGAATCCTGTAGCCCTTCCGGAGAATAGAAAGGGCCCAGGAATCCTGAGTTATGGCTGACCAAGCCTCCACAAAACTTAACAAACGAGCTCCCACCGGAAGAGAGGGATGAGGTGCAGATGGAAGGGCCCTGATGATGTCATTTACTCCTCCTAGCAGGGCCCCCCCTGAAAGAAGATGATCCACCACGGCCCCTTTTGGTGGATCGAAACCGTTTGAAAGAGACAGCAGACGAAGAAGTGGAGGTGGGAACCCGGCTAGCTTTTGGTTCCCACCTAGACTTCTTCGCTGGATTTGAATTAAAAGAAGAGGAGGAAGGTCTCTTTCTATTGGCCGATACTCCTGAATAATTTGCTCTCAGGAGGGAATGATGTCTATCGTCTAGATTAGCTCTGAAAACTTCCTCTATTTTACCCCCAAAAAGAGAGGAAGAATTCAGAGGAGCTGCTCTAAGACTGTCCTTGTTATGAGATAAAAGTAAATTAGATGTATTTAGAGCAGCGTTACGGCGCTGATGCAATAGTACAGCAGACATAGATAGGCCTAGGGCCATGATGTGCTTAGCAGAGCGGTTCACTGCTAGAAGTAGACTACGCAGAACATCCAGGTCAACATGTTCTGCGCAGAGGGCCTGAAATGCAGCCGAACCAAAAAAATCACAATGTGAACTGATGGCCACCGCTCTCCTTGCTAACCGCTCCAGGTACTCTAAATGAGCCACTGGTAAAGAGGCGAATCTGCCCACTGAGATGCCTAGCCTGCCAGCGTCAGCATCAAGGGTGGGTATCTTACTCGGCCAAAATTCCGTATGACAAGCGTAAGAATGAGGTCGAGTAAGGTAATCAATTGTTTTCTTAGGTACATGCCAATTTGGAATATGTCTAGCCTCTGCGGTGTTGTCAAACAGCTTCCCCATCAACTGATTCACTGTTGAGGATTGTGGAAGTGTTGACCTGGAGGAAGTAGGCTGGTCCAAAATAGACTCAAGCAGGGATTGGACTCGCGCACTGTCTTGAGTTTGGTCAGCCTTGGGGCAAAGGTCTCCCAAAAGGGAGTAAACTTCCTCCAGTGTCTCATGGTAGTTTGTGGCAGGCTCATGAGACTGGCTCTTTTGAGAAGGACTTAATGAACTCTCTGACAGAGCCTGGTCCGGGACATAATCACATTCATGATATGGAGCCCGGGGGTCTTGGCTAATGGTCCGAACATGGTCGCGACCATTGCCAGTGGATCCAGACTGACCCGTGAAAGTTTGCCCCTCCCCTTCTTCAGCAACAGAAGGGAGATCCACTGACGAAGCCAAGTTGCCCAACCCTGATAGAGTCCTCAATACTGCCTGGGATATGGCTGAGGCAATGTCAGGAGTGCTACGTGAGGGGTTGGTTACCCTCAATGGCGTAGCTGTAAGACCTAAAGAACTATCCCTGCTCAAAGCAGGGATAGTCACAGAAGGTCTGACTGCGGAAACACTAGGACCTATAGGGACATCGTCCTCTACAGATCCCAGTGCGCCTACAGATGAATAGTCAGCCAATGGAACCCTGCTGCTATTCTGTACCTCCGTATACAAATGCCCGAAGGCTTCATTAACATTATGACTTACCCTGACTGAAGGAAGAGCAGATGATGTGGAGGAAGTAACCAGTCTATTCTTACTATTTCTGCTTCTACCCAAGTTGGTAGTACCAATAACTGGTTCCGCTATTAAGGAATCTGAAAATGAACCTTCCTGAAACATAATACCCGAACAAGTCGGAATGGTTCTAGTATTATTATGTTGAGAAGCCTTACTAATAGTAGGCACAGTGGAAAGAGATACTTTGGCCTTACCACTTTGAATAGGTTTAGGATTCCTAAATGAACTCACCGCAGGAGTAGTATGAGAAACAGATCCTGTAACCTGGATATTTGGTGTGGTACGAATGCCAGCAACTAAAGGGAGAGAACCATTCTCCTGGGAAACAGTCTTAGTAATTGAACTGGACGAGCTTGGAATGGCTTCGGGACAGGGCAAATATAAGTTGGGGTAATAATCATACCCACTAAAGCCACCCCAAGAACCCCAGGGATAAAAATATGGCCAATAAAAGGCCCCCTGATCTGCGCCTTCCTGCCAAGAAAATTGAGAGGAAGGTACAGTTACATTACTTGGGAATCTGCCCGCCGTATTAAAGGCCACCGAGTTAACATACCTATAAGGTGTACGATAACCCGGCAGGTACCTAGGTTCGGAATTTCCGCTGGAACAGGGGTTCGCCAGCGCCCCCTGCGTTGCTTTCCGTCGGGAAGCATCGCTGGGGGCGGGGCGAGGTCCCCTAGTCAAGCATTCATTACCAGTGACGGTAACGGCGACCTGGGGTCCCCTACGTCTGTTTTCCAAATCTGGAGCAGGCCCAGAGTTCAATTGAAAATTATTCACCAGTGTACTAGAAGGGAATCCCCGAGCCTGCTCCCGACCAGAAGATACATAAGAGGGGAAGTGGGATAATTCTTCCCAGATCTCTGAAGCCCAATTGGCAGACCTGGCACAAGGAGATAGCTGCGAACACCCGCAACATCTAACGCATAAAACATGGCTGTCTGCCGGAAGTTTAGTTTGCTTGCAATTAATGCACAACATCTTACTACTGATATGGGCTACAAAGAAAAGCTTTAGTGAAAATAAAGATACAGACTTATCTGTTAGCGAAAAATACTTCTTTCCAAATCCAAACGTCGTAATCTATACAGAAGGTGCTGACCTCGCAAGCGACCAAAAAATAGTGATGTTTTCTACCTTGCGTCTACCCTTTATAGTAACAATGTCTACCGCATGTGTTAGGCGTGCCGCACGCTTGGTGCGTGCTTTGGCGGGAATATACCTGGCGCGTCCTGATTGGTTGCTTACGGTGGCGTGGACGGAAGGGAACCAGTGCATGACTGGTACCCGACCTTGGTCACCTAGAAACAGGACGCTTGGTAGGGGGACAACTAGGACGAGCTATAGTCTGTTTCAAACAATTTTTTTTCCTAGTTGTCTTTCTTTTGAAGGTCGATCTCGCGGTGAACCGCTCAAATAAGGCTTATAATATCTTGAGGTGATGTATGCTGACATTGAAATAAGTATTTTGTAGATAACCCTTCTAATCCGCAGCTAGGACAACAATGGTTGCACTGGGATCATATCAAACCAGTGCAGGTCGGGATGTTTCATCAACAGCCAGGATGATCCAATGGTCACAATATAGCAAATGCTGGGTAGATGCACACTAGTTGTCATTACTATGCCACCAGTCCAAGACGACTCACTTTTGCTGACAGGAACGTGTGGAGTACAAAAACAAGAGGTTTAGGGCAAGACTCAAGGTCTAGTTCCTGAAAAAGAAAATAATCTTTAGAGAATAAATCAAGGT
This sequence comes from Anodontia alba, assembly GCA_964016985.1. Classification (NCBI taxonomy): domain Eukaryota; kingdom Metazoa; phylum Mollusca; class Bivalvia; order Lucinida; family Lucinidae; genus Anodontia; species Anodontia alba. The sequence goes on along the minus strand of OZ024827.1, from coordinate 67,088,318 downwards.
CCAGTTTCTGAAAAAAAAGGGAGTACAAATACAAATAAGCTAGGCCACGGCATTTCTCACAAGACCACATATCCACCAACCAATGACTCAGAAAGTATGTTTACACATGAAATACAGATATAATCAGATCAGCCTTTGCACTCTGTGAGCAGCCAAACATCCAAGCTTTCTTTAGATGGACGACAGGGATTCTGCTTTGAATGTGTGGATGCATGGGCTGCTCTGAGTCTGCTGAGTGCACATGAAATCTTGTAGGAAATGCTATGCCCCGGCACAAATGTTAGAGACAGACTGTAGGACAAATCTGAAGAAAAAATATAAATAAAGACAAGACTTGAGATCAAAGAATAAAATAAAATTTTAACCCATTTCAGTCTGGAGATCCCCAAAAGGATAACTGGCAAACAGTGCAAACCTAGATTAGATGCTGTGGCTCAGTCGGAAACACATCCAACTGGTGATCAGGAGGTCGTGGGTTTGATCCCCGCCAGTTCTAGCAACATTCTTTCGTGGATTGATCGGGAAATATTTTCTACGGTCATTCACTCCCTTCCCCCAATTTAAGTAGGGCAGTCATCAGTTTCTGGCGAAAGGATGTGCATGAATACTGGTTAACCACTTAGAGGACTAAGCCTGCCCAGGAAAAGAGTGGTCACGTAAACTGACCAGCTCTACATGACCTTAATTAGTTGACTGGGCCATAAAACCTCAATCAATGTGTCTAATCAATGTCTTCACTGTTTGCTAATAGTTTAGCAATTTTTCTATAGGAATAGCTCAATCACACAGCCTGACATACCTAAAATTGAAATTTAACTCTTCCAATATATATTTATATATATGGGGGAAGTATATTCAGTTTAAAATGGGTTAACACTTGTCCTGCTGAACGGCTATATCCCGCCTTTGCAAACTGTAGATCCAACTCAGTTGGCTTCTAATTGATCTGAATCTGCACTGTTTGTTTATAAGTATGTGAATTTGTATAAACAGCCTGGACTGTAGAAGTGGGAGTGGCATCTTAATTTATGCAGTATGAAAAATAAGCTCTGAAAACAAAGCCTGAAAATACTGTTGAAAAAGAATGTAAAATATCAGATCATCATCTCATCCAGGCCTGTGATGTCACAATATCTACTTCACCTTGAAGAAGTACAAATAACACCCTGGTCTACCTACACTGGCAATTTCATCTCTGAAACCAATGTTACAGTAAATAAAAGGAGTCCTGGACTTGCAGGAACAAGTGTTTTCCATTGTCTTAATCTTGTTCATTTTGAATTCTTATCATTTGTTTGATAATTTATTAAGCAATAGATTTTTATCATTCCAATATCTTCACAAAGCAAGAACGAACCATGACAAACCAGAATTAGCAATTTCTTGCCTGACTGAAACCATCAGTAGAATGCTTTCTCCACAATATGACCTTAAAATCTGAGATTAAAATATACATTTAAAGAGTGAAACTATTTGACAGAAAAAGTTTGATTTCTTTATCTATCTGTCATTATGACGATTTTTGCCTCAACACTGGTTTCAGCGACGAAACAGAAAGGGAGAGAATGACGTATGAAATATTTCAAGATCAATTTCCATGAAAGAGTATTGCCAGGCCCTGCAGGTATCGAGCCAATCTTGATCACCAGTCGGACCTGCATCCAACTGAGCCTCCAAGACCTAAATTGCCACTGTCGATAGACTACAGTGAATTAAGGTGGAATTTTAAACCTCCTTGCCAACTAAATCTGCTGGCTCTCAAGTCACATCTCTAGAAAATGTGCTATTTTCAACTAAAAAGTACTGATATTTTTCTTATTTCTCCACAAAAACATATGTTGTAGGTACTCATTAGAAATGCCTCACATGTTTAAGCGGAGAAACAAGATGAGAAACTGACCTAATGCATGTCCCGTCTGTTGGTGGTGTTCAAAAACAGAGCTAAATGCACAGATTAAACATTGTTTAGCCAAGCGTGAAAATTAGATCAAGGTCAGTACAGTTGATGGCAGTGGGCAGTGTGCATCATGTTGGATGTGTGTATGAAGTTTCATTAACCTGGAAGTCTTGGTGTTTGAGAAACAAAGCTAAATGCAGGCTTAACAATGTCGACGCTGCCGCCTAAGCCAACAATAATGCCACAACCAGAAAGTGTTCCCCGTGTCGCTTCTGTTTGCTAAAGCAGTCAAAAAATCTTTCTAAGCCAGCCCCTCCTACAACCCCACATCCAGTGATTTTCCAACTGGCCATTCCAAGGCAGCTCATCTGTTGCAGTTCTCTTTGTGCATCAATGGTTTCATCTGTTTGTTTTGTCATTAAAGGGATCAAATTTGGTTTTTCATGCATTAACATTCGCCAGGTCCCATGGGAGGTGTTGAAAACCGAGGCCAAAGGCCGCAGTTTTCAACACCTCCAAAGGGACCTGACGAATGTTAATGCATTGAAAAACCATGTTCGATCACTATTATTGCATAAAAGCTGAAAACATTTGCTACATTTCGCATTATTTTTTGTACTATTTTGTTTTGCCTTTTCACAGATGTCTCGCAAACGTAATTTCCACGGACTATGCTCGTTCTAGGGCCAGCCAGTACACATCTCGTAATGGCAGCAAATCTGTGGCCCTGGTACGATCATATTGAAAGTTGCATAGCCATGCAGTAACAGCGCGTGAATTGCCTTGTTAATACACGGCTTTTTGCCGGTTAATGCAAGGCTGTTAATAATGTGTGACACTGCTTTTTATGCAATAATATTTGTTCCCAATCTTTTTCTTTTGGTACCTTCAGAGGGCTATGCTTTTTGATTGTGGCATTTCCGGGGTATCTTCACTTATATTTTTTTCAGGTTTCTCTGTCTTTTTAAGAGACCAGTAAAAAAGTTATCAATGATCTATTTAACCTGTTCACCATCTTCTCCAAAGTCTAACCACAACAATCTGTGACCATCATCTGCTGACATTCTCAGTTTTTCGTAGGGAAAATACCAGAGAAGTCGTGGTTTCTCGGCATCAACTGTCTTCAGAGTGTTCATGGCAAAACCATTTTCATAATGAAGAGTCAGTTTACCTTTCTGTCCTTGCCAAGAAGCAGCTGTAAAACACAGAAAAATGAGGAATGTGTAAGTTTCTGCTTTTGTTCTTATCCTAATGTTAGTACATATGAAAATTGTAATATTGTTTGAATGCATTTGAAATAAGACACACAGATAGAGAGTGAGAGAGAATGAGAGAGAGAGGGAGGTGAATACCAGAAATATTTTCATCGAGTGTAATGAAAACATCAGTATTTTCACTACTGCTAAATTTGAATGTTTTTATTACACCAGATGAAAATATTTATGGTCTTTACTTTAATAGAGTAAATTTTCCTTTTTTTTATTGTTTCAATGATAAATTGTTTAGTCATACAAAGCGAAACCTTATGACTGATGTTCATTACCTACCACATGAAGCACTAGACAGACAACACCAAATTTTTGTCAAATCAAAATAACTTTGTCACTAAACTGTTCCTCATTTTCTAATTAAGAAAATGAAAACCCTCACTTGATAATTTTGTTCAGAAACAGAGAATTTACAGGCATTCAAACAAGCGAAGTGGCAGTTTGCATCTGTTTGGGTAACAATGAAGACTACAAACTTATGAGTATTCCAAAACGAGTAGTGAAAATAACACAGTCATGATATTTTTCACATGTGAAGAAACACTGATATTTCTTCACTTGTGAAAATATCATTTTTATTCGTTTTGGATACACAATGATTTCACCGCTTGCAATAAAATAAATAAATATACATGTAATCATGTACAGTCAAATTGGTTGCATTAAAGTCCCCTTGTATTAAGCAACAAACTTTATTCAGAGGCCATATTTTTGGATCCCTTAAAAGTCAGTGAAAAGGCACGTTTTAAGCCATCACCTGCCTTAAACACTTATTGGCCTTCCCTTAGGTGCTTGCTTAATTCAGGTTTTACTGTATTAGCACGGCAATAAAGAACATAAGAATCCATCATGAGCCAGTCCATGCAGGATAGGGAAATCTCACCCGAGGGGTAGGCATTCCAACCAGGGACGAGGCTTGCCGAGTCCCTGGTTGAAATTCCTACCCCGAGGGTGAGATTTTCCTATCCTGCATGGACTGGCTCATGTTGGATTCTTTTCTCCCACCTTTAACTCTTTGCATGCTGGGTAATTTTGCATGCTTTTTTATTGTTTGGATTTTTTATTTAAAAACTGAGTTTTTCAAAAAAAATCTTCTGGGAATACCATCAGAGTATCAAACAGTTTGGATCCAGATCAGGCCCGACATTTTGTCGGGCCTGATCTGGGTCCAAACTGTCTGCAAAGCTTATCAGCAGAGGAAAAAGTCGACACTAGCAGGGAAAGAGTTAAAAGGACTGTTTCTAAAAGCCACATGGTCATGTGAGATAGAAGTTTGTCACATGGGCAAAAAGCCTAATTCAAATAGGCAAAGGTGGGAGAAATCAGTAGGTACAGTGATTGCCATTTTTTCCATTCTCTGCTAATGTATAAGTACAATGTACCATGCTGTTTATAACACTGCATACAAAGTATACAGGGGGTATATAGCTTTTGTCTTTTCTGAAATAATGTTTGTTTGTGTGTGTGTGTAAGCTTTTTATTTTTCCATCAAAGATTTCTCAGGAACTACTGGACATAGGATTTTGAACTTTGGTACAAACATTGGGTATGTGACTTGTTGTATTGTGCTGTATTGTGTAACCTTTACCACTCTCTTGACTAATTCAGCAGTTGACAAATTGATGATATTTTTATTATTTTTCCCAGAAAACAAAATCTGACATTTCATGCAAATTGATTCCATTGGAGAAAATTTGCATGAAATGTCAAAATCTGTTTTTTGGGAAAATAGGAAAAATATTTCAACATGCCATCTGCTGAAAATTTTACCCAGCATGCTAAAAGTTAATCCAGACATACAGAGTATTTGGAATTCTTATGAAGATGGAAATACATTTCTTCCTTTTTTTCATTATTCTGCTATTATACATGTAAATATATTATTTTTTTATTGTCCTACAGGTCACAATCAGAAATTTTAGAAATTCACACAGAGTAAGAAGACTGCTGTTCAAATCATTAGCTAATATATTTTAAAAAATATTTTTTGAAAATAATTTAAAGGTGTTTGAAATTTTAGGGTGTTTACCAAAATTCAGGAAATGGTTCCGACTCATATCAGACTGCACAGATGTGCTGGCTTATCAGTACCTAAACAGGTCACATTTGGTGTTAACCTGGACTGAATCAACTCATATAAGAATGTAAAATGATATCCCATTATTAATGTGTGGCGGGCAGATAACTGTCAAAAATTCACATAATTTGCCCATTAGCAACCCCAAACCAGACCTCCACTATATCAGTGCACAAACATGTACAAAGTACCAAGTTTGGTAAAAATCCATTTACATTTATTCAAGTTATCATCCTGAAACAAAAATACAGATGGGCATATGACAGACAGACACATGGACATCCAACATGATACCGTAATACCAAATACAGAAAGGCAGTTTCTAACAAAGGAAGACAACTGTGCTGTTTCTATTTTATTTTCTTTTAAACATAAGTACTTACGACATGTGACTTCTTTAACCAGCATGGCAGACCCATGTGAACCTTGCACCAAAGCCCTTGACCAGTGAGCCAAGTCCCTCTGTGTCTCCACTCGGAAGATGTGGGTCTCAACGCCATTTCTGGTGCCTGACCTCGTACCAAATGTTAAAATATCAGCACCAGTAGTTGAATTCATCTGACGGCCAGAGTGAACTAGTCTGAAATTAGAGGTTAACAAACAGCATATCAAAATTTCTGTATCTCAAAGCCCAGTTGTTCAAAACATTGTTAGCTTAACAAGCTTGTTAGTGGTCAAAATGTTAACTGATCTAGTAAGTACAATATTTAATTCACAAGTATTCTTGTGGAAAAATTTTTTTCACATTTTTTCAGCAAAAAATATAGCTTATATGCCATATTTAATGATCAAAATTTTAATGATGTGTTGACTAACAAATACGTTAGTTTTGAACAACTGGGCCCAGAACCACAAATCCAATTAACACATTTTGGCCTGGAGACCCCCGAAAGGGTAAGTGGCAAACAGTGCAGACCCAGATCAGATGCTGCAGAATGAGCTGTCCGATCAGGGTCTCCACTGTTTGCAAATAGATTAGCCATTTTTCTCAAGGATTATCTAAATCACACAGCCTGACATAAATAAAATTGAATTTCAACTCTTCCAATATATAGAGTGGGGGGTGGGGGTATAGCATGGGGCTGGCAGGGATTTTATCCTGTCTGAAATGGGTTATATAACAAATCGAATAAAACTCAATGCAGCTAAACAATATACTATATGATAGTAAAGATACAGATATACCTATGTGATTTATAATAAATCCAAATAAGAGGGGTATTAAGTAAATATTTTTCTTATTTCTCCATGGGAACATATCTGTTCAGTTGTAGGTACTCGTTAGGGTACTCGCCAAGGAACTTGTAATGAGTACCGACAAAATATGTTTTCGTGGAGAAATAAGAAAAATTATCAATTTAATACTTTTTTGGTTGAAAAAAAAAAAGCCTTATCTGGAGCTATTTTATATATGGCTCTAGAAAAGAGAACTGTCTATGTAATTTATCATTGATCCAGATATGCCAGAAATGGGTTATTAGGTAAATATTTTTCTTATTTTGCCATGAAAACGTATCTTGTCGGTACCCATTAAAAGCGCCTTACCAAAGTGCTTTTAATAAGTACCCACAACATATGTTTTTGTGGAAAAAAAAACTACTAACACTTTTTGGTTGAAAAGAAGTGCCTTATAGCTAAGATTTATACACAGCTCTAGACAAGAGGAATTTCCAGACTTTTTTTTTTTATTTCTCCATGAAAACATGTTGAGGATACTCATTGCAGGCCTCGGTGGCTCAGTTGGATGCGCCGTCCGACTGGAGACCAGGAGGTCGCGGGTTCAACCCCCGCCGAGGTCGGGAACATTCTTTCATGGAGATTGATTGTGAAATATTTTCTACGGTCATTCTCTCCCTTCCGCTGATTCAAGTAGGGCAGTTGTCAGTTTCTAGCAGAAGAATGTGCACAATACTGGTTAACCACTTAGAGGACTAAGCCTGCCCAGTAAACGTGTGGTTAGGTTAACTGACCACGCTCGAAATGACCCCAGTGGGTTGACTGGGCCGTAAAATCTCAACACAAACAAACAAGGATACTCATTAGAAACATCTGAGGGAGGCTCTTCTAATAAGTACATGTATTTGCAACCTAAGAAATATAAGAACAAGAAGCCCATGGGCCACAATTCGCTGACCTGAGAAAAGTTAAACAGCCATTGCATATCTGCAAATACGATGCAACATTCTTCCAGTATTGTTACAGCAACTAGGATCTAATCTGACTGTCCCGTAAAAAGGTTATAAGTCTTTCTAACAGTCATTTGTTAAAACTTTGTAGACCTAGAGTCCCCAATGCTGTACAACAAGATTCAGCCTCAAAGCTTTCTTGGTTCTGTAGTAGAAGATTTTAAGAGTGTTTTATCATATATGGGCATGGCAGCCATCTTGTTCAATGGTGCAGAAGTATTAGAACAAATTGTCAATACCCACAATCAGTTTCAGGGAAGAGGACATTTAAAAATTACACAATTTTATACATGTACATGTATATACCCCAGGGGAAAGGGCAGAACACCCTCACCCACCCCCTCCTACACACACACCCCTCCTATCCTCCTATCCCCACCTACTTTCAAATTGGAGATGTTTAGAATAAAGAAGGAAATGCAGCTGAACTTCAATGGCTCAAACATCTTTGGGACCATGGCAATTTGTTCTAGACATGGGTAGTTTGAGCCACTGAGGGCTAATCATGGCACCAGGTCAGGAGGTACATTGTAAATGGGGATAATTTAGGGATGTGTTTTTGATTTTCTATCAAAACATGGTATGTTGAGTTACATTAGAATTGCTTCCATGAGGTAATCCTAATGAGTACATTCAACATACATTTTCATGATAAAATAAGAAAGTTTCCCATAATATTTTTTTTCTAGAGCTGTTGGAAGAATTTCCTAGGGACTCAAAAACAAGTTCGAATCAGCCACAGTAAACGATCCATCAGTGTTAAAGTTTAAACCCTTGTCCTGTTGAATAAATTAAGATGCCACGCCCACTTCTAATTTTCAGCCAATCAGATTACTAGATCTGGATTATTGCTATAAATTCACATACTTAATGGCAAACAGTGCAGATCCAGATCAGTTGGCTTCTTAAGAAGCCAACTGATCTGCATCTACACTGTTTGCAAAGGCAGGGTATATCACGGTTCAGCAGGACAAGGGTTAATGTATTTCACATGGTTTGTGACTGTTTACCTTGTTGCAAGTAAAGGATGACTCTGAAATGGTGTTGCCCATTCCTCCTTGCTACCTGGAGCTGTGTCATACATCAGGACATCCTTGTCTGTGAGAGCTATAAATACTGGCTTCCAAGTTGGACTACCTTGTTCATTTAGTAACTGAAACAGTACAAGAAACTAGAATTTGATTTTCTTCAAAAATACAGATGTCTCCCCCCTTTTTGGTGTTATCAGGGGTGAGAATATTAACTAATAATCAATCCTGAACTCTAAAACTTCAGTCCAAAAACTACTAATATTTTTCTTATTTCTCAATAAAAACATATGTTGTAGGTACTCATTAGAAGCGCCTGAGGAGGCACTTCTAATGAGTACCCACAACATATGTTTTAATTGAGAAATAAGAAAATTATTATGTGGATACTCCCTCTTATCTGGAAATATGCAATTAAGAATTAGTTTAATTATTAGTTTTTAAAGTTATTTCAGGCATAAATTACCCCAAATAACTATTTTTGACACAAAAGCTAGGATGGTCTTGTGAACGAGTGTAGAAGTGAACTTTCATGCAAAAAATGAAAGTTCAAAATCCTGAAATCAGGATTAATCCTGAAGTTTCCCATCCCTGTGTTATATTGTATTGTACATTCAGCGAACATTTATATTAACTAATGAGATTCTAAGGGAAATAACTCAAAAGGTATGAATGTAAGAGTTATGGTTCTTGTGCTTTGCACGTTGTCCAATTTTGTGGAGATATCTTAAATGGTTTTCAAGTTATGGAGCGGACACCTTTTTTGTGACGGACAAAGTTCCAAGGGAAATAATTCAAAAAAGTTTAAATACAAGAGTTATGGTTCTTGCACTCTGCATGTCGTCTAATGTTGATTGATATTTACATGAAGTTTCTTGAAGATATCTTGAACAGGTTTCAAGTTACAGAGTGGACACGATTTTGTGACAGACAAAGTTCTAAGGAAAATAACTAAAAAACTATAAATGCAAGAATTATGGTCCTTGCGTTCTGCAAGTCCTCTAGTGTTGACTGATATTTATATGAAGTTTCGTGAAGACAGCTTGAATGGTTTTCAAGTTATAAAGCAGACACGATTTTGTGACAGACAGATGCCCGGGGGGGGGGGGGGGGGGGAACATCTCCCTACCCTAAAGGGGGAGATATAATTCACTGAAAGGCTCTGTCATGACTGCTAGGGAGTAAAGGCACAGACTAAACATTGTTGGAGTTCAAGCATGAAAAGAAGGTCAAGGTCAGTAATGGCAGATGTCAGTGTACATCATAGTGGGCATGTGTATGAAGTTTCATAAGCCTTGAAGTTTGAGAAATGGAGCTAAACCCACAGACTACACATTGTTGACGCCGACGCCAATGATGCCGTATGAAGCATACTTTCTTCTCTTTTTTTTTTTCTACAAAAATGGAACATTCCATATTCTTCCAAATATCAAAGAAATGGGATGTTCCATTTTTGTAGAAAAAAAAGGAAGTATGAATGATCCGATGTGCAACACAAGCATTGGGCCCTTCAATCAGATCAGGACTTACTCTGTGCATTAACGCTTAGCATGCTAGGTAAAAATTTTCAGCAGATGACATTTTGAAATATTTTTTTTTATTTTCCCAAGGCCAGTCTGGGTTTTCCTTGTCCACTTACAGAATCAATGAATACTCTAGTTGTTGAACAGAGAATGCCCTGATCAGACTGCATGGATGTGAAAACTCATCTCGACCTTTGCTGTTTTCATATGGTGTAAGGCCCTTTTTTCTTATGTTGCGCATTAAATGTTTTTACATACATACATGTATCATAAATTTTTATGAGTAAAGTTTTAGGTGGGTACATAGGATATTAGGGCAAACATTTAATGCTTTATTTTAGGTCTTATCTGAACCTATTGAAATTCAACAAAACAAAATGCAACTTTATTCATAGCTCCAGAAAATGTGCTTTTTCAACCAAACAGTATGGATATTTATCACCAAGCATTAGTGATGGGGATATTGTCAATGAGAGATAGCAGCAATATTTCTATTATCTCCCTTGACAGGTAAATTCCAAGGTAGATCAAATACTGACCAGGTCCTTCTACTTGGAATCCTCTGCTTTTATCACAGGTCATCAGTGGAAATTAACAAATTCTTAATTTAAATTTCTCCATATCCGCATGGAAGATTAATTAATATTATATATTTCATTGCACAGAAAATGTTTCTTCTAAATATTTTGGAAGCTTTATTGGCATATGACCTTGTTAAAATTAGATTTATGAAGGAAAAGAAAGTGATACTTAAAGGAAACACTAATGATAAAAGCAGAGGAATCCAATTAATTGGACCTGATTATTTACAGAAAGTAATCAAGGGAGTTAACTGACTGCTTTCTCCTATTCCTCCATCCGTCTGTCACGCTATCTCCTCTTAAACAACTGGGTGGAAATTCACCAAACTTGCTACACTACTTCCCTGCATGGAAAGGATGTGTGAGAGCAACATTATTTTTCTAACCATCTGTCTGTCCATCCAGCCATCAGTCATGTCATCTCTTTCTAAACCAACTAGCAAAATTTAACAAAACTTGCTATATGACTTCCCCCACATGGTAATGGTGTGCAAGAGTAACATTATTTTTCCACCCTATGCTATTAGCAACATTAGCACTGAGCATGAGGATTTTGAGATGGCATGCCATTGACTGCGCAATCTAGTTATCGCCACATTTTTAAAAAAAAAAAAGCAATGGGGATATTGTAAATCCCTCCATCTGTCGGTCTGTCACTCTATCTCCTCCTAAACCACTGAGCAGAATTTAACCAAACTTGCTACATGAATTCCCCTCATGGTAAGGGTGTGCGAGAGCAACATTATTTTTCCATCCGTCTGGCATCCATCTATCTGTCCTTCATCTCCTCCTAAACCACTGGACTGAGTTTAACCAAGCTTGCTACATGACTTCTCTTTATGGTAATGGTGTGCGAGAGCAATATTATTTTTCTGCCTGGCGTCCGTCCATCTGTCTGTCACACTATCTCCTCCTAAACCATTGGATGAAATTTAACCAAGCTGGCTACATGACTTCCCCACATAGTAGGTGTGTGTGAGAGCAACATTATTTTTCTGACCATCACTACTATTAGCAACATTAGCACAGAGCATGGGAATTTTGTGATGGCATGCCATTAAATGCGCAATCTAGATGTTGTTTTTTTTGTATTTTTACACAAAAAAAAATTGTGAATACTCATTTGAAGCATCTAACAGAGCTGCTTCTAGTGAGTACCTGACTACCACATCTGTGTAAGAGGAGAAATAAAAAAAATACCTTGATACATGTAGATACTTGTCTTATCTTGAGCTATAGATAAGTGCATGCTCCAGTTACTAACCTGCTCTGATAACCAGCCAATATGTCTGATCTCTCTTTGATTTGGTGCTGTACTCATTATAACATTAGCTTCACTGAGGGCCTGGGCCATCAAAACGGTCACATTGGAGTGAAGAGCATTAAACCAGTCACTGGCAGTCACAAGATCAGGAAACCGTAAAATACATGAGCTTTTAATGTCCGGTGAATGAAGTTCTACAGTTCTCTTCTCCGGATCAGAAAAACTTAAATTTCTACAGAGGTAGCATAATTTGAGTGGTATTGTCTTACTCTCAGACCAGTTTGCTGAGGCCTCATGATGTGAGGCATCGTGGCTTCCCCAGCCAAGTTCACTCAGTGCTGTGTTCTTGCGAAAGTATGGCGTTACTTCTCGAAGGTATTTCACTGTAAAAAGAAAACCATACATTGTACATAACAAAATGTAATGTACATTCTGAAACAAACTGTGCAACAGACAAGACCAACATAAATTATATGAAGAACTTCAAAAAGAAAACATGTAATTAAGAAATTCAAAGAGTCACACCTGAAAAAGAACTACACCACGACCGCTTTATAACATTATTGTTGGGGTCCATAGCATAAACCGTGTTACTTAAGCAACCGTGTTACCGGTATATCCAAACAAAAATGTACAGATTTTATTGAAAAATGACCATTTATGGTCATTTTTCAATATAATCTATACATTTTTGCGATCCATCTTTGAACCGTGTTATATCCAAAACCCTGTTATAATGAATCGATAAAGAGGTTGAAGTGTACTAATATAGCCAGATCTGGTGGCTCAGCTGGATGCGCATCCGCCAGGTGATCAGGTGGGTGTGGGTTAGACGCCGCCGGATCGGCAACATTCTTTCAAGGAGATTGATCACGAAATATTTTCAAGGGTCATTCTCTCCCTTCTGCTGATTCAAGAAGGGGAGTTGTCAGTTTCTGACGAAAGAATGTGCACAATACTGGTTAACCGCTTAGAGGACTAAGCCTGCTCAGTAAAAGTGTGGTTAGGTAAACTGATTGCACTTAACCCCATTTGATTGACTGGACTTTAAAACCTCAACACAAACAAACTTCCAATATAAGAGAAGACACTGCTGGTTGGTCTATCCAATAATTCAGTCCTGATTAAAGCTGATTTTTTTTGTATTGCTTTACATATTACGAACATGTTTTATATGAAATGGACATATAACACAAATGTGAGTACTCATTAGAACTGCCTCATCAAGGCATTCTAATGAATATCTACAACACAAAGGATCTACAGTAAATGTCCTAAAATTTCAAACACTTCATTTCATCCTTTTTTGGCCTACTTTTGTTTTTTGTGTTGTTGTTTCTTAAAATACTTAGTGGAATGGCAAAAGTGTAGACCCTGAACAGACTGCTCCTTTAGGAGCAGTATGATCTGGGTCTACACTGTTTGCATTCACCATAAAGCAGATTTTCATATCATAAGTACCCTAAACATATGGTTTTATGGAGAAAAAAAAAATGAATAATCTGGAAATATGTAGGAATATTATCTGTATGTGTGTCTCTCCTATTGTGTAAAACTAGTAAAATCTTACATTTTGCGCAGACTGAAGTACTGTGGAAAATTATAGATACCTGTTTATTTTCACTTGGTAATAATCATTTTGTAATTGCTCAATTTGAAAGAATCTCTGTGAATGTTCTGCTTACTGACAGACTTTGATTTCCTCTTAACTTCACTATAAAATGCACTGACACACATAAAATTAACATTTTAGCTCGCTAATTAAGCATAAGTCAGACAATTTGTTTTCATGTCACAAAACGGGAACACAAAACTGTTTGTATTCAAGCGAGAAAAATGTAAATTAAGACAGCAGGAATTGCCTATGCTGGTATTTACTGGTAGAAATAAAGGAAAATAATTTGTGAACATGACGCACAAAGACAAGTAATTGGCACATGTTCGGTGCCTTGCACCAATAAACTATTCTGACTTGGATATATGATCAGTATGCACTTGTGAAATAGAGCATTTTTTTAATTCATTACAACAATTTATACCTGACTTATGAATACTCTTTAGTGCAGGTTACATCTGGTTAAAATAAAAGTGCACGAATGGATAAAATCATGGTGAAAAAGCGGTTTCTTTTTTTTCGAATGAATAAAATGACAGAACATTTGTATAAAGGAATTAATCAACTGTTTAAATACACCAATCAATAATCATTTTTTTCTATCTTTTATAGACCAATTAAAAAAATTTTTTTTTTATTAATTGCACCAGCCCCAGTGAAGACACTGACACAAAAAGCAATTGCTTCCTTACTCATTAGAGGCTGCTCCTAAGGCCAAATAAAACAAGAGGGCCATGATGGCCCTGTAACCCTCACCTGAGCAACATAGCACTTTGAGAGCCTGATCTAGAACTGATCAAGGCAAACATTCTGATCAAAGTTCAAAATGATTATATTAACAAGTAAGACAATGTAGCATGTCTAATAGACTGTGAAATAAAGGTCAAGGTCAAATATGGATGACTGCACTCAAGAGTCCATGCTAAGATGTATGCATGTATTAAGTATCACTGGCTGTAGGAGCAATAGTTACTGAGAAATTGACCTAAACACAAACACTTCACAAGTACCAAATATCACTCTGTAGGACCAATAATTACTGAGAAACTGACCTAATTGGAAAAACTTAAGAGAGTCACTGGACAGAAAACTGTACATCACCTTGAAATCATCAAGGCAAACATTTTGAGCAAGATTCATGATCATCACTTCAAAAATATGACCTCTAGAGCATCAACAAGTTTTCCTTTGATTTGGCCAGGTGAACTAGTTTTTGAAATCAAGTGACCCAGTTTCAAACTAGACCTAGAAATCATCAAGACAAACATTTTGAGCAATATTTATGATGATTATTTCAAAAATGTGACTTCTGGAGTGTTAACAGTTTTCTGCTGATTTGGCCAGGTCACCTAGTTTTTTACCCCATGTGACCTAGTTTCAAACTTGACCTAGAAATCATCAAGACAAGCATTTTGAACAAGATTCATGATGATTGCTTCAAAAATATGACCGCTAGAGTGTTAACAAGGTTTTCTGCTGATTTGGCCAGGTGACCTAGTTTTTGACCCCAAGTGACCCAGCTTCAAACTTGACCTAAAAATCATCAAGACAAACATGTTGAGCAAGATTCATGATGACTGCTTGAAAAATGTGACCACTAGTGTCAACAAGGTTTTCAGCTGATCTGGCCAGGTGACCTAGTTTTTGACCCCAGGTGACCCAGTTTCGAACCTGACCTAAAAATCATCAAGACAAACATTTTGAGCAAGATTTATGATGATTGCTTAAAAAATGTGACCGCTAGAGTGTTAACAAAGTTTTCTGCTGATCTGGCCCGGTGACCTAGTTTTTGATTCCAAGTGACCAAGTTTTGAACTTGACCTAGAACTCATCAAGACAAACATTTTGAGCAAGATTCATGATGATTGCTTGAAAAATGTGACCACTAGAGTGACAACAAGATTTTACGCTGATTTGGCCAGGTGACCTAGTTTTTGACCCCAGGTGTTCCAGTTTCAAACTTGACCTAGAAATCATTAAGACAAATATTTTGAGCCAGATTCATGATGATTGCTTCAAAAATGTGACCACTAGAGTGTTAACAAGGTTTTCTGCAGATCTGGCCCAGTGACCTAGTTTTTGACCCCATGTGACCCAGTTTCAAACATATCCTAGAACTCATCAAGACAAACATTTTGAGCAAGATTCGTGATGACTGCTTGAAAAATGTGACCTCTAGAGTGTTAACAAGGTTTTCTGCTGGTTTGGCCTGGTGACCTAGTTTTCGACCCCAAGTGACCCAGTTTCAAACTTGACTTAGAAATCATCAAGACAGCCATTTTGAGCAAGATTGAAAAATGTGACCGCTAGAGTGTTAACAAAGTTTTCTGCTGATTTGGCCCAGTGACCTAGTTTTTGACCCCAGGTGACCCAGTTTCTGCTGATTTGGCCTGGTGACCTAGTTTTTGAACCCAAGTGACCCAGTTTCGAATCTGACCTAGAAATCATCAAGACAAACATATTGAGCAAGATTCATGATGATTGCTTAAAAAATGTGACCGCTAGAGTGTTAACAAGATTTTCTGCTGACCTGGCCCGGTGACCTAGTTTTTGACCCCATGTGACCCAGTTTTGAACTTGACCTAGATTTATTAGAGGCAAACATTTTGAGCAAGTTTCATCAAGATTGGGTCAAAACTATGACCTCTAGAGTGTTAACAAGTTTTTCCTTTGATTTGACCTGGTGACCTAGTTTTTGACCCCAATTAACCCAGTATCAAATCTGACCTAGATTTCATAGAGGCAAACATTCTGACCAAGTTTCATCAAGATTGGGTCAAAACTGTGACCTCTAGAGTGTTAACAAACTAATTGTTGACGACGGACGACGACGGACATAGGGTGATGACAATAGCTCACCCTGAGCTTTTGCTCAGGTGAGCTAAAAATAGTTGTGTTTCCGGTTCCCGAACGACCGTGTTTTTTAGGGTGCAGACTGTGAACTTTTTTTTGACGAAAACAAATAAAACTGCAAGCCATGCACCATGCCCCACCACACAGGGACATATTCCCTATGCACTTCTGTAGTATAAGGGCTGAAAACAATCTAAGTTAAACATGAAGAGAAGCAATAAACAGTTATTTCATAACTCAAAAAAAAAAAAACAAAAAAAAAAAACACAAAAAAGTCTTAGTTAAAAATGCAATAAAAAGTGATAAAAAATTAATTTCAGGATTCCGAAAAAAAAAAAACAATATGCATATCTTCAGACCATCCTAAAAGCGTGTGTAAAGTTTCAAAAGGATCGGCCTGAAATTGTAGGAGGAGTTGCGCGTACAAGGTACATACTCCCTGTACATTTCTGTAGTATTAGGGCTAGAAAAAAGTCTAAGTTAAAAATGCAAAAAATGTAATAAAATATAATTTCAGGATTCTGAAAAAACAATATGCATATCTTCAGACGATCCTAAAAGCGCCTGTAAAGTTTCAAAACGATAAGCCTAAAACTGTAGAGGAGTTACAAGTACAAGGTATATATACTCCCTATACATTTCTGTAGTATTAGGGCTCGAAAAAAGTCTTAGTTAAAAATGAAAAAAAAATGTGATAAAAATTTCAGGATTCTGAAAAAACTATATGCATATCTTCAGACCATCCTAAAAGCGCCTGTAAAGTTTGAAAAGGATTGGCCTAAAACTGTAGGAGGAGTTGCGGACAGACGAATGGGGGGTGGGGAGGGCTGACAGACACTCACAAAATTTCAGAGGGTATAACATAATACCCCGCCACTTAATTTGGTGGCGGGGCATAAAAAGTACAAATGCTGGGTGTGCCGGTTCTGGCTGGATTTATTTTTCAGATTCGGTTCATTTCTGCCAATTCGAATATTCTCGAAATTCCTCAACCAATATCGCAGCCTTCAGCTGTTCATGGCCATCCAGCGTGACGGCAAAAAAATTCAACAAGTACGATCACCTCAGCTCAAGAAGTTTGATAGTTTCAGTGCAGAACTAAAATCTACTAGAAGAAGTATTTAATGATCACCACATAGGAGACCAGGGCCCAGTTGTTCAAAGCGTCGTTAGCTTAACGATGTCGTTAAGGGTCATTTCGTTAACTGTTTTAGCGGATTCAATATACAATATTCTGATATTTTTTGCTGAAAAAATGTGAGTAGCTTTTGCACTGCAAAAGCTACTCACATTTTTTCAGCAAAAAATTTCAGCATATTTGCGTATCACTCGATGTAAATTTTAACGAATCGTTAACTAACGACGTCGTTAGCTTTGAACAACTGGGCCCAGGACAATAAATATTACACTCTGAAGTGTGGATGCAAAACCGAACTTGATTCGGCTAAGAAATTTGAGGTAGAAAACTATCTGACGGTTGGTGAAATAGTCCATAGGTTTAAAATAAGGTGCATTGACTGTGAACAGATGCATTGCTAGTTTTACCTTTTTTGTACCAAAGCACAGTTGTGTAGCTTCCTAGACAGATGTAAAACCCTGAAACTATAGACCAAAAAAAAGTAAAAAAAAAAAAAAAAAAAAAGTAAAACCTACCTACCGACCCCTGTTTTTTATAGCAAGGAATCTGAAACACAACTATTTTTTTATTGGCCTAAACTAAAGGTAAGGAACTGCTCCCTTTGGACAGCACTAAGGAACAACTAGGAAAGTTAAGTTCTTGTCTCACTTTGCAAAATGGGTTAAAATATCCCAGGTCTATCCATTCATCTATCCTAGCATTTCCATGTATGCAGATGGTGAAATATTAAGTCCAGCTACACATCCTCCCTATTTAGCCAGGGTTACAGGGTCTTTGCTATTCTATGAGCTTTATTAAAAACTGTAAAGCAAGTTCAAATTTGTGTGAATGAAAGAAGACAATATGCAGATTGTAAGGGTACTCTCTCATAGACATGGAAATATTTTCACACCGGGTCTCATAGTCTTACCTTCAAGTTCTACTGTTTTGCCAGCATTTTTCAAAGCCTTCACAGCTTCATCATGTGTAGCATCTCTGAGGTCCTCACCATTCACAGCCAGGATAGCATCTCCTACATACAGTCTCTCTGTCTTATCTGCTGCCATACCTAGTTCACAGAGACAAGACATATAACATAGGTCTAGATAAATATTTTCTTATTTCTCAACAAATACATATATGTCAATCATATAGTGTGGGTACTCAGTAGAAGTATCTCAGTGAGGCACTTCTAATGAGTTCCCACAATATATGTTTTTTTGTGGTAAATAAGACAAGTATCAGTACTTTTTGATGAAAAAAAAGCACCTTATCTGGAGGTATGATATTACTTAAAACTGAGCTCTTCACTGTAAATTCTAATGTATATTTCCCTCCATTAATAAGCTCATAACATCATTCTGATTAACAAATTTTGAAACTCATAATGTGAGTTAGATAAGCAGCGATAAGAGAGTCATTAAAAAAAAAAAAAAAAAAAAAAAAAAAAATCAGTATTTTCTGCTAATCCAAGAATTTATGGATACTGGACAACTTGGTCCCTAACAAACTTGGCCCCTGACCAGCTCGGCCCCCACAAATTCAGCCCCTAATATTTGTTAATGATCATTAATTATGTTTTAACTTGAATATATTATGAATCTGCATATTTTAAATATAATACTTGTATCTATCTATATATATTATCTTCAATGTTATTATGTTATTTTAAGTTAGATCTTATACTAGTTCATGATTGAGTGTCATCAAAAACTCTTAATAGACTGCACTGAAGTACAGGCTGATCTGAGTCTTTGATTGGCGCAATTTATTTTAATCTAATTTTTTTTTTTCATTTTCATAGCCACATCTTTATTGTAAAAACATGTGCAGATGTTTAATTGTGTCTTTGCAGACTCAGATGAATGTATTTTCTTAAAACATGCATTATTTGTTCTTTTCTTACATGTGCTGCATGGTCATAAAACATGTGCTTTTTGTTCTTTTTTTTTTGTATGTGCTGCTTTGTCATAAAATGTGCATTATTTGTTCTTCCAAAGCCTTGCAGTGTCATGAAACATGTGCATTAACTAAGGCAGCACATGGGATAATGGTACTTATCGCATCTGCAAAGAGCGAAGGCTCAGGCGCGCCGGTGCATCCATGCAGACTCAATAGTATAGAACTAGACGTAGGTTTAGACCAAGAATCAGATATCTGCCCCACTAGATGGCTGAGCATGTGCATTAGACGAATGACTTTACGGAGGACGACAAGTACCATTATCTCGTGTCACATCTCATTTGTCTTTTTTCTTGCATGTGCTGCATTGTTGGAATAAAGTCATGGTTATTATATTAATGCATCCTTTTGTAATAAACCCATTATTCAAGGCAGGGTTTTCTCTTTATACCATTATGGTAAATACAAAGCAAACAGCTCCGCCCCAATATAGTCTCAGTCAATGAACGGATAATTGGAGGACACTGTCTCATCTATAGAAATATTATGCCTATAGATATAGATTGTTGATCTAAAAAGTGAAGTTTCCTAATACAGAGGCCCTCCTGGAGGTGGGGTTTGGGGTACATGCTCCCTTGTCTGAATTTTCCCTTGTTCTCCAAAATCAAAATCTTAATTTTCTATGTTCCCTGCTCCCCGAAATTACCTTTTCTTCTCCTGTTTACTTATTTTTAGACTTGTGTTCTCCTGTTCACTGAAATAATTGGCATTATTCCACTGTTCCCCAGAACCCCTGGGAGGACTCAATATAATTTACAGCTGATTTCAGACATTTGGACAATGGTCATTGCATGTTTTGAAGATGTCAGAGGATCGAATGAAAAACAAACAAAACATTTCAGAAAGAAAGAAATTTTGTGTTCAAATACAATGCAACTATCCAGCTATCCACCAAATAAAACAATATTTTTAGGGACCCAGTCAGTCGGGGGCAAATTTGTAGGGGCCGATTTGGTAAGGGGTCGAGTTTGCTAGGGGCCGAGTTTGTTAGGGGCCGAGATGGAACCCAGAGATATCCCGGAATCGTATTTATCAGCTTAATCATGATTTCATTTCTTTGCCATTATGAATATGTGCTGATAAATTGGGGATAAAATCAATTATATCTGAACAGTGAATATACTGAGCCTCAAAATGAGAAAACATACATATGCACACAATGTAGACTCAAATCTGCCTGCTACATTATGCAGAGTCTGGTCAGTCTTCAAAGTCAGCCTGAAGAAACTTTGCAGCCTTTTCAATCCAAGATGCATCCAGTAAAAATTCTGATCAGTCTATGCAAACGCGAGGGGCTGACCTGTATCTCTGATGGGTGCACATACCTCCTGAAGTTATGTTTTCTGACAATACGACTCATGTGTATATGCTAGTCCTTGTAAGGGTAACAAGACGTTTCGCCCCCAAGACGTTTCCCCCCTGGTCGTTTCGCCCCCTTTTTGGCCCCCTAGTTGTTTCGTCCCCCAACCCTAGTCGTTTCGCCCCCAAACCATCCCCCCCTATTTTTTTTTTTTTATATATAAAAGATTTATTAACTCCATGTGAGACAGAGAGAAAGGGAGAGAGAGAGAAGAACATGTACTTTGAATGAAAATGTTAATTTGGAACTATGATAAGTATTACCAGTTTTGATCAATACCGTTAATCACATTGTTTATTTGGTTTGACTCATTAATCATGCAATTAATGCGATTAATGATAAGGTGTGAAAACACGCGCTCTTTGCAAAGTTAAATTCCTTTAATTATCGCTTAAGCACCTTTACCAATTTTGTTTTAAATTGACTGACGACACTAGAGATGTTCGTGTGAACAGTCATGATGAAGTTACGAGACTTTAGAACAGATAGTTAATTGTCATCTGCTGTTATTAAAATATCTAACAAAAATAAAACTAATGAATAAAAAAGATATATGGCAAAAAAAAATGAAAGAAAAAAAAATAAGCAAAACAAGTGATTAAACGTTACGGTAATGAAAATAAAAGATAATAAAACCATAAAATACATAAAAAATACATAAATAAGATTAAAAAAAGAAGAAGAAAAAAAGAAAAAAGAAAGTAAAAAAAAGATGGTCGGTAAATAGTTACACTAAAATTTTTGAAGAAAACAGCCTCACACCTCTCCGAGTGGCCACTTTTAAGCTCGGGGGTGGGTAACTTAGAGGTAATTTTGGTACGGGTGTGCGAGCCAGTATTTCAAAACCTACCCCATTCATATACCTGGACTTTGAAAAAACGGACCCATTCATATACTTGATCAGCCAAAATGTTGACCTATTCATAAACTGCCCTTTGATTTTTTTTTGTACTCATTTTTGCTGGTTGTTACACAAATATCAAAGTCAATTCATGTAATACCAAGAGGATAAGCAGCCTCGAAAAATCTCTTCTCACCTCTAATAAAAGTTCAACAGTGAAAATTTGTTTTACAATGAAAAGTGGGCAAAACGACTAGGGGGACGAAACAACTAGGGGGGCAAAACGACTAGGGGGGAAACAACCAGGGAGGAAACGTCTTGGGGGCGAAACGACTAGGGGAGGAAATGGTTTGGGGGCGAAACTTCTCGGATTCCTTGTAAGTATCTATTTTTGTGTTTCTTTGCCATTCAAGTGATCAAATAAATGCCTACCTTTAAAAATTTTACTGATAAGTATTGGCATCTTGTTTTCTTTTCCACCTTTGATACTTATCCCGAGACCATTTTGTTCTTCTTTGATAACAGTAACGCATCGTTTCTGACCAGGAATATTTTCGGGAACGGGTGGGGTATCAAATTTCGTGCCACTAATTGACGATGTATTTGTTGTTTGTGTACTAGGTTCATTTTCAGCTGCTGAATTTGATGCTTTATCCGGTGCTTCAGCAAGTGAAAGAATTAATGAATCATCATTTAATGTCACAGAAACTTTACACCACTGCTGACGAATATAAACTTCGAAATGTCCAGTTCTAACAGAGACAGGAGTCGCCATTTTGCAGCTACATTGGCTGTTGGCACGACAGTCGGGTATACTATCCGCATGAAATATCATGCAGTTGTGTGAAAGGGGTATTTGGGATTACCGAAATCCAATCTTTACCGGAATCTACCGGAATCCAATATTAATTACCGAAATCCAACTATATTATCAAGTTTATCATGATTTGTGTAAGTTTAGACATATATAATGTTAAATAATATATAAACAGATAATATGGCCGTTTGGAAGAATTTTTTGGAATAATAACGATTTTATTAACGTTTTTTACAATTTCGGAATCTACCGAAATCCAATATTAATTACCGAAACCCAAGTATATTATCAAGTTGGTTACCATGATTTGTGTAAATGTAGACATACACTGTTAAATAATATATAAACATATATTATGTCCAAATTTGGAAGAAGTTTTTGGAATAATAACGATTTTATTAACGTTTTATAATTTTCATAGGTGGAGTTACTTCCCTTCGTAGCTTTGCTCTGTGACGAGTAGTAGTGACGAGCATATATTTTTTATATAGAAATACAGGAAAACACTGCGAAACATTACTTTTAGCCTGGGCAGATAACGAAAGAGGGAAAACAGAAAAAATATAGCAAGACACGTTTTATACCTGCACTGTTTTATTCCACAGTTAAGTAATCAATTTAATGTAATAAAAGCTCTCTCTCTCTCTCTCTCAACACTCGGACCCATCAATACCGGTATTGATGGGTCCGAGCTCAACAGCATAAAAGTATATAAAAACACAATGCATATTCAAATATCAACTTATTAAACTAAACAATTTGAAGAATCAACCATACATCTGCCATGCCATACGAAAACGTGTCCTCAGACATATGTGGACAGCAAAGGTCCAGATGGCAAACTGCGCGGATGCACAGCCTGATCAGGGTCTTCACTGCTAACAGACTCATTGGATACTGCAAAATGTATGAATCGAGATCAAAGGCCCCGATGAGACTGCATGCAAGGCAACTGGAAGATGTCACAGCGGGCACACAACGTGGATGCGACATTCCTAAGACGTCGTTTGCCCGTTGGGGTGAATCCGTACATTTTGCGCATGTTCAAAGACACTTTTTTAGCTTGACGCCCGTGTCATAAATTTAACAATGCCATATGAAATAGAATAATAGTAAACATATTTTAAAGCAATGAACTCAACTCCAGAAATAAAATAATTAATGCAACTTTTAATGTATAAAAAAGCGAATGTCTATATAGAGAATTCTGAAATTGTAAACTTGATAGATTTTTGAAATATTTAAAATATATGTTAACCAAATTAGAAAATGGCACAAAAGTAAATTGATATCTGCAAACACATTATATAATTATATACAATAGCTGAAATATATTAACCCATTTATAAAAGGACATAAGCAAATACTGTAGTTCCAGATCAAATGCCACGGAGCGCGGCGTCTGATCTAGGACTACACTATTTGAGTTCACCAGGCTTAAATAACTATCTACCAGACATAGCTATAAAACGCACAGAATCTGTAACAACCCTCCCTAACCGGAATCGGCTGAACACCGCGTAAGGTCGCTACTGGTCAATGCGTTATATGTGCACAAAAAAAGTGTAGACCCGGATCAAACCCTTTCAGGGAAAAATAAGAAATAACAAATTGTCGTCTGTTGAATTAGCCATGGGTAAGCTTATACAATTCTATTTAGCTTGTGTGGGAAAGTTTTTAGTTTGTATGCAATTCAATGCCAAAATAAAACAAACAAACAAAAAATAAATAAATAAATAAATAAATAAATAAATAAATAAATAAAAAAAACAGACCCTGATCAGACGCTGTATTCTGTGTCATCTGCAGAATAATCCCAGAAAGTGGTAATGTTTAAGTGTAGACAAATCCATTTAAATGAAGTATTTGTGGGAGAGTTTTTACAATCGTTAGGCTACCGATTTGCATGCAGTTAAATGCAAAACAAAACCAATATTATGCTTTATATCTTGACATTTCATGCTTGATATTGTCTCCAGTGGAGACAATTTGCAGGAAAAATCAAAGCTTTATTTATTGGAAAAATATGAAAAATGTTTCAGTGTGTTCCCCCGTACTTCCATGTACTCGTCACAGAGCTAAGCTACGAAGGGAAGTAACTCCACCTATGAAAATTATACAAACGTTAATAAAATCGTTATTATTCCAAAAACTTCTTCCAAATTTGGACATATTATCTGTTTATATATTATTTAATAGTGTATATGTCTACATTTACACAAATCATGGTAAACTTGATAATATTGTGGATTTCGGTAATTAATATTCGATTTCGGTAGATTCCGAAATTGTAAAAAAACGTTAAAAATCGTTATTATTCCAAAATATTCTTCTAAACTTGGCCATATTGTTTGATTATATATTATTTAACAGTGTATATGTCTAAATTTACACAAATCATGGTAAACTTGACAATATAGTTGGATTTCGGTAATTAATATTGGATTCCGGTAGATTCCGGTAAAGATTGGATTTCGGTATTCCCAAATACCGGTGTGAAAGAATAGAATAGAATAAAATTTAATGCTGTTATACCCATATAATGGGTAATGGGCAAATTATTGATAACATGTAAATTACTGATAACATGTAAATGACATATATGTAATTACAATTGAACACACACACACACACACACACACACACACACACACACACACACATGGTCGGGTATGAAACCCACAGACCGGAACTCCGTGACCGAGACCCGGCACCGTGACCAAAATTTCTATCCTGGATTGCAAGACAAATATGTTTTTAACTTTGTTCAGTTTGGGTTTATATTATGAAGTATTAAATATACATTAACCAACAATAAGGAAATTTAGACCGGACCTGTAGTTATTTTTTAAACTCAGATTTACCGTTTCAAGGGGTATGAAACCCACAAACCATCCACTCTCCGGCAAACAACAAAGGTCCATATCACAGTGCGCAAATGCTCATGCTGATCGGTATCTTTGTTATCAGCCCAACTCCACAGACGCGCAGGCTTGTCTATTTCTAAGCTAAACCTATTTACTGCAGCAAACAACAAAGGTCCATACCACAGTCCCCGAATGCGCATGCTGATCCATATCTTTCTTATCAGCCCAACCACAGATGTGCAGGATTGTCTGTTTCTTAGCCAAGTCTATTTATTGTAGCAAACAACAAAGGTCCATATCACAGCGCGCGAATGCGCATGCTGATCCATATCTTTGTTATCAGCCCAAACCACAGATGCGCAGGATTGTCTATTTCTTAGCCAAGTCTATTTATTGTAGCAAACAACAAAGGTCCATATCATAGTGTGCGAATGCGCATGTTGATCCGTATTTTTGTTATCAGCCTAACCCCACACCTGCGCAGGCTTTTCTATTTCTTTGTTCTTATTACATGCCAAACGTAACATTATAGATAATGCTGATAATAATAATTTTCATTATTATTATTATTATTATTATTATTATTATTATTTAATTCAACCTAGTTCGTATTTTCTAACATTATATTTCTGGATATAACACAATTAGCCTATTAGGCATTTGTATGCACTGACTGTATGGGTGTTTACCAATTGGTACATTTCTGTAGATTAGGGACATTGTGGTTATTATCAAATTTTCTACCTGTTCTATTTTTAGAAACATAAAAATATATGAAAATCGTAAAATTCAGCACTTTAATGTTTCTCTTATAGCTTCAGCTACCCATATATTATTTATTTGTGTATTTGCTCGGACCCATCAATACTAGTATTGATGTGTCCGAGGTATTTGCAAGACCTGTGCAACAAAGAAATTGATTGTTTATTGAACATTATAGAAAAAAAAAACAAAAAAAAAAACAAAAAAAAAAAAAAACAAACGGAGAATGGATGGTCTGTGGGTTTCATACCTCTTGAAACGGTAAATCTGAGTTTAAAAAATAACTACAGGTCCGATCTAAATTTCCTTTTTGTTGGATAATGTATATTAAATACCTCATAATATAAATCCAAAATGGACAAAATTAAAAAACATATTAGTCTTGCGATCCAGGATAGAAATTTTGGTCACGGTGCCGGGTCTCGGTCACAGGGTTCCGGTCTGAGGGTTTCATACCCGACACACACACACACACACACACACACACACACACACACACACAGCGCAAAAATACTCAAATGGCATTTACCTTAATAAAGTAGACAACAACTAATGGTTTGGAATACAAGATTTGGCGTCACTTTGTAACTAGCACAAAAATAGAGCATACATGTACTTAAATGAATTTGCCTACTATATTTAAAAAGTGTTTTTTTTTTTCTCGTCATTATTCACAAATTCAAAAGACCTTTTATTTATTTGGATCATTGCTTAGAAAACTATCCATATCTTTCAGAGTATCAAGGAGGCTATTCCTTTCACGTGCATTTCTGGTACTGATACAAAAATGTATTTCATCCTCAATAATATTGCATGTGTTACATAATCTTTCTTCTGTTTTTTGTTTGTTTTTTTTTTTTTTTTTTTTTTGTTTTGTTTTTTGTTTGTTTGTTTGTTTTTTTTTTTGTTTTTTTTTTTTGTTTTTTTTTTTTGTTTTTTGTTTTTCGCCAAACTATTTACCTCGTTCAATTCTGTGCCTATTGTCACTGATTCTGAAGGAGCATATGCTCTCCCTGACAGATTAATACCTTTAAGACTCAATTCCAAAATTTTGCTTTAAAAGTGTATTTGTTCCTATTTTTCTATTCTTTTCATCGTCTAACATTCACTTTTCCCCCCAAATTCTACATTTCTTTCTTTAAGTGTTCTCTTTATTGCCGTTACCAAAGCATATGAATTAATTGCATTGTGATTGTCCCAAACATGGAAAAACCTAAAAAAAAAAAAAAAAGGTAAGGGAAAAGTCCAGGGAGTACCACAATCATAAACCGCAGCCCTTCCCAGACACCAAGAGGAAGAGGAAACAGACAAAACTAAACAAGCGCAAATCGAAAAGCACCAAGACTAGCTCTCTCTTCCCCAAGCGAGGTCATCGCAATGCTAAAAGAACTAAAAACAAGAACAAAATAACACAAGGCAAGACATAAAACAAATCGCCTCGTAGAATAAACCACAAAGCAACAAAGAGTTGTACCCAAGGATGTTTATCATTTGAATCATTTAGCTGCTCTAAAATGAATTTGTTATCAATGAATCTCCATTTGACTGTATGATATGCGTCCAGAAATTATTGCAAGTAGTAATAATTGTAATAAGTAAAGTAAATTTACCAAGTTCATTAGACACCACAAAATTACAAGCTTTAGAGTGAACTCAAAGAACATATTTACAAAATTCAGTACGCATCTTATCAAATTCAGAATTATCTTTAAATTACAGTTCAAACAGCTCGTCCAGCGTTTTTCTTTCATAATATGGTTTATAAGTCATCCAAAACTCAATTCGCACAATGCTATGGGCTTTACAGGAGTATCAAAAATATGTAAAATAGCTGGGTTTAACCCTTTCTAAAAATGCTTTGTTTTAAGGAGAACAGCGCTCTGTTTGCTTTTAGATTCAGGTGTTTTTTCTGCTACTGAATATTTGCCTGTACTAGGGAAGTTAACACAAAGATACTTATATTGATTGGCATGTTCTAACTCCTCTTCTCCTATATCAAACATGAACTTATCTTTAGGAACCCGGCACGTCCTAGGAAATGTCATAATTTTGGACTCAGATATATTAACTCTTAGTCCCATATTCTTTCAGAACTCATGGACTTTGTCTATATCATTTTTTTTTCGAATTTCTGTGGTTGATAATAAAACCAAAAAAACAATGTAGGAGAAAAGTCCAGGGAGTGCCACAATCACAAGCCGCAGCCCTTCCCAGACATCAAGAGGAAGAGGAAACAGACAAAATCAAACAAGCGCAAATCGAACAAACGTACGAAAAGCACCAAGATTAGCTCTCTCTTCCCCTAGCCAGGTAATCCCAATGCTCAAAGGACTGAAAAACACATGGACAAAATAACACTAGGCAAAACTAAAACAAAAACAAAAGATAAGAGAAAAGTCTAGGGAGTGCCACATTCACAAACCGCAGTCCTTCCCAGACACCAAGAGGAAGAGAAAACCGACAAATCCAAACAAGCACAAATCGAACAAACGTACGAAAAGCATTAAGATTAGCTCTCTCTTCCCGAAGCGAGGTAATCGCAATGCAAAAAGGACTGAAAAACAAAAGGACAAAATGACACAAGGTAAGACATAAAACAAATCGCCTCGTAGAATAAACCACAAAGCAACAAAGAGTAAGACTAACACCGGGACCACCGCCTTAGAACGGTCAGTAGAGTAAACTTAAAGAGCCTATTGAAGATTGTGATTTTACACAGCTAAAGGAACCCATTGATACAAAAATACCAAGTAGCGTTTCTTTTGAATTACCTTATATTACTGAAAGCTTTGTTTACAAATTTTTATCAACCCTTGATGTTTCTAAGTATACTGGATTAGATGGTATTGGCCCAAGATTGCTGAAACTTTCTTCATCTGTTATTACAAAAATATAACTTATATTGCACAAGCATGTATTTCAAAGGGTTATTTCCCCGATAGTTGGAAACAGGCCAAGGTAAATCCTCTGTACAAAGGTGGTGCAAAGAAAGAAATAAATAATTATCGCCTTATATCTATATTACCTACATTGTCAAAATTGCTTGAGAAATTTATTCAAAAGCACTTAATGGGGGTTTTAAATAAACACGATGTATTACATCAATCTCAAAGTTGATCACTCAACAGAAACAGCATTAACGTTGATGACCGAACGCTGGATGAAGGCACTTAATGACGGTAATATAGTTGGCACCATAATGGTTGATTTTAGAAAAGATTTTGACCTCTTTGCTGCTAAAGAAATTAAGCGTCTATAATTGTAACGAGCATTTTATTAAGTTCATGGATTCTTACCTTTGTAAACGAACTCAGGTTGTATCAATTGATGGCAAACTTTCCAGGATATGTGATATTAGGTGTAGTGTTCCTCAGGGATCTGTGTTAGGACCTTGGCAATTTTTAATTTCCATAAATGATTTACCATTGGTTTTATCTGAAAAAGTTCATTCGATTGATTTATATGCTGATGATACAACGATTTATGACATGCAGTCTGATTTAGAAACTCTACAATCTAATTTACAATATCCCTTATTAAACTGTAGAAATGGTGTAAACAAAATGGCATTCTTCTTAACGCTGAAAAGAAAAATAATGTTAATTACTACTAGACAGAAGCGTATAAGGCTACATGAAGATCTTTCGAATTTAGCTTACAATGATATCAATTTACAACTGACAACAGGTAATAAAATACTAGGTGTAAATGTTGATCAGAATCATTTTTAATACGTTTATAAAAAGATTTCATCATATATCTGGCTTCTATCAAAGATACATTCGTATTTAACTATGGAGCATAGATCGTTGTTTAATAAAGCTTACATCCAACCACATTTAAATATTGCAATATTGCAATATTGTATGGGGAAATTCATCTAATTATAATGTTTCACAAATAACCAAACTTCAAAGGCGAGTTTGCAAAATTATTTTAGGGACTGAATAGTCAGACCTTGGTAGTGCACGGAGACGACTTAATATTTTGCCTTTTGATTAAAATGAACTTGTCAACAAAGTCACAACTTAAATTCATGTTGAGAAACTTAATAATAACATGATATGGCGACAAAATTTTGTCAACAAATCGTGATAAGTCAATATGATAATGTTATAACATATCGTATTCGCTACATATCTGTATATTGTTCATGAAATATTTGATCGTGTATGACATTTTCTTTAGTGCGTAGAATTTTTATCACGCTGTATTTTTATACGCTATACCAGTAGGTTTTTTTCGTGCACTTCAAAGAGTTATTTCATTGTCGCAGACCATTTTGTCGTCGTCAATAATATCTATTGGCTGGAATAAGTGACGTCACATGGGCCACCGAAGGGAAAACTTGGCCGAACAAAATAGGTTAGAAAGCAATTAAAAGACACGGGGTTTTCATCGGTACTCAGTCACCATAACGGAAAGAAAAATGTCTAGCACACATGCTCAACCTTGCTTTGAAATACATAAACACAATTTTTATTAACAAGTGGGCCGAATGATTATCCCTTTCCCAAAACTAAGATGTAAAAATGTACGTGTACCCTCGCGTGTACCAAGCTACAATGTGTACAAATAAACATACCGAACCGGTGTACCGGTTTATCTTGAATCCTGGATAGCTTACCCCTCCCCTCTCCCCTCACGGGGAGTGAAGCTGCCTTTGTGCAGTTTGTCTCCCCTTTGGGGTGAAGATATCCCGGGGTATGCCCCTCACTCTGGACAGCTTGCCCCCTCCCCCCAGGGGGTGAAGATACCTTGGCCTGAGGAGCTTCCTCCCCCCCGCCCCCCCCCCTCCCGCCCAGAACACCTGACAGAACTTAATGTAGAAAGAAAAAAAATAATGAAAAACATACATTAGTACTGTTCTGATAATTGAGCGTTATAAATTTGTGATAAAAAAATAAATATTGTTTTGAACTGAGTTTGCGATGTTTTCCTGTGTGTGTGTGTGTAGCGGAGTGGGCGGGGGGTGGCAAGATACGATACCCCGGTTTTCTTGCTCCCGGGGGACAAGCTGCCCGGGTGGTGTGGGAGTGGGGCAAGATAAACTGTTACACCAGCTAAAACTTGATACTGAAGAAGAGACAAACCATTTAAGAGAGCTGAGCCGCAACAAATGTACCTCAACAGATGAGACCGCTTAAATTACTTGGGGTACTGGGACACTTGCAGGATTTTCTCGCCGACACTGAGCATTCGGTCCCCCTGGTAGCCTCTTTTGATTGACAAATGATGTCAGTGTTCCGCTTTTGATTTTTGATCGTGCGTATGGCGATAAAACAATACAGATATCAAGATCTTTAACTTTAGTTCCGCAAAAAACATAGCGTTGTTTCGAAAAACATATGTTGTAATGTGCAGTACAAAGTATTCAAACAATACAGATTACCACATAATGTTGTCGTTTTTATATAATTACGAGAATATCTATAACGAAAATGAAATAATGAACACATGAAAACATTGTTTTTATCTAACTTTTATAGAAAACAGTATATAGTAAAAACTCGATATTTTTGCATTTTCATGACAAAAATATTGCCACGAGAAAAAAATATATGGGGGGGGGGGGGAGGGGGGGTGGGGGTGGGGTTGGGGGGGGGGGTACCAATACGCTTCCATAATAAAGTGGTACATGATATGGTTCCGCAATATATTAAAGATCTTTTTTAACTACGAACGAACACGGTACCTGATACCTATTTATGATCTGTCTCGAATCAGAATTTTTATATTCCCAAACCTAACATAAGCCTGTTTAAAAACAGTTTATCATACTCTTGACCAGTTATATGGAACAAAATTCCATCTGATATTAAGGATTCGTCAACGCTTAATATTTTTACTAGGAATGTAGTCGAATGGATTGCAAACGAATAACTCATTTCATGAATTAGACATACCTCCATCACAGATTTACACTGTATATATCGTTTTCATATTTTTTCCCCACCACATTTTATCATTGTAAATATCATTTTCATGTAACATATGTAACTTTTGAGTTATTCTATTTTTCACGATGTTTTTCCTCTGACTGTCCTTTTAATGTGCTTATATTGTTCATGTAGATGCTTTTAAAAAGAGGGCCCCTTGGAAGACTGGTTGTACCAACTGGGTCACCCTCTCTAAATAAAAAACTTACTTACTTACTTACTTGCTTATTATACACGTTGGCAATAGTGTTCTTCATGACAGAAACAGCTGGATTTTTATACTTATTTTTTTTATATTTATAGCAGCGGTATTCTTGTGGTCTGTGACATCAGAGTGCAGTTTGAAGAGGGTTATCTGTAAAACCTGGACTGGGACACTGGCAAACAGTGCAGACACAGATCAGACGCCACGAAACGCGTTGTCTGATCAGGATCTGCACTGTTTACTCAAATTACAGGAAGTTAAGGATTAAATGAAACAGTCTTAGGTCCCCGTTCAGGACCATTTTCCCAGCCTACACTCAGAGCCAATCGACCCACCAGTGCTGTCAGTGCTTTGATTTCGTCAGCCCGCAAAGCAAAATCTTTGCGGGGGGGGGGGGGGGGGGGGGAAACAACGAGATAAATAAGGTGATTGTTTTATATACCTCTAAGATATCTTTATGCCAAACTTATGGATTAACCCAATTATGCCGAGTGGATTCTTCTACCTGAACTCTTTGGACATGTCCATTTCCTATATAGGACGTGTCTGGTTAGATGTTATCATCACCATGTTATATAGAAATTCCTGTATGTACTGCAAACCATGTAGACCCTGATCAGACGCCGCGTTGTGCGGCGTCTGATCTTGGTCTACACTGTTTACCAATGTCCCTCTTATGGGACACGCTAGGCATAAATGGGTTAACTATTATGATAGTATGTACAAACTGTTGTGCGACTAGTCTTGGAGTATATGCATCTAGTCAGACATCAAGACACTGGACCTAGTTCAACGCCATGCCACCGGATACGTGTTTAATGCCTGTCATAGTCGCACTCCTGGCTGTGTAACCGACATGATCCATGAACTTGGGAGAGAAAGCCTTCAAGACAGGCGCTGTGTGGCCAGATATACTTCACTATACAAAATTCAGTATGGTTTGGTTGGCATCTTAAACCCAACTCCCAACACACACACACACACACACACACACACACACACACACACGGGAGAGAGAGAGAGAGAGAGAGAGAGAGAGAGAGAGATTTTGTTTTGTACGACTAAATTAATATCATACTTGTTAAGGTTTTTACAGTTGTTGATTGTTTATTGATATATTAAGTGTTGTTACTGTTATAATTAACAAATTAATGTCATTAATTATTTCCTAACTTGACGATGGATCAATGAAAAATTAAAATGTCCTACTTTACCACCTTATATGTGCAAAACTTATTCCCACACCCCCATGGAACTGTCATTGGTGGAAAGAATGTACTTCTACTTGAAATTAACTCTTTTTTTTTTTTTTTTTTTTTTTTCTTTTTTTTTCAAGTCACATGTTGTATTTGTACTGTATTCAGTCGCAAAAATGGGAGGCAGACTTCATAAGTCACTCGTTTCTTCTGAATCCCAGTATTGTAATTTAGCAATCATATATGTTTATATTATACAAGAAATAAACGTTTAAACTAACTACTTCCTTCCAGTGATAAAAACACTCTACACATTGCTCTTGTATAAAGGTCTTAATTGGAGAGTTGAAAGTAATTTGGGAAGTTTAACATACTTATATTAACATATTTCAGGTCAGGAGCGGACCCAGGCTGATTTCTACAGGATTTCCATTTGATAAAATTACCTTACTTACTCTACGTATTCGAAAAGACAGACCTGAGCAAACAATGAAGACCCAGATCAGACGCCACAGAACACGGCGTCTGATCAGGGTTTACACTGTTTGCCACCCACCCAACAATTTTACACACATTCACAGGTAGCAAAATGGGCTTGCCGAAGAGAAGTGTACGGTAAAAAAAGAAAGGGGTGGAAATACTTTGGGTATTTCTCAAATTTATCAAACTTACGCAAAATTTTCCATGAATATGAATTTTTGAGTCAAAGTTGAGTTCGACTGACTGAATTCCCCGACCCCCTTCCCCATGTCTGAATCCGCCCATGCAGATACTTATTGGAAAATCTGTAACAAGTACCAAATCGTTGCACATCAGCACAATTTGTTGTTGTTGTTGTTTTTTTTTTTGTTTTTTTTTTAAGTTTTAGTTTGAGTTTTACGACCCATCAGCACTGTTTTAGACATAAAAATAAGATGTGTCTCGGTCATTAGTCTTATCACTGATATGAGAGACTGGTTTACTGGAAATAAACAATAGACAGGTGACAGCCCAATAGGGGATTTTAGTCATTACGAAAACACGCCTATTCAAATATACAGAAAATTTCACCTCCAAAAACTTAAAGTTTCAGATAAAAAACTCTGATATTTTTCATATTTCTGCTCAAAATATAGATTGTGGTACTCGTTAGAACCGCCGAGGCGAGGCGGTTCTAACGAGTACCCACAATCTATGTTTTTGAGCAGAAATAAGAAAAATAATGTATACCCCTGTAAACCCTAGTTTTACTATATAAAAGTGGGGTTTAAGGGGGTCAAAATTTTATAGGTATGTTTTCGTGATGTACTGACTTATTTATCTGATCCGTAGCATCTCTTTATGACATGTCTGTGATCTCTCTTGCATAACGCCTAGGTGGGGGCAATAAAATCATTAGTGAGTGGTACCACTTTTGTTCTCATTTTAGATATGTCTTTAAAGTCATGTCGAGCCGGCCATTTAACCTACTCACGCTTTTCCTGGGCAGGCTTAGTCCTCTGATCGGTTCACCAGTACGTTGCGCACATACTTTCGCCCGTAACTGACAACTGCTCTTCTTGAATTTCCGGAAGGGGGACAATTACCGTAGAAATGACTTTATAATCAATTTCCACGCACGAAC
The DNA here is from genome assembly GCA_964016985.1 of Anodontia alba. Classification (NCBI taxonomy): domain Eukaryota; kingdom Metazoa; phylum Mollusca; class Bivalvia; order Lucinida; family Lucinidae; genus Anodontia; species Anodontia alba. The sequence goes on along the minus strand of OZ024827.1, from coordinate 67,053,357 downwards.
ATTATCATGTGGCCGAGTTTGGATTCGAACTTGAGATCTCTGGATCTGCAGTCAGACACCGACTGCGCTATGGAGGCGGGCTCATCAGCACTTAAGCCGGTTTGTTAACCCATTTATGCCTTGCTTCCCCTTAAATGGGGCCTTTGCTAACAGTGTAGACCCAGATCAGACGTCGCAGAACGAAGCATTAAGTACAGGAATTTCTGTAAAAGATGGTAATAGTAAAACTAATCAGAAATCCCTTCTCTTAGAAATGGACCGGTCCAAAGACATGGTAGAAGAGTCCACTCATTAAAAATGGGTTAAGAGCAATGAAAAACAATCAAAGTACTGAGAGTACTGATGGCGCGGTAGCATGGAAATCTGTATGCCTCTAGAACTGAGCCCCTTTTCGGCGGAAAAGGTCCTTTTCACTGTTTAGTAGGACCGCGGCTCGGGATACGCGTTTTACCCAACTCCGTAGATTTGACGCGTTTTATTGGAGTATTCATATTCGTCTGTCAATATTGTAATCAATATGATTAAAATTTTTATTTTTGAAAAGTTTGAAGTTTTCTTTGGTTTGTTTATGTATTTGCTGTTCAGAGTGTATTAAGATTAATATGTTTGAATGCAAAATTTAGCGTCATCAGCCTTAGCAGGGAACTATTTATTAGGTAGTTATTAGTTTGGTAGTATCAGGAAAAAAGATTAATAATTATCGAAATATGTTATGTTAAATCTGGTGGCGCATTAGCGACCCAAAAATGAATATTATCCAAACTTGATAGATTTTGGTTCATATTTGGCAATAGTTTAGAATTTGTCCAAAGATGTACATGTACAGTAAAACTTCAATGCCTCGATTTACCGTGGCTGATTTGAACTCATTTTTGAGTCCCAAGGAAATTCTTCCGATAGCTCAAGAAAACAAGTATTTAGGGATATTTTAGGATTTTTTTCTTATTTTATCATGAAAATGTATGTTGTGTGTACTCATTAGAACCGCATCGGGAGTAAATTCTATCCTTTTAGAGTATATCCCTTCTCACTTAGGAGCAAATTCTTTCCTTTTATAGCAGGTCCCTTTTTAGAAGGGGATTAGTGTGCAGGAAAGCAAGCAGGAGTTGTAAAAGTTGTCTTAATTGTAAAAATAAAATAAAAAATGACAGAAAATCTATCAAGTGTATCTTAAACTTATTATTGATACGCAGCCTTGTCATTTGGGACTTTATATTAAAATAAAACAACACTTGTATTGTTTGCGGTTACGTCTATATTACGATAGGATGAATCAGAGATGGATACTTTAAATGCTTTGCTGACAATTTTGCTAAATCTGGTTGCAGTGGAAGCAGTTTGCGAGCCAATTGCTCCGGACATCAGTAAAAGTTTAGAGGTAACTATGTAAAATTGCACGTTTATCAAATCCAGAGGTTTACTTTTGTCTTTCACACAAGTGCATCGGGTTAAATATGGGAAACATGTATTAAAAACAAGGGAAAAGCGAGGTTGACAAATAATGCATCTGGAATGAAATGTGTTGACAAACCATGCATTTTTATGCGTTTGATCAAAATTGGATGAAACATAAGAACATTATTGAAATATAAATATGTCAAAAATGTTTGTTTCGGCTGCTGCCATTTTGTATATTTAAATTAGTTTTTATGATGTCATAAAACCAATTAACCCATTTAAGCCTAGCGTCCCATAAAAGGGAAACTGGCAAACAGTGTAGACCCAGATCAGACGCCGCATCAGGGTCTACACTGTTTGCATTAAGTTCAGATCTTTCAACAGAGCATGAGAATAATTATAACTAACCAGACACCCTTATACAGGAAATGAACCTGTCCAAAGAGTTAAAGTAGAAAAATCCATAAATGGGTTAAATATGCAAAACCAAAATAAACAATATTTGCAACAATAATTTAGCTCGTTATTTCTGTATATAGTGTCTTTTCTATACGTATGTTCAGTTTGCTTGAAACAAAACTCAAAAAGGATTGCCTTTGGAAACAAAGAACACACAAAATCACGAAAAATGGGAGACTCGGTTTGACTGAGTCTCTTAAGTTACAGTTTACAGTTTACAGATTTTTAACGCTGCCAGGCAACTGAGTCACATAGAGGCAGCGCCAGATAAATCTGGATTAGTTTTACTGGACTACTGGGTTGGCTTGAAACGGTGTCTAGTTATAATTCATAACTAGGTCACCTCGCCCGGACACAGACACCGTGCATACAAATAGTCGTCCAGTCTGTAAGTAACAGAATTTGGAGCGTTGGTCTAAAGAGTTTGAGTTTAAAACTAACATCATGGTGTTTTTGTCCATGTGTTATTCTCTGTTTGTCAACATGTCACGGACCCATACGTGCGTGATTGGAGAAGGAGGAGGCTGGGGGAGCGAGCATTTTGGAGGTGTTCAGAGTCTTTGCTCAAACGCGTAGTCTAAATAAACGCGTAGTCGAAAGCCAAAAAATATGAAAGGAGGGTCCTAGAGCGAGTTTTATTTATTCACGTAGTCTAAAGTTTCGCGCAGTCGAAAAAGAGAGAAGTAATACGCGTAGTCGAAAGCTAAAGAAAAAGAAAAAACTAAAAAAAACTAGAAAACTTACTAAGTTACAATTGCAAGGGATTTATTTGGACCGTTCAGAAGAGGCATCTTTAAGGGACTTCCTAGGCCGAATCATGTAAGAGAAGGTAATTCACCAGTTGCCCCGCCTCTGAAAGATTAATTATGGTCCATGTGACTAAGGCTTAGGATCTTGGTTTTATAACTTTTTACATATGTTCATGCGGAACCAAGACTCAAGCCTTCGTCTTAGAGGAGTCCGCAAGAAAGGCATTTGCGGCCTCCCCCAAAAAGGTTGATGTTTTTGTTGTGCTTGCATTGCCTGTTTGTTAGTTGTGGTCACTGTGTGGGGCATGTGTGGTGGTGTTTTTCATAGAGTAGATACAAATACTTCCTTCTATCTTGTTATCTCTCTCTTCCCAAACCTTCAACCTGAAAAATACTTAAAACGCTGAGAGAGATTAATACAGAATTATAAAACTTAAATTTCATTTGTACCACAAAAAGATTTGTGGTAGTCATATTTTGTGCTAGGTTCATGAAAACGGATTGAAATCTCTGATTTAATCGTACGTGGGGGAACGCATTCATGCCGATACACCAACAGAAGCCTATCTCTGATTGGATCAGAGATTTTGAGAGGAGGCTTCTAATTGGTTTAAAAAAGTTCAATTTCAATCCTCCCAAAAGATTTCAATCCGTTTTCCTTTCCTAGCCAACAAAATTAGAACTTGAAGAATTTTGCAAGATAGAAGGAATAAATAGCTTGTAAATAAATAGAAAATATATATTTATTAGTTTTATGGTGTCAAAAAGGAAAAGTTGAACACATATAATATCCATCTGTTCCTTTTTTGGCCTTTCCGCTCTGCTATCGTTTATCCAGTTTTTTTAACTACTTGAAAGTTTGGTATGATTGAATTTTATATGATAGACTAGGTAATATAAATTCTTTCTACGTAGTTTATTTACTAAATTATGTTTTGGAAATGTATATTCTAATAATTCCCTCGCTACCCTGGGTATATCACTGAAGCTTGTAGCTAAAAATGGATTGAGTCTTGGATGTCTTAGATCGTACGTGAGGGAAGACATCCTACCCGAACTGCTTCAGAAAGGCTCTTTCTGATTGGTCCTCAGACCTACAATTTCAGTCCTTTTTATGCCTCAAGCTCAAGTGTTAACTGTATGCGTATAGAGAGCTGTAAAAGGTCACAATCTGCAAGAGATAGAAATATGTATATATTAGTACCGCCATCTCTGCAAAAGAAAAGTATTATTAATTTACATATAAACCTTTCTCACTTCTTTCATACCTGTTTGTCTCCTCTTTCTAATTTTAGCTTGTCGAAACGAAATACAAGCTTTTTTAGGAAGAGGAGCCCCTCTCATACTATGACCCTGATCAGACTGTATTGGCCTGTGTGTCGTATACACGGCTCACAGGTCAATATTCAGATTTTCCCTATTTCTCTTTGTGTTGGTCTGTGTTCTGTGTTAGCAGTTCACAGGCCAACCGTTTTAATGTGCTTTTTAACTTTGTAGACCTTTGAGCCACTATGGGGCCAAGAGGTCTACAACTCTTTGTTACTATAATATTTATAAATATATATTCAGTTGACCTGCACAGTGTATATACATTGTGTAGGTCAGCTATAAACAGAATGTGACACAGGTATAACTATTAATTATTTATTATGTAATTCATGAATAAACAGTTACAATGAATGAAACAGTAGTAGTAGTATATCGTAACTTTGTATTGTTGATAAAGTTACGCTCGAGCGATTCCATAGTTTCAGCCTAGCATCATTTAAGCGTGTGTTGATTTAACTTCCACCTGAATTTACAGCTCAGTTAATGACCCGAATAATATGGTTAAGTTCAAGATAAGAGGTTAGCTGTGTTTCAGGGAGTTTTGGTTTTGATCAGGTTTTGGAAGTAGTAAGCAATTCGTACTTTCTCTAATGAGTCATGACATGCAGTACTCCTCCCTCCACGACGATCTCCACCATGCTTTTAGAAAAGATTTCTGTTTCGGTCTAGCTTTGGGAATTGTATGACTCCGTACGTTCCCTACTGGGCCATGACATGCATTACTCCTCCCTCCACGACGACCTTCACAGTTTTTATTCTTTGTATACAGCAAACTTGAAATTTTGTTGAAATGCTCGCCAACGCAGGCGACCGGTCACCTCGGTTCCCGAACCAGCGATATTAAGATACCAGATCGTGGGCATCTTTTCAGCTTACAGCTCGGTTATCCAGTGCCCAGCGGCCCGGTAAGACGCTGTACTTTCTTGTCTTTATTGTTAACTTAATTATCTGCGCATTCGCGCAGTTTAAAAGCCCAACGTCCGACCGGTTGGGAGCAGTATTTTTAACAGGTGGAAGTTTTATATTTATATCGTTTTAAATTCTTTTTATGTATCCGGTATCCTTTAAGAATTCGAATACAGCTTCTCGAATTTTTACTGCATTTTGGGGTGGTGGAAAAAGTAAAGTTGTTGTGTCAAAGGTAATATATCCCAGTTTAAACATTTTGGCTTCAAGCTTTCTTCTGTGTTCCTCCTGTGCTTCACAGTACATGAATATATGATCAATGGTTTCACCATCACCTTCTGTGCATAGTTTGCATAATTCCAAATCGAAGGCTTTGTGGAAACCCAGTCCACAGTGGTGTAGTCTTAGTCTGGTATAAGCTACATCCAGACATCTGTTGGGGCTATAAACTGTACATGTAGTTTTGACGTTTTCTTGTCCATGCCTGTATTCTCTCCCTTTGTAAGTTATATTCCATTGGGCTTGCCATTTACGAATAATGGCATTTTTAATGACAGTATATATTTCTGTCTTAGCGGGGAGGGTGGGGTCTGGGGTACCTATGGTCATGGCCTTTTTGGCGGCCTCATCAGCTGCCTCATTTCCTGGGATTCCAACGTGCGATGGTACCCAGTCTAATTGCACATCGAGGCTGTTTATTTTTGCTGTATCTAGCAAGGAGAGAATTTTCATAGTAATATCAGGACGGGATTTTGAAGTTCCTGATTTTATTGCCTGTATTGCGCTGAGGGAATCAGTTAGAATTACTGATTTCGGGATTTTTGTGTCAATAATCCATTGTACTGCTTGCTGAATTGCTACTAATTCGGAGGTAAACACAGATAATGTAGAATTTAATTTGATTTGTTTTTCATAGTTTAGTTCTGGAACTACAAAAGCGGCCCCTACTGTTCGATTTTCGGGGTCCTTACTGCCGTCAGTGAAAATTTTGGTTCAATTTGGATAATTTTCTTCTATGTGGGCTGTACTAGTTGCCCTCATAATGATTGCGTCCCCATCTTTTTTGGGACCTATGGCGTCATGTAGATCTTGTGATGGTGGGGTTATTTGTAGATCCCACTTTTCAAGGTAATAGGATAGAGCAATGTTGTGGTTGATATTATGCTCCTTCAGTAACTGTCGAATTTCGACGGTGTAAGGGTTGAAATTCTTAGCTCTTTTTGTAGTTAAGCAGCCAAAGTCCGTTATCAGCTGGTTAACAGGGAGGTTATCTCCAAGTGGAGAAGATCTAGCCCAATATTTCAATATTAGCCCCTCCCGTCTAAGCGAAAGGGGTAGGACTCCACATTCCACCTCTAGTGCTGGGATTGGCGTTGTTCTACGAGCTCTAGTTGCGATTCTTAGAGCTTCATTTTGTATAGTATTGAGTCGTCCTAACTGGCTCTTGTGGGCAGAGTTAAAAGCCTGTGCCCCATAATCTAATTTACTTAGTATTAAGGCCTTATAGAGATTGACCAGGCATTTTTTATCGGCTCCAAATGTTGTCCCCGATATCATTCTCATAAGATTTAAATCTTTGTTACATTTTACAATGAGCTGATCAATGTGATGCTTCCATGTGAGTTTTCTATCCATAGTTAGGCCTAAAAATGTGACTTTGTCTACAAAATCGAGAGTTTTTCCATTTAGTGTTAATCGGTAGCTATCAGTTTTAACGTCCTTAATCTTTCTGCTGAAAATTATTGCCTTGGTCTTGTCTGGCGATATCTTAAATCCCCAATAAGTGCCCCAGGCCTCTATCACGTCAAGGGCTTTTTGTAGTTTTTTGACTGCCAATCCAGCGGAAGAATGTTTCGTCCAAATTGCACCATCATCTGCAAACTGGGAAAGGGATATACCTTCTAGGTCATTTAAGGCTTCGGATAGTGTATCCATGATGACATTAAACAATGTCGGGCTGAGTACACCCCCCTGGGGGGAGCCGTTTTCTAGATCAAATATATCAGAGATGTCTTCTCCCAATCTTACTTGGATTTTGCGACCTTTTAAAAAGTGTTGAATCCAATTTAGCATATGACCATTTATGCCTATCTTATTAAGTTTAACTAGGGTGCCAGTGCTCCACATAAGGTCAAAAGCTTTTTCCAGGTCTAGAAATATAGCTCCTATGGCCTTGTTTTCCATGAAGGCCATATTGATTTCAGAGGATAGTCTCACCAACTGGTCGATGGTTGATCTATGTTTTCGGAAGCCAGATTGGTTGTTTGATATGAGATTATTCCTCTCAATATGAGAATTTAGTCTAAATGCTATCACGGTTTCCATGATTTTACAGAAAGCGGATGTCAATGAGATTGGTCTATAACAGGATGGGTTAATTTTATCCTTATGTGGTTTTTTAATAGGAATTATGGTCGCTACTTTCCAGTCCGACGGGAGTTCCCCTACCACCCAAGACAGGTTTATAAGGTTCAGCAACTCTGCCTTTGAGCTTGGTGGTAGCTGCTTGAGCATTTCATATGAAATAGAGTCGGCTCCGGGGGCAGTATTCTTTTTGCCTTGCAGGAGCCTGTTCAGCTCAAACTGAGTGAAAAGCCGGTTGTGATTATGTTCGTTATTTTCCTCCATGTGGGGTTTTGCCTCTTTATAAATATTATCCTGAACTTTCTTAATATTTTGAAATTTAGGATCAAAATTTTCACTTTTTGATGTATCGCATAGTGCTGTGCTAAAAGTTGTGCTTTATCACGATCATTTGTGATAATTTGATCGTTTGTTTTTAGACAGGTAATGGGCTCTGAGCGCTTTCCTCTAAACTTCCTTATCATGTCCCATACCTCTTTACTAGATGTTTTTTGGTTTAATTTTGAAATAAAGTCTTCCCAACAGTCCTTTTGCGTTTTTTTTAATGTAGTTTTTGATTCAGTTTTTAACATATTATAATGTTGTTTATCCTGCTGGGTTCTTGTGCGTAAATATTTTTTACGTGCTTTTTCACGTTTTTTGATTGCTATAGCACAGTCTTGATTCCACCACGGAAGTTTGATTTTTGAACATTTAGGTTTAGTTTTCGGGATCGTCTCTTCACAAATATTTTGTAGGATTTTAGTAAAATCTGAGGCGATCTCATTGATGGATTCAGCATCTTTATTTAATTTTAACTTTGTTGAACACAATGTTTTGAATTTATCCCAATCGGCCTTTCCCAATTTCCATTTTGGAATTCCTGAAGACCCTGTTGTGTTATATCTGACACTGAGTTTAATGATAATAGGTAGATGGTCGCTACCACAGGTTTGTTGTAACACCTGCCATTCCGATTTTGCACTAATTGTCGGCGATGCAAGTGTAATGTCTGGTGTGGTATCGTGAATACTGAGAGTCGGTTGGCCATTATTAAGGATGACGAGATAATGACTGTTAAATACTTCTAATAGAGCACGTCCCTTTGCATCATTCAGTTTGCTGTCCCAAAGAGGGTTATGTGCGTTAAAATCCCCTACAATTATACTGCCCTCTGTTTTTATTTTACTAAATAGTAAATTATATTCTTCTATATTATCTGCTCTTCCAAAATGACTATCATAGATATTGTAGAGGGATATTGTTTTCTTTTCTAAGTGTAATTTAATTGCACATACTTCTAGTTTAACATTTACTGTACTTAAATCAATCTCTTCAAAGGCAATATTGTTTTTGACGTATATTGCCACACCACCGTATTTCTTTTCTGTTCTATTTTTGTAAATTGGTTTTGCATAAGATGGTATATTTGGCAGGATGTTTCTTTGATTTGCCCAGGTTTCCTGTAGGCAGATTATATCAGGATAAATTTTATTAGTTTCGGCATAATTTCTGAATTCTGGGAGATTATTCTTTCCTTGTATATTCCACTGAACCACGCAAAGGGACGTTTTTATACTTTTCTTTGTTATGTCAGACATTATAATGATTGGGATAAATAAACTTTTAGTGCAACGCCCCAAAAACTAACTGTTTTTGTTAGTGTTTTGGTGCGTTTACATATTTACTAATAGGTTGTTCTTTATTGTTTTTCTTATTGATTTTTCTGGTCTCGATCATATTTAATTTTTTGGGAGTCATGTTGATTCGACTCTCTCCTATCTTTGGGGTACTTGTTTTCCAGTAGTTGGCTATAGGTATATTAGATACCTTTCTGCCGCTTGGAGTTCCTACTGGGGACAGGGACAGGTTTGGCGATTTTGCCTGTATCCGTCTATTAGTAAAGGGGGGACAGACTGTACACGTTTCGATTGTTTTTTCAATTATCGTAAGCTTGCCAGCTCTGTCTGCTGTAGTTATCTGCTGGTTTTCGAATAGTTCCAGCAGAATATTTTTCAGTTGCTCCTTGCTTATGTAATTATTGGGATCTGATGATTGATCCCGTGTCTGTAATACTTCTTGTGGGAGGGGTGAGTCTTTTGTATGAATTGGATCTTGAATATCCCTTTCATTTTGTTTGGTGCTATTTCCCTGACAGTTACTGTTAGGTACTCTTAAGTCTCTTAAGATAATTCATATGCAACATTATAGTTTGCGATGCTGCATACGCCCCCTAGCGCCGGCTTAAGCGGTATTCGATTTTCAAACTAACCAGGATGGGCTCAATAATCCTAAAGGAAATAAGATATAACCTGCACTATGATGATGTACGGGGAGACATTTTACTGCCGCCACACGGCACAACTACAGCTACAGTAGAGTAAAATAAAAGTAAAAAGAATTGCATTGGAAACAATTAAAGAACACACAAAATCATGAAAATCGGAGACTCGGTTTGATTGAGTCTCTTCCTATGCAACATTGCAGTTTGCGAAGCTGCATACGCTCCTCCGGCCCGCACCCCCGCCCCCTCACGTATCGCCGGCTTAAGCGGTATTCGATTTTCAAAATAACCAGGATGGGCTCAATGATCCCACAGGAAATAAAATTTAACTTGCACTATGATGATGTACGGGAAGACTTTTTACGGCCGCCATACGGCACAACAACAGCTGCAGTAGAGTAAAATAAAAGTAAAAAAGGAAAATCGGAGACTCGGTTTGATAGAGTCTCTTCATATGCAACATTATAGTTTGCGAGGCTGCATACACCCCTAGCACCGGCTTAAGCGGTATTCAGTTTTCAAAATAACCAGGATGGGCTCAATGATCCCAAAGGAAATAAAATATAACCTGCACTATGATGATGTACGGGGAGACTTTTTACGCGCGCCACACGGCACAACAACAGCTACAGTAGAGTAAAATAAAAGTAAAAGGATTGCCTTTGGAAACAAAGAACTCACAAAATCTTGAAAATAGGAGACTCGGTTTGATTGAGTCTCTTCATATGCATCATGGTAGTTTGCGAGGCTGCATACGCCCCCACCCCCTCCTTAGCGCCAGCTTAAGCGGTATTCGATTTTCAAAATGACCAGGATGGGTTCAATGATCCCAAAGGAAATGAACTCCCATTTTCAGTCAAAGGGAAGAGTTTATTTAATATTTTGAAATGTTTAGAACCGCATCAAATATTCAAAATGGCAGCGGCCTTGACAAAAGGTTTTAAGTCTTTGAACAGCATAAACTTTCTTATGTTTTATCCGATTTTCATCAAAATGCTTGGTCTATAAAGCTCTTTCATTTCAGATGCATTATTTGTCAAACTTGCTATTCCGTTTAAAACAATAACTGACTTACTGCCAAAATTATCGATCCGCGTACACAGATTCTCGTGAAAGGGTCAGGATTGTGGACACAGTAAATTGGTAAAGCGTTAAAATATCCCAATATTTAGGGTAAATGCTAAGGCTGGCACAATTAATCGGATAATCGATTAATTGATCGATAAATACCACAAAAATGATTATCATAACAGATTTGCTAATAATCGATCATTTGATTTCTGTGTCTGTTACTTTACCGTATTTACTCTTAGTATTCAGACACCTCAACTCCTTACCATACTTTGAACAAGTAGAATTTACTAGCCACTGTTGTGTCTAAAATAGCTGACTGAGAGGCAAACAGTGTAGACCCTGATAAGACGCCGCCTGTGCGGCGTCTTATCTAGGTCTACACTGTTTGCTCAGGCCTGTCTGACCGAATACATACAATAAAGTATAACATATGGCAAGAATCATGCTCAGACCGGTAAATTTATGGCATCTTCAGTGATTACTAATCGATTATCGATCACAATGACAGGACTGATAATCGATTATCTTTTCAAGTCTGATTAGCCAGTCTTAGTAAATGCCATATGACACCCACTGAGACTACATAGGGACGAACGATGTATCATAGGGGGACTGATATACTTTCAAGGGAGGAAACTATGCTTACATGACTTTTGCTGCACTTCTGAAAAGGGGTCTACACTAAAAGGAAGAATATGTTCCCAGAGGGTGCATATTCTTTCCTTTCAAAGTGGACCACTTTTTTAGAATGAACGTGTATTGCAAGAATGCAAACAGGAAGTCACTAAAATTATCTCCCTTGGTGGAACTGGCGGTAAAACTAATTTTCTCTATCATCAAACTCTACAAAACTATATATATATATATATGTGTGTGTGTGTGTGTGTGTGTGTGTGTGTGTGTGTGTGTGTGTGTGCGTGTGTGTGATAGCTTCTATATGTACCTTGGGTGCCTAGCCACGTTAAAAATTTACCTGTCTGTCTGAAGGAAATGTTGTTATTGGAATTCGGCTGTGATGTTTTGAATTAGAAATAGTTCCTTTTTTCCATTTACCTTTGCAGACAATACAAAAGCAGATAAGCGTGGGTGCTGCAGTTCAAGATGACATCAACAACAAGTTAGATCAAATTCTTAACGAAGTGAGATATTCGAGAATGGAAAGAGAATTTCAAGATTTGCAAAAAATGCAGGAAGAAATGATAAAGCGAATTTCGAATTTGGAAAGCGTCGTTCCCTTGATAGTCCACTCAGTTAACCAAACAAAAAGTAGAGATGCAGGTGTAACATACAAAAGATGGGGTAGGTCGTCGTGTTCTGGTAACAGGTCGGATATAGTATATGAAGGTTTCGCTGCAGGAGGACACTATCGTCATCCTGGAGCCTCACCGGAAATGCTTTGCCTTCCACGTGATCCAGAATGGGGCAAATACTCCGATAAATCGGAAGGATTGTCAAATTATATCTACGTTGCAGAGTATAAAATAGGTGACGGGCGTGACGTTACTTTATTTGGAAAATCGATACATCAACAAGATATTCCTTGTGCAGTCTGCGAAGCACGTAACCGGAATACCAAAATAATGATACCAGCAAGGAAGACATGCTATGACGGTTGGACACGTGAATATTGGGGATACTTAATGTCCAGTCAATATGAGCATGCTCAACAGAAAAATATTTATTGTGTCGACGCAGAGCCCGAGTTTCTAATCGGCGGTGCCGACAACACCAATGGCTACATACTTTACCTCGTCGAAATAAGAAGGGGTGGCAATATATGTCCGCCGTATGTGGACGGGCGGGAACTGACTTGTGTTGTATGCACTAAATAGAAGTAGCAAAAGCTGTGCGACCGAAGTTGACATTTGTGGTCAAAAACAATTTTTCTTTGTTACAAGCTGATCTGTAATAGTAATGGTTCTAGATGCCGGATTCAATATATTAAGCTTCCTTCTTTCAAGTTTGCGAAACGTTTTGGAAAGCCACCATGACCATACATGTTAAACGTTTAAATGCCTTCTTTTCTGAAACTGTTGGGCCACCATGACCAACATACAGTATAACCTCAGTGGCTCGAACCCTGATGGCTCGTTTACCGTGGGTGATTCAAACTTGTTTTTCAGTCCCTACAAAATCCTTGCAATAGCTCAAGAAAACAAATATTTAGGGATATACTTTCTTATTTTATCATGGAATTGTATGTTGTGTGTACTCATTAGAATCGCCTCATCGAGGCGATTCTAATGAGTACACTCAACATACAGTTATTGTGTAGAAAATCGAGAAAAATTCCCTCAATTATCGCTATTTGCTTCCTGACTTGGCACCATAATTAACCCTCTGTGGCTCGAACTACCCATGTCTCGAACAATTTTCTATGGTCCCAAAGCTTTTCGAGCCATTGAAGTTCGACTGTATTAAAACGTTTATTGAATATGATCTTTCTTATAGAGAGGCAATGTCCTCATTCTAATTAAACAGTTCTGTGCCATCGATTTTAAGAATTAAAGCGTTGTAGTAGAACAAAAACTGAGATAAATGCTTTCCCGAATATAGAGACTAAATATAATTTTCTGAAAATATTTTCTGGTCAGAAATCGTAAAGGTAAGGGACCAACTTCTGAAGGAACATGCCGTCTGTTAGTTCCAAGCCACAGATTAGTGACAAGCTGGCACATGTACGCCGTGAGCCGATCAGGTGAAATTGGAACCTGGTATTAAGCTTGAACCAATTAAATGAATCAGACGCCGCTGTCTTTATCTCGTCAGGCTCCGAGTCTGATGGCGATGTTGGAGATGTGAAGACGAAATGGGCCAAGTCCACAGAAGAAAAGAAACCAAAAACTGCACCTGCCCTTATTCGAGAAAACGAGGAAATTAAAAAAATGACCTATTGAAGTACCTATACGAGATCAAAGAAACAATGTTCGATTAAATAGATTTGACCTATAAATTCTAAAGACATATAAGAAAATAGAAAGATGTGTGCATAAATAAATAAAAACGACTTTATAAATAGTGTTTTATTCTTTTTTTATATTGGAACGACAGGTCACGTGGTAAAGGTGGTTTGAGATTTTTTGTCTTTGGTTTAGAATAGAATTTCCCTTCTCTGTGACATAAGAAACGTCATAGAGCATACACTATATACAGAACTACTGTGCTTTTGACAGCATTTAGAATTTTGTGTATTGCCTGGCGCTTTGCTAAGAAGAAGTAAATTTGCAAACTTTTGTCATGAGTGAATGCAAATCCTTTTGTCATAATTACCTATGCACCAAACGTGTGACTCTTATAACTGGCTTTTAAAAAGTATTCTCATTTTCCCAATATTAAAATGGCTGTCTATGCAAACATCGACAGGGTAGGTAGTTTGGTTGTGAGTTTTCAGCAATTTCCACTTGTCCAAACTTTCTGAAATTTTCACAATATTGTTATGGACATCAGTAATTAAAGCAATCTCAACAATATATTTCATTTTTTTTTCTCAAAAAGTCAGTTTACTATAGAAATAACACAGGTCATACTCATTTTTGGACGTAGAATTAACTTTTGTATGGTACATGTAAATATTTCAAAATAAAGCACAAAAACAGAAAAGAAACATAGTTTCTGATACAATATTGTCAACCACAAATTAATTTATCATTTAGACTTAAACGCCAAGCGAAAAACGTCTTTCCAAAGGTTGTCGAAAACAGAGTAATCTACAAGCACCGGCGTGTATGCCGCTGTCGTATCACGAAAACATGCCTCTATAATTTTGGCCCCCTTAAACCCCACTTTTATAGTAAAACTGGGGTTTACAGGGGTATACACTATTTTTCTTATTTCTGCTTAAAAGCATAGATTGTGGGTACTCGACGAGGCGGTTCTAACGAATACCCACAATGCATGTTTTGAGCAGAAATATGAAAAATATTTGAGATTTTATCTGAAAATTTTCAGTTTTTGGAGGTAATTTTTTCAGTATATTTAAATAGGCATGTTTTCGTAATGGTAGTCATACGTTTGCTATTAATTTTCATGCAGCTGTACGGTATTTTCACGACACGTGGTACAAAATACAACCTTTTCAGGCAATGTGTATGGATTACCGTACTTACCCTAAGTGTTCGGACAGATAGCCCTGGGCAAACAGATGAGATTTAGATCAGACATCACAGACAGCAAAGTTATATCAGGATCTACACTTTTTGTCTCTAAGATGGACCTGTTCAAATTCCAGGATAAAATGTTAGGGTAAATATATGGGTTCTCTTTTCATTTTAACAAATTCATGCAGCTTTGAAATGTTTAATGGGGAATTCCTGTCCGCTCCTTGACTGTAAAATCGTTGAAAATATTCCATGAAACATATTAAAATGTAAAGCATCATTAAACGATGCAAACTGAACAATGATTATCCTTTTATGGCAATTGTATTTTTTTTTCGCACGAAATTCGTCTGTTCCAAAACTTTAAAACTGTACAGAATATTTTCATAAGCTTAGATACAAATATAATTTATCATCAGATGATGTGGCATGAATAAGGATTGCAACTGTGATTTTTATTTCAATGAAGCTATTATCCTTTGTACCCGCTCCATACCTTTGAAACCGTCGAGAATATCACGAAACCAAGGTTTTTCTACTGTTATAATAGTAAAGTCCGCATAACTGTCAATCTTTTAGGAGCTGGTTCAATTTAAAAAAAAAATGCTAAGGAGTTATGAGGGGGTGGACAGGGGGGTAGGCATTCCCCACTTCCCTCCCCCTTACCCCCACTTCCCTCCCCCTTTTCCCCCACTTCCCTCCCCCCTTTCCCCCACTTCCCTCCCCGCTTACCACCACTTCCCTCCCCCAAGCAAACTATTCCCTCCCCTAAATCAGAATTTTTAATATCCCCAACGCTATAATTAAATTTAAACATGACTATGCAAAATACATTCATGCAGATTTTGACCCCAAACTACACCCCTAATTTTTACCCCCAAATCGGTATTTCCTTAGCATTTGCACCCCGTTTACAGAATAGCTGAATATTTGCACCCTCCATTTCAAAAGTCTGCGTAAGTATCATAAGGTGGTGGGCCTTGATCCGGTCCTACGAGGGTGAGTCAATAAGTAACCAACCTATCCCGTTTCCGGTGGACCGAGACGGTCACGATTTTCATGCTTTGTTTCAATATATGTTTTTTTTAAATGGGTACAAAATCGCACACGTATCGAGCCATTCTTTAATAAACATGGCTAGTGATGCAAAGGCCTGCTTTTCATCTAAAGTTGAGTACCGTGCTGTAATTCGGTACTTGTATTTAAAATGCAAAACAGGCAAGGAAATACACGGCGTGTTAGCCGATGTTTATGGGTCTTCTGCACCATATTATGCTCAGGTTAAATTCTGGGTAGGGGAATTCAAACGCAGTAGAACGTCTTTAGAAGATGAAGCCAGGTCTGGACGCCCACTGGATGCCACTGACGAAGAAATGTGTAAGAAAGTTCGGGATCTGATACACCCTGATAGGCGAATTCAGGTGGAAGAAATAGAGTAAGCATTAGGCATTTCACATGGTAGCATTTCAACAATCTTACATGATCGTTTAGGTATGCGCAAGCTAACAGCCCGTTGGGTCCCCAGATCCCCTAGCGATGAGCAAATGGCAACCAGAGCATCAGTATGCAGCGCCTTGTTGAAGCGTTTTAGGTCAAAAGATGATTTTCTTTTGCGTTTGGTGACTGTAGATGAGACTTGGGTTCATTATTATGAGCCAGAGAATAAAGCTCAGAGTCGTCAGTGGGTAGGGCCTGGGTCCCCGAGGCCAAAGAAGTTCAAGACGCAACCATCTGCTGGCAAGGTGATGGCCACAGTATTTTGGGATGCAAAAGGCGTTATTATGTTGACGTTTTACCCAAGAGAAGTACAATAACTGGAGTGTACTATGCAAACTTCTTAGACCAGCTGAGAACCGCCATCCGTGAAAAACGCCGAGGTAAACTCTCTAAATGTGTTTTGCTGCAACAGGACAACGCGAGAGTCCACACTTGCAAAGTTGCAATAGATGCTGTAGAGCGAAACGGGTATGAATTAATACCACATCCTGCCTATTTGCCTGACCAAGCTCCTAGCGACTTCTTCCTATTCCCAAACTTGAAAAAGTATATCCGTGAACTTCATTTCCTGTCTGATGAAGAAGTCGTGACGGCAGTTGAGGAATGGGTCAATGGAAAGGACCCTGACTTTTTCAGTTCTGGGCTGATGGCACTTGAACACCGTTGGTCTAACTGCATCACACTATAGGGCAATTACATCGAAAAAGAAGAGGTGGATCTCAACCGGAAATAAGTAAGGCTGGTTACTTATTGATTCACCCTCGTAAACTGGTCAAGAAAAAAAAAAATGCGGTGGACCTAGGTCCGGGCCTAAACTGATCCTAATTGGCACAAAAACAGTCGTATTAATTACTGAAATCAAGAATACCATGTAAATCTGCGTCTTCTTTTAATATATTTTGATAAGCATGGTCCCGCACTTGGGGGCCAGTGAAAAAAATAATCTTTTTTTTTTGTGGTTTTCTCAAAAACTGAGTTAAATGTCGAACGTGTAGTTAGTGTGTGGTGGTTGACAAAACACGGACCACTTACGGACACGGACTCATGGACTTACGGACCTCTTGACAATACACGGACTGCATAACAAAATGCGGACCAATTATTCACGGATCTCTTGACAAACCACTGACCTACAATTCACGGACGCCAAACCACGGACCTATTATTCACGAACTTGATAAAGCATGGACCGTTATTTAAATTACGGACGCCACTTATGATATATGAAAAAAGCAACAACAACAAAAAAAAAAAAAAAGAACAAGGAGTTATATCAAAATCGGACTAACGTGACGTCACGGACCAATTAGCGGTTAAGTTTACTATATTTTGCAATTAATACAGACTATTCACGGACCACGGACACGGAATTTTTATTGGTCCGTAAGTCCGTGAATGGTCCGTGTTTTGTCACCTGGCAATATGTGATTGATTTGACTGAGTTCGGGTTTAACGACACGTCAACCCTTGTGGGTCATGTTGTGTCGTCTCCCAGAGAAAGGGAGAAGAGAGATAGGAGATAGTAAAGGAGATGAAAGAGAGGGACATGGGAGAAAGGAAAATGAATGAAAGGGAAGAAACAGAAGAAATAAAAGCATTCCCCTCTACCTTTACCTGCTGCAAGGATAGCAGGCCTTGCCCAGCTATAAGCCAATATCACTTACACGATACCTTTGCCTCACCCCACCACCCCACCGGGCAACGTGTATATTCCGTGTTTGGAACACCTATCAGAAAATTCATGTTGGATCTTGAAGTGTTTCTTTCTTACAGCGCAAAAGTCCTTATCCAACAATGAGCAAATAAAATGATTGTCTACGGCAGACGGATAATTATTTCTAAAAATGTGGATTGCCACCGACAACGGCTATTTTGTGAACTTTTGGAATCAAAGGGAAGTAATCAACTAGAGATAAACCGAAATCGGACGTAAACGAATTCAATGTAAACCGCGGTTGGCGGAACACTCCTCGTCGGTGAAGTGAAATCAACGTCGGATTCATTGTAAATATACCCGAATTTACTTTAATACGTCTATTAGATACTCCTGATACCCAGTTATTGCATTTAAGTACATAAAAATAGAGTAAAATCGGTAAAATCACTTACACGATACCTTTGCCTCACCCCACCACTCCACCGGGCAACGTGTATATTCCGTTTTTGGAACACCTATCAGAAAATTCATGTTGGATCTTGAAGTGTTTCTTTCTTTCTTTTTTTTTTTTTTTTTTTTTTTGAACAGCGCAAAAGTCCTTATCCAACAATGAGCAAATAAAATGATTGTCTACGGCAGACGGATAATTATTTCTAAAAATGTGGATTGCCACCGACAACGGCTATTTTGTGAACTTTTGGAATCAAAGGGAAGTAATCAACTAGAGATAAACCGAAATCGGACGTAAACGAATTCAATGTAAACCGCGGTTGGCGGAACACTCCTCGTCGGTGAAGTGAAATCAACGTCGGATTCATTGTAAATATACCCGAATTTACTTTAATACGTCTATTAGATACTCCTGATACCCAGTTATTGCATTTAAGTACATAAAAATAGAGTAAAATCGGTAAAATACAACAAATTTTGGTATAACCCCCGCCCCCCAAATTTCCCTACCCCCGCCCCCTCTTCCCCGTCCCCCGCCCTCTCTTCCCCCGAACCCCACCCCCTTTACCCCCGTCCCCCGCCCCCGTTACCCCCGTCCCCCGCCCCCCTTATCCCCGTACCCCCGCCCCCCCCCTGTCCACCCTCTCAGTTATGAGTCTGGCACGAATTTTCAGCATTACGCTATATGAATTTTAGGCAAGAGGGGGTGGGGGTTCGGTGGGGTGATAATTCCAAAATGAAAGCAGTCAGTGTTTTCTTTGTTCACGATACGTCGTCTAGATATGATTAAGCCATCTGTGAAGTTCAATGAACATATTCCATACGGTTGGGGTTATGGCCCGGACACAATTTTTTAGAACGCACGTACGCAGGCACGAATGGACAGGAGCAAAATGCCCTTCTACCATTCTTCGAATGGACAGATTAAAGTGTTATGGCCCGGAAACATTTTTTTTTCAGCTAACTAGTGCCCAAGTAAAAACTGGACGAGAGGTATTGCTAAAATTAATCAATTTGACCTATCCCTCTCGGTAATGCTGGCGGGTTCGCGGCAGCTCATTTCGTACCGTTACATCAGTTCGCCTAAGATCTGCTTCAGGACATGCAAACAATAACAAAATAGTCCTTAAAATACTAATTTTCTGCGATTATTATCTGAATAATATAATTAAATAATATGAATGGCGTTTCCTACCAACATAATGATAAAAATATATACGCTCAGAAGCGCCAAAGTACGAGCTTATCTTGGTGCGAATGCTGCTATCTGGTGCTTGTGTTTGTTTCCCTTGTTTAGCGGTAGTAACGTGTAAGCAACGTTACAGTTGTCCGGTCCATCCAACCACTGATATTTTTGAAGCTTTACAAGTAAATTTGTTATCTTTTAACTACAAAAAAAAAAAAAAAAAAAAAAAAAAAATTCTATAATACTTTTAGTTCCAGACAAAAAAAAAAAAAAAAAAAAAAAAAAAAAAAAGATGAAAATGAAGCAGCACGCATTTTAGTCTGCGGGAATCAGCATTTTTTCGGGGAGCACTCCCCGATTTAGTCCATAAAACAGCGCGCGGATACTAGAAATCGGCGCAAATCCCGCGATCGCGCGCCTAGAATCATCTCTGAAAAAGTGTAGCCCGAGCCGCGGTCCTACTAAACACAGTTAGGACAAAAAAATGGCTATCGGGTAGTGTTTGTGTTTTTTTTTGTTTTGTTTTGTTGTTTTTTTTTCCTTATAATTCAACGTAAATCTCAATGAGTTCTAGCGGCCTGTGGAATTTCAGGCAACCGAATTTCAGGCAACCGAATTTCAGCACTCTCAGCGCTTTGATCCTTAGTGTATTCATCTACGGCTAACCTTTTACATATACTTGATTCCGACCTCGGTGACTCAGCTGGATGCGCGTCCGACTGGTGATCAAGAGGTTGCGGGTTCGACTCCCGTCGGTTCGGCAACATTCCTCCGTGGAGATTGATCATGAAATATTTTCTACGGCCATTCTCTCCCTTCCGCTGATTCAAGAAGGTCAGTTTCTGGTGAAGGAATGTGCACAATACTGGTTAACCGCTTAGAGGACTAAGCAGTGAAAGTGTGGTTAGATAAACTGATCGCGCTCGACATGGCCTAATTGAGTTGACTGGGCCGTAATACCTCCACACAAACAAACATGTACGATATTTCATTACTGTCTATAAGTATTCATCCAGCACTTGCTTAAATTTTATAAATCTCATGGCGCTAGATGAGCTGTGTTTTTCTTTTTATTATTCCAGAATACTTGCGCACTAAGATCATTTTAGACTCATCACACTTAGACAATTCTTATACGGTGTTCAATAAGGTGAGTTTTAAAATAATAATAATAATAATAATAATAATATACTCTTCATATTTTAATCATAATAATGCCCCCGCTCATTCGAAGAATGGTGGCAGGGCATAAAGTTTTACTCCTGTTCGTGCGTCCTTGCATGCTAAAAAATATGTCCGAGAAAATGTATCCGGGCCATAACTCCTAAATCTGTCCAACTGATCTTGGCTTGCAGTTTGGCAAGGCTTGCTATCCTTGTGGCAGGTTGGGGTAGAGGGGGAATGTTTTTATTTCTTCTGTTTCTTTACTTTCATTCCTGTTCTTCTTTCTTCCCTGTCCCTCTCTTAAATCTCCTCTACCATCTCTTCTATCTCTTTTCTCCCTTTCTCTGGGAGACGACACAAAATGACCCACAAGGGTTGGTGTGTCGTTAAACCCCAACACAATTAAAACCTAAATCTGCTCAGTCGAAGAATGGTGGAAGGGCATGCGTGCGTGCGTGAGTGCATCTATGCGTGCGTTCTAAAAAAATGTGAACGGGCCAAAACTCAAACCGTATGGAATATCTTCATGAAACTTCACAGATGGCTAAATCATATCGAGATGATGTGTCGTGAATAAAGAAGACAACTCTGACTGCTTTCATTTTGGATATATCCCCCACCCCTCCCCGCTTGCCTAAAATCCATGTAGCGTAATGTTGAAAATTCGTGTCCGACTAATAACTCCTAAACCCTATGGAATATATTCATGAAACTTCACAGATGGCACAACTCCTAAACCAGTCCATTCGAAGAACGGTGGAAGGGCATTAAGTCCTACCCCTGTCCGTCCGTTCGTGCTAAAAACTGTATCTTGGCCTATAACTTAAGCATTGTATGACACAAAGGGCACCAGGCCGAGGTATCCGTGTCCCATGGGCACTTTTCTAGTTCTATCTTGGTTTCAGACAATCACTGAGGTATATAGGGGCGGTCCTCTTGAATTTTTAAAATTCTACAGAACCGTTCGGAAAATCGTAAACTCTTCATCTGGTTTCAGAGTAACCTATGGATATCTCAAAATTGAGAACTGACTGAGATGTCGGCGCCTATCTCTCTTTACAACTTTCACCCAAGGTATTTTTTACAAAAAAAAAAAACAAAAAAAAAACAACAACAACATTTATTTAAAAACTTTTCACAAAAACACAAGTTGAAAATGATGATTTTTTTTTTAAATCACCTTCTGCCTGATTCTTACGTGAACTGGTACCTAAAACGAAGTCTGATGTGTTGCATTACGTCTGCTGACGTCGCGTCATTTCCGGTTTGTCATAACGTCATTTAAGAAACGACGTCGAAACCTTGGCAACAGTTTTGGCAGTCAGAGGTGGGTAACAACGTGCGAAGATGAGAAAATACGAAAATTAAAGGTTTGTAATTCAGTTAACCAATTTTAGATTGAATAGACTCCTCCAACATTTTAATTTGGGAGAATCAAATTTCAATTTTAGGTAGTCAATGTGATTTAGATATTCTGAGAGAAAAATGGCTAAATTATTTGCAAACAGTGTGGCGTCTGATCTGGATCTGCACAGTTCGCCAGTTACCCTTTTGAGGGTCACCAGACTAATATGGGTTAACGTTCATTTGTATTAAGAACTGTGGTGCACTGAATGTTTAAATATTTTGCTGTTTTCATGTTAGAAAGGAACCGGTCTTTCAGGGAGAAAAAGTAGATGAATACGTGAATAAGAATAAAAACCGATCCGCGCGAATTAGCTGTAAGGGATGCCCTGGACCCTTAGGGTTTTCTTCGTAACAGGGAGACTAGTAATGAAATAAATTTTAAACACACACACACACACACACACACACACACACCACTAAAAGTTAACAAAAACTGCTTGAATCCTCTGGATTGCCTAGCTCTGCTCTTCTTCGAAATTGTGTGGAAGTATTTAATGATGCCGTTACGTTTTACATGTCTGTGTAAATGGATACTCCTTCGTCGATGTCCCACCATGATAAGAGGGTCCTGCAAAAAGTTTTGTCACTAGGTTCGGATTACTTCAGTGCTACGTTTTATCAAACATATTTTTATTACAAACCTTCAAAGTATTCCTCCCAACCCCCACCCCCCCTCCCCCCCCCCCGCCTCCTTTACTGAAGCACATTTTTGTAACCTTTTTACCCAGTCGCGAAAAGCAGATAAATAGTTTTCTTTTGGTATCTGCTGGAGAAACTGATAAATAGTGCTGTCATGAGAACTTCTAGACGTATACTTATTTTCAGAAAGCATTTTCATAAGCCTTGGAAATAAAAGGAAGTCACAGGGACTTAGGTCAGGTGAATAAGGTGGATGGTTTAAAACTTTCACCTTTTCAGAAGCCAAAAAAGACTTAACAACCTCACACATGAGAGGAGGCGTTGTCATGTAAAAGGTGGACTCTTTGACCATCCTTTGCTTGGTCGTTTCTTATTGTAAAACTCTTTCACTTTCTTCAGTACAGAATTATTGTAGAATCGGCCAGTGACTGTATGACCAGATGGACAAGGCACTTGAACGACTGGCCCACTTGAATTGAAGAAAATTGCGTACAACATCTTTTTCGAACTTATGGTTCTCTTGGTAATACATGGGCGTTTTAGATCTTTTCGCTTCCATTGCTTATTATCAGCCCTTCTTTGTGGCTAAAACATGTGCACCCAGGTTTCATCACCTGTTAGCAAGTTAGAAATAACCCAACTATTACAGACATTTAAAGCGTTATGTCTTTTGCACCTCAGTGAGCAAATGAGGTACCCACCTAGCGCAAACCTTTCTCAGGTCCAAACGCTTTTCCAGAACTGCCTTCTGATATGCCAGTATAACTAGCTATATATTTGACAGACAATCACGCATCCTGTTCGACCACAATCTTTACAGCAGCGATGTTAGCCTTGGTAACAGAGGTTTTAGGCATTTCAGGACGGGTATCATCTTCAATAGAAAATTTCCCAGCTTTAAAAGCTTTAACCCACCTAAAACTGTGCGCATTGAAATGTTCTGAGGTCCATATATACCACACAATTCATTAAATATTTGCTTTGAATCTATATCAAGCCTAATGCGGCATTTAATATAGCTACGAATTTCAGTCTTCTGGTCCATGTTCCAATGTAACAAGTAAATTGGTCAGTGTATATGACTGCATCTATTTCAATTTGAAATAACTCGGTCAGTTAGAAAGCAATTTGCACGAAATAAACGGATATCGTTAGCTATTCAACACACCATTCAAGTGCAGTGAAGCATTTTAAAATATAACTAGGATAAAACAAAGGAAGCCTGTTAGTGACAGAACTTTTTGCACGACCCTCATATATAGTGAAAACAGGCGTTTTCAGGATTTTGCTCTTTAAACCTTTATTTAAACCATCACTTTGAAAATCGAACACCGCTTAAGTTGGTACTAGGGGCGTTTACAGCCTCGGAAACTGCTGCATATGAATATACTTAATAAAACGAAAATTCCGATTTTAGTTCTTTTGTATTCTCTATGTTTCCAAAGGCAACCTTTTTGATTTTTATCTTACTTCGCTGCAGCTGGTGTTAAATGCCGTTTGGCGGCTGTGAAACGTCTCCCCGTACTTCACAGTGCAGATTATATAGTTTGCATTTTCATATTTATTAGCAGAGAAATTTCATGCTCAGCTAAGTTTATTAAGAAAGAATTTGCAATTGTTAGTAATTTGAGAATTATTAGCAGGACAAATTTCATGCTCAGCTGAATTGAGCATGAAAAGTTTTCCTCGGGGCCTGTTCTCATGACTGAGAAGTATAACTTTACATACTACACAGAGCGACTTAATCTGGCACCATTCTTACTACTTTAGATGCTCGTGACTGGATGCGCATGCATCATTCCAGCCGAAGATATAGCAACTTTGGGAAAGTGTCATGGCGGACACAGAAATACCGAGTGGGAATATTGACTGCAGCCGTAGAAAATTAATTCAAAATTCATAAGAAAAAAGTATGGTTCTTCGAGAAAATTACTTGCTTCTCAAATAAAATGTATTTTCTATTTGAATACAAGGTATCAAGTCCAGTCTGTAGAATTATGGTAATGTTATAACTTTTTGTATGTAATGCATTTTGTTGTATAAATTCTGTTTGATAAATATCAAATGAAGTAATATTACCCATTTCTGTAACAAATCACGACCTTTGATGTTTTTTTTTTTTTTTTTTTTTTTTTTTTTCTGTTTTATTACACATGCAAGTTGTTTCTGGCTCAGGTCGCCATCTTGCATTCTTGTATCATTAGGTTTACGAGAGATTTCTTAGAAAGTTGCTGTCGGGAGGCAGAAATAAAAATAAAATATGAAGAAGCTTATGTCGATAAAAATAAAATAATTTGAACAAAAATACATGTTAAAATGCAATATTTCAGCTCTAAATTTGAAGGGTAGGGGCATAAAATAAAACTAAAATTTAAAATGCAAATTTTATTTTCCGGAGGGGCTAAAATAAAGGGTAAGCTCTCCCGTAAACCCTAAAAAAAAAAAAACAAAAAAAAAAACACCAAAAACAAAAAATGACCTAAATGGATTGAACATCTTTGGAACCATTGAACTGTGTTCTAGAGCTACAGTAAGCACCGATAGCTCAAACTACTGCTTAAATCAAACTAAACATCACGAAAACATGCCTATATAATGTTGACCCCCTTAAACCCCACTTCTATATAGTAAAACTGGGGTTTACAGGGGTATACATTATTTTTCTTATTTCTGCTCAAAACCATAGAATGTGGGCACTCATTAGAAGCGCCTCGCCGAGGCGGTTCTAACGAGTACCCACAATCTACGTTTTGAGCAGAAATATGAAAAATATCAGAATTTTTCACCTGAAAATTTTCATTTTTGGTGGTAAAATTTTCCGTATATTTGAATAGGCATGTTTTCGTTATGTATGGAGGAAACATCGATTAAGTTTGCTATATGTCCCTTACATTTTACTCCTTTTATCTCAAACTACTGTTATCTCAAACAAAAAGTCTCGTCCTTTGGAGTTCGTTATGGCTGTATGTAGTTTGAGTCACTATGAGTTAATCAAAGCGCTAGTTCAGGAGACAAATAGGAAACATTTAAGGATGTCTTTTTGATCCTCTATGAAACAATGGTATGTTGACGACATTCATTTTCAGGTAAAGTAAGAAAATTCCCCTAAATTCCCTAAGTATTTGCTTTCAAAAGAGTTTCCTAAGAACTCAAAAACGAGTTCGAATCAGCCAGAGCAAACGAGTCATCAGTGTTCGAGTCATTGAAGTTTTACTGTCACTTGAATGCCCTTTCATCGTGTAAAGCATATGATCAAAACATCATGAAAACATACCTATATAATATTGACCCCCTCTCCGAGGCGGTTCAAACGAGTACCCATAATCTATGTTTTGAGCAGAAATGGGAAAAATATAAGAGTTTTTATCTGAAAATTTTCAGTTTTTGGAGATGAAATTTTCTATATATTTGAATAGGCGTGTTTTCGTAATGTGAGCAGCACTGATGGAAAATGTACCTTGGGACTAGACTGGCTCCAGTCTCCAGTGACTAAATATTTGTTCTCGTAATCCTGTTTGATAATCTACTGAAATAAAACCAAAATAACATCACGACTGGCCGGCCTCGGTGGCTCAGTTGGAAGCGCCGTCCGACTGGAGACCAGGAGGTCGCGGGTTCAACCCCCGCCGAGGTCGGCAACATTCTTTCGTGGAGATTGATCATGAAATATTTTCTACGGCTCCAGTCTCCAGTGACTAAATATTTGTTCTCGTAATCCTGTTTGATAATCTACTGAAATAAAACCAAAATAACATCACGACTGGCCGGCCTCGGTGGCTCAGTTGGAAGCGCCGTCCGACTGGAGACCAGGAGGTCGCGGGTTCAACCCCCGCCGAGGTCGGCAACATTCTTTCGTGGAGATTGATCATGAAATATTTTCTACGGTCATTCTCTCCCTTCCGCTGATTCAAGAAGGGCAGTTGTCAGTTTCTGGCGAAAGAATATGCACAATACTGGTTAACCGCTTAGAGGACTAAGCCTGCCCAGTAAACGTGTGGTTAGGTAAACTGACCGCGCTCGACATGACCCCATTGGGTTGACTGGGCCGTAAAACCTCAACACAAACAAAACATCACGACTAGAAAGGCTAGGTTTTAGTAGTAGTTACTTTTTTCAGAAATAAGAGAAATAACAGAAGAGGGTCAGCATGTCGACATTGCCAGCAGTAGCAGAGTCGACATATCGACATACGTTCCGGGGTGAAGCACCCATGCTGCCCACAATTCACTACAAGACTTTCCCTTGTATGCATCCAGGCAGCAACACCAGGTGAGACCAAATAAAACAATAGTTGCGTTTAGTGTAACATGTTGGAAAAAAATAGATAGGGGAGGAAGGAATTCTTATTTCTGCGGAGTAGAGGAGGGCATATAGTTTTACCCTCTTTTATTCGTCCGTGTGTCCGTTCGTGTGTCCGTCCTTCGCACTATATAGTACTGTTCGTGTCTCCGAAACTCCTCCTACAATCTTTAAGGTGATGTTTTGAAACTTGAACCACAGTATGCGTATAAATTGGGTATGTGCATAAATGTCACAGACCTCTGATCAAATTATTATTGGTTGAGTTATATACCCTTGATTTACTTAGAAAATTTGTTTTACACATGACACAGTAGGGTTCTTGTCTCCAAAACTTCTACAGTTTTCAAGATAATGATGTGAAACTTGCAGCAAAGTAAGAATATAGGCTCGGCAAGTGCATAAAGGTCATAGAACTTTGATCAATGTTTTATTGCTAGACTTACATACCTATGATTTACTTAGAAATATCGTCTTATATTTATAGCTGGGTTCGTGTGTCCGCAACTTCTCCTACAGTTTTCAAGATAATGATTTGAAACTTGCAGCAAAGTATGAATATAGGCTAGGCAAGTGCATAAAGGTCAATAAACTTTGATCAATGTTTTATTGCTAGACTTATACACTCTTGATTTACTTAGAAATATCGTCTTATATTTATAGCACAGCTGGGTTCGTGTCTCCGCGCATAAGCGCAGTCTCGCTAGAGCCTGTTCTGTTCGCAGACATGTAGCAGAAGCCTTGAGGAAGCTTTAGGCAAAAAACGCATGTCTGTAACTCAAAATAGTAAATTGCGCAGACGCATTTGAAGAACAATAAACCGGAAACACATAAGGTCATTTTT
The DNA here is from genome assembly GCA_964016985.1 of Anodontia alba. Taxonomy (NCBI): domain Eukaryota; kingdom Metazoa; phylum Mollusca; class Bivalvia; order Lucinida; family Lucinidae; genus Anodontia; species Anodontia alba. The sequence goes on along the minus strand of OZ024827.1, from coordinate 67,025,575 downwards.
TCATGCGGTCGTAAAACGTTTCCCATGATTCACTATAGTGGAGGTTATATTTTTGGGTTATTTTTTTGTGATCACCAAGTAGATTAAGAATTTTGGACAACCTAATTGGCTGAAACTAGTTAATCTGACCCAGAAAACATAGACACGTCGGGGATTTTCTTTCTCTGTGTGTATTCCATTGTTTCTACGTGCCATTCATTTTAGAATGCATTTATCTTCGCTACAGCTGGCGTAAGTGCCGTATGGCGGCCCTTTGCTTCAATATAGTGTAGTTTATAGTTTTTTTGTTGTTTTTTTTGTTGTTGTTTTTTTTGTTGTTTTTTTTTTTTTTTTTTTTTTTGTTTGTTTGTTTTGTGATTATTGAGCTCATTCCGTCATTGTTTGGACATTTTCATCGAGAGTCATGTCTAACTGGCCGAAACTAGCTAGTCTGCCCTAGAAAACAGGGACACGTCAGGCTTTTTCTTCCTCTTCTTCTTCCTCTCTCTCTCTCTCTCTCTCTCTCTCTGTCCTATATCTGAAAAGTATAGTTCAGTAAAACGTTAAATGCTATGATAATAATAATAATAATAATAGCAATAACCACAGCTCATCCCGCAATCTCACAGCCTGATCAGCACGTTTAATTTTATGTACTTCTATGGACAAACAGCTAAGTGCCTAAAATTGCCCGAAGGCATCCTTTTTGAAGCACAGCGCCAAGTTTGAGTTATACTTGACATTTGCCATTGCAGGAAAGTTTCTCAAGCAAACAAAGAAAAAACAGATGGCGTTGTCAGAGCAATCGCTCAAACACGAATTCCGTCGGCAGATGAAAGAAGTTCGATGAGGATACCACTGACTTCTACCAAAGTGTTTGACACGAAGTTTGGACCGATGGATATGGAAACGGTTGACAGACTTTATAACAAAATAAGATATGAAACGTACACGAGCAAGGCGGCAAAGGAGTATACACTCCCTATGTACAGGGTAAGTTACATGCGTCCCTAAATTAAAATGCAAAATACCTAGATCCAGGATGATTTCTGAGGGTTTCAATTTGATCAAATTACCGTAGTAACTCTAGGTATTTTGCATTTTAATTTAGGGATAAGGGCTATAGGGGCGGATCCAGCATTTCTGAGGGTTGGAGTCGATTTAATCAAATTACCGTACTTACTCTAAGCATTCGGACAGACTGGCCTAAACAAACAATGTAGACCCAGGCCCCGAGGTTAGAAAACTGTTTTCATGCTCATCTCAGTTGAGTATAAAAATCTCTGCTAGTAAATATGAAAATGCCAACAGTAGTTGAAAAAATGCCATTTTCATATTTATTAGCACAAAAAATTTTATGCTCAGCTATGTTTAGCGACAAAGAATTTGGAATTGTTAGTAATTTGAGATTTATTAGGAGGACAAATTTCATGCTCAGCTGAGTTGAGCATGAAAAAAGTTTTATGACCTCAGGGCCAGATCAGTTTCTACTCTGTTTGCCACTTATCCAGCAGTTTTAGACACATTCACAAGTAAATAAGGAATTGTTGAATTTTTTTAAGTATAATGTAAGGTATAATGTAAGGAGTTGTACGAATATTTAAGGTTAACACGACATCCAGCATGCCATGTTTTTTTCTCTTAGAGAATTTGACCCCCATCTTCCCGACTAATACTATATCAAAGTCAGGTCAGTGGCGTATTACATTTGCATGTGTTTCTGCATGATGACTGAGACCATAAAACTCTGCACAAATGCCAATAAAATGATGTTCTGTTACGCACCTGGTTAAGTAATACTGATAAGATAGTTAACTAGAAATCCACACGAAAAAAATCTAAAATATAAAATACAATGAAGTAGCTCAAAACCGATTCCAAAATCTACATCTGCATAAAAAGTTAATCAAATTACACATTTTCAATGAAACTAAAGATTTTAAGATTATTTATTACACTGCAGGGAACCAATGTTATCAGAGAAAAGTAGTCCCCAAGTATTTGGTAATACCGACTCCTTAGTGTACGAGAGTTGAGGATAGTATTAATAAAACATCTGGGCCCAGTTGTTCAAAGCATCGTTAGCTTAACGGGCTCGTTAGTGGTCAAAATGTTAATTGTTCTAGTAAGTATAATATCTAATTCACAGGTATTTTTGCTGAATAAAATGTTTTTTTTTTCAGCAAAAATATTAGCGTATATGCCATATTTAATGATCAAAGTTTTAACGATACGTTAACTAACGACATCGTTATATAGTTTTGAACAACTGGGCCCTTGTTAAATTATCAGTTGAGCATAAATTTTTTTTGCCATTTTTTCTATGAGAAAAACTTGTCAAATTGATCAAATTTATCCAAAGTTGCCTGTGAAAATGAAATAATGAGTCCAAGGAGGATTCGTCTAAACCTCTCGAACCCCCACTGGATCCGCCCCAGGACGACAGAGATTGACCCATAGCCCGGGTTACTAGCCTTCATTCACCCTGCAGGTGGGTGCTGATAGCATTTTCAGTCAGGGATTTTGGATGGTGTTTGTGTAAATTGGCGGAATTCTGCCAAACACTCTACAGCCTGTATGTCTAAAGTAAATAAGTGAACCAAGGAACTGATACACAATCAGATCCCCATTAAAATCTCAACATCAAAGGGAAAGAGTCAGATCCCCATCAAAATCTCAACATCAAAGGGAAAGACAGGCAGACAAATACAATTAAACATCTACAAAAAAGAACAGATCGCAAGCAGAGTTGGCAGTCTTTTCCCAGAAAAGATGGCTGCTCTGTTACCCAAACTTAACTGAATATATGTTTAACTTACATAATCAAATTAAAACATTTGTAAGTGAAACACTACAAAACATTTAACAAAACGCACCACAATGAAAGTACCGCCTGGAAACGATCAGTAATAAACTACTCTGTGGGGGCTTAAGCTAGCTTCACAAGATCCCAACCCTCACCGTGAGGGCATCAGCTTCCATTGTGTTAAAAACATATATTTGTACGGTCCGCGTGGAGGTCTAACTCATACATGAATCGTTACTGGCAACAAATAAATAACAGATAAAGCCTATAATGGAGCAAAGATGAGGACTCAACCCGTTTTCAGTCGGGAAACCCCCAAAATAGGGTAACTGACAAACAATACAGACCCAGGTCAGACGCCGCAGAAAGCGGCGTCTGATCAGAGTCTCCACTGTTTGCATTAAATACAGGAGTTTCTATAAAACATAATAGTGATAAAAACTAACCAGACACCTGCTATTACATTGAAATAGACCGGTCCACATAGTTGTGGTAGAAGAGTCCACTCGACATAAATGGGTTAATACAATACCTTGTGCAAAGAACTTGAAACTTCTGATAGAATTCAGATATGAGGAAGAATTTCAACAGTTTAGCGACAATTGGGCTGCGTCAAGCGAAAAACTGCCTTCGAACATTTGCAAAATATGCGGATTCATATTATCCTACGCATATGCAAGATCGCATTCGGGCTTTTGTTATCCATTGATACATTCTGTCGAATCCAATGATTCTGTTAGCGAACAGTGAAAGATGCGCAAGCTAATCTGTGCCTTCGCTGTCTGTGATTTTCGCATGGCGTGGCCCAATTTAGTCACCTAACTGTACAAAATATTTTCTAAAGTCAACGAAGGAAGAACATTTTCTCCTTTTTAGATTTCAGAAATTCGATGAGAGCATCAAGGAATAAATAACAGGAACTTCATTGAAGTTTATGTCGAACCTGCGTACTAAAATGTGCAAACAAGCACCAGAGTGAGAGTAGCCATCCTTATTTATTGCATAAAAAACTGTCGCACGTTATTAATAGCCGTGCATTAATCGGCGAAAAGCCGTGTATTAACAAGGCAATTCACGCGCTGTTAATGCACGGCTACGCAACTTTCAATATGATCGTATCGGGGCCACAGATTTGCTGCCGTTACGAGATGTGTACTCCCCGGCCCTAGAACGAGCATAGTCCGTGGAAATTACATTCGCGAGACATCTGTGAAAAAGCGAAACAAAATAGTGCAAGAAATAACGCGAAATGTAGCAAATGTTTTCAGTTTTTATGCAATAATAGCGATCGAACATGGTTTTTCAATGCATTAACATTCGCCAGGTCCCTTGGGAGGTGTTGAAAACCGCGGCTTTCAACACCTCCCAAGGGACCTGGCGAATATTAATGCATGAAAAACCATGTTTGATCCCTATATTAGCTAAGTGATCAGTGAAGTGAAAGAGCTGTTTCACAGTGTGTAGACTTCATTTAGAGTGGTGGTTAGGGTTGAAGTTAGGGTGAAGGCTAGGGTGAAGGCTAGGATGGACGCTAGGGCGGACGTAAGTACACGGACGAACGGATGGGTGGAAACTTGCACGCCTTAGTCGTCCATGCTAACGCAGGTGCGTCAAAAATATGATCAGTGTGTCAGTACAACTCATCAACAAAATCAAAATGGCAGGCGACAAACCTATTAATCAGAACTGAGTATCTCATTCGTCTTTGGGGTCGGATCCAGGATTATTTCATTGTGTGTGTGTTTGTGTGTGTGTGTGTGGGGGGGGGGGGGGGGAGGGGGGGGGTCAAAATTGCTGAAAGGTCGATATGATTAAAAAAAAATACCACCGTATTTTCCCTAAGTATTCGGGCAGACAGGCCGGAGCAAACTGTGCAGACCCTGATCAGACGCCACAGAATACGGCGTCTGATCAGGGTATACACTGTTTGCCACTCGTCCATCAATTTTCCATTTTATCCAAATTTCCATGAAAATGAAATTTTAACTCAAATGGGGGTTCGACTGACTTACCACTACCCCACGAACCCCGTCTGGATTCGCCACTGGGATTTATTTTTATACAGTCGAACTTTAGTGACTCGAGCATCCATGGGACCATGAATATTTGTTCTACATATCGAGGGTTGAGCGCAAGACTGTAGTAACTCAAACATATTTTTGAAACCCTTGTTTAGGGGCAACTTTGATCCCTTTGTAAACAATGCAAACTTAGGTGCCATTGCTCATACGAGCAATGGCACCTAAATTTCCATAATTTACAAAAATAAATGTTTTAATCTTCATAACGCCTTCATGGTGAGGAGATTAAGTATTGGGAAAAACAACCATCTGACTTGCTACAGTCTTGCGATCAACCCTCGATATGGTAGTTTGAGCCACTGTGGGTTATTCATAGCCGTGCCAAAGGCTGAGAGATGATAATTTAGGCTTACTCGATTTAATTTATTAAAAATATAGTTTTCTCCCTTAGTGTATATTTGATTTAGAAATTAGAACCAGTTCAGCAGAGTAGCCATCCAAAAAGAAATGATTTTTATATGAAAAATATTTTGCTTATAAAATATAATATTTCTAAGACTTATGCAAGGCTTGGTTATTCATAGCACCAGGTCAGGCGGGGGTGGGGGGGGGGGTGGGGAATGGGGTAAATTTGGGTGTCTTTTCAATCTTCCATAAAATAATGGTATGTTGAGTGATTTCATTAGAATCGCCTCTATGAGGCGATTCTAATGAATACACACACCATACATTTCATGATAAACTAAGAAAAAAAATCCCTAAAATATCCCTAAATATTTGTTTTCTTGAGCTATCGGAAGCATTTCCTAGGGACAAAAACGAGTTCAAATCGTCCACGGTAAACGTGCCGTCGGTGTTCGAGCCATCGAAGTTTTATTGTAATTTTCCAGCCAGTTCCTCCAACAATAACTAAAGAAGAAAAGCCAGACTTGGTAACAGTGAAAGGTCAGAGGTACGACAACAGCCGAGAGGAGTGGCAAGATGCTGCATTGTGGGACAGAATTCAGAGTAGGGCTCCAACAGTCAGGCCAAAGACACCAGCTAGGGACAAACTGCTACACAGAAGGTAGCGAAATACTTTTATTATCCGGTCGATTTGTTTCGTATATGGGCCGCACACATATGTCTTCGGGCATAGGCGGACAGCGAAGGCCCCGATCAGCCTGCGCATCCGCGCAGTCTGATCATGACCTTCGTTGTCCGCTAACAGAAGCATTGTCTGCTATAGAATGTACATGTATGAATGGAGAGCAAAGGCCCAGATTATGCTTTGCGCATGCGCAGGGTGATCTGAATCTGTGCATTTTGCACGTGTTCGAAGGCATATTTTTTTTGGCTTGACGCGACACATATAATAGAAGAAAGTATGATATTTACCGTAAGTATTTGGAAAGACAAGTCTAAGCAAACGGTGTAGTCCCAGTTGACCAATGAGTGGAATGCTTAGCACCCATGTCTTTGTAACCACTTAAAAGAAGGTAGGTGATTTCTGGAATACGGTAGATGTCCTAATATTTCCTTCACCAAAGATTCTGACAAAATGGCATATGCAGACAGTGCAGACCCAGATCAGACAATGCAGACCCAGATCAGACTGCTTCTGAATGAGCAGTCTGATCAGTGTCTCCACCGGTTGTTATTGCACCGTGTAAATTAAAAAAAAGAACTGCATGAAAACAAAACTTAGGCAAAAAAAAGTATGGAATCAAGTGTTCGAAATTTTAGGACATTTACCGAACGGTATATTTGGTCCAGGATAAGTTCTGAGAGGGGATGTCGATTTAATCAAATTACCGTACTTACTCTACGTATTCGGAAAGGCTGTCCTAAGCAAACAGTGTAGACCATAAAGAGTCATTTTTCTATTTAATCTATACATTTTTTGTTTGGATACATCACTTTTAGGGCTCACCTTTAAACCGTCTTATATCCGAACCGTCTAATAATAAACCGTCTTATAAAGCGGTTCCACTGTATTAAACTTTATTTGATAGCAACGTATATGCCTTTTTTCTAAATCATCGCAACATCATAAAACGAGAAATAATTGGATTGATCACACTTCTCTGGTCATGCAGATATCTAAATTGGTACTTGTTGACGCTTAGACACACCTCACAATTGCATTTCCATTGCATGAATTAAAGACTTCTTACAGCGGAGCTTTTATGACTCGGACATCTTTGGGACTATAGAAATTTGTACTAGACTTGGGTAGTTCGAGCCACTGAGAGTTAATCTTAGCGCCAGGTCAGGAGGCAAAATGGGGAAAATCTAGTTATGCCTTTTCGATATTCTAAAAAATACCGTGAGTGTAATTAAAATCGCCTCGATGAGGCGATTCTAATGAGAACACTCAAATTACATTTGCATGATAAAATAAGAAAAAAATTAATCCCTTAAATGTCTCCTAATTTTTTTTTTTTTTTTTTTTTTTTTTTTTTGAGCTATTGGACTAATGTCCTAGGGACTCAAAAACGGATTCGAATCAGCCACGGTAAACTAGCCATCGTTGTTCGAGTCATTGAAGTTCGCCAGTACTTCTGTATCACATCAAGAAATGTTCTTAGGAAAGCTGATCAGATCCCGAGGCTATAAATCTTTTTTCATGCTGAACATGAAATTTTCTCTGCAAATAAATATGAAAATACCAACAATCATTAGCAGAGACATGTTCATGCTCCGCTATGTTTAGCAAGAAAAAAATTGCAATTCTTGAAAATTGGAGATATATTAGCTGGGCAAATTTCATGCTTGAGCATGAAAAAAATTTTTTTTACCTCGGGACGAGATTTTTCTGTCTTTAGGCTGGATGTACTTGGTAGAATTTAGGCCATTTTCACAAGGGAAATAACTCTTGTGATTCCCTCTTTCCAGTTCCTGTACATAAAGCAATGAGGGGAGCAAACCTATTTCCTTTTCGGGCACATTTATTCCAGACGGGAGAGGAAAAACAGCCTTACAGTCACCCTATCTACCCCTCTCTCTCCCCCCCCCCCCCCCCCACACACACACACACACACACACACACTTTGAAAATGTATTCTTTCCCCTAAGTTTTTTTTTGTCAGAACAGAACAGAACAAAATTTAAAGTAATTTGATTTAAACAGTACAGTTTCTCGTCAACATACGTTCTTGATACAAATTAAGTGAGGGGTTAATATGATTAAAATAGTTCAAGTGAGGATGAACACTTTTTCTTCAGAGATATATTGTTATATAAAAGATTTTTGTTCTTATATAATTTATTTTTAATTTCAAAAATCATACACGAATTACGTACTTATCAATAACATTACGTTGCAGACTGCTGCATTCTCTGCCAAAATTTGTAACCACAGAAATTCAAGATATCAAACTACACATAAACAAAATGTTATTGCATAAAAAGCAAAGGCGTACGTTATTAATAGCCGTGCATTAACCGGCGAAAAGCCGTGTATTAACAAGGCAATTCACGCGCTGTTAATGCACGGCTACGCAACTTTTAATATGCTCGTACCGGGGCCATAAATTTACGAGATGTGTACTGCCCAGCCCTAGAACAAGCATAGTCAGTGGAAATTACGTTCGCGAGACATCGGTGAAAAGGCGAAACAAAATAGTGCAAGAAATAAAGCGAAATGTAGCAAATGTTTTCAATTTTTATGCAATAATAGCGATCGAACATGGTTTTTCAATGCATTAACATTCGCCAGGTCCATTGGGAGGTGATGAAAACCGCGGCCTTCGGCCTCGGTTTTCAACACCTCCCACGGGACCTGGCGAATGTAAATGCATGAAAAACCATGTTTGATCCCTATATTACATGATTCGATAGATATTTACCGTGACAAATCCCCAATACCTTAGTTACAGCATTGCCCGTGCCATATAACAATTCGCAAACATTCAATCTGTTTAAACATGTCATAGAGTTCTCCAATGGAGAGAAGACTGGGACAAAAATGAAGGACAGGTATGTCCATTCTTTTTCCTCTCTCTGTTTCTGTCTCTCTCTGTCTCTCCTTTAGTATTACCCTGACTAAGGCTAAATACTAATAATTGTTTTAAACAAAAGGTAATCCTATATATGTTCTTTCTTTCCTCATGTAGATACCATATCTACACAAAGCCCTCGGACAGACAGGTCTGAGAAAACAGTCTGCATGTCCACATTACATGATGTCATCTCCTAGCCTCTGATAATTAGACCGACCATGTTAAAAATGTTTTGGATAGACATAATACGGAGCCGAGGTTTCCGAATACATATGGAAAGCAGTATCCCTATATGATTGTCTGACAAACGGAATATGGTTCACACGTCATCACACACGTTATTTTTGAAACAAAGATAAATTAGAATATAAGTGTCCATACGCTATGCGCTATCGCTTTGCACTTCTGAACGCAGCCCAGAACCATAGAGTAATATAACAGATTTTCTTAAATCGAAGACTTCTTTCAAATTCACTTTTGTGTGCATTCTGCATCAGCTATGTGAATTTAAAGACACTATGTAAGGTTCCTATAATAATATTATTTTATATATCTTTGACGAAAGGCATTATATTTTCAGACAAAAGACAGTTTCACTAAAGCCGTCAGTGGAGTCTCATATACTAGATCTAGTGAAGAAAGACGAGCTGGCTAATGTCTTGTAAGTTTCATAAGTTTGCTGATTTTCTTTTTCTCTCTCTCTTTTTTTTTTTTTAATCTTACACCCCCGAGTCTATGTAATGGACTTTTCCAAAATTGAATTTGGATATGTTCATTGTTGCAGATAGGAATATTATATTCAGAATCAAAACAGAATGGCAACCAGTGTAGATCCTAACGAGCCGTCTCATCAGGATCTACACTGTTAGCACAGGTATTGGTTTTGGTCTGCGAAAGGGTTAATGTCCTAACAATCTTACGTCGGTTTTTCTGGACGGTAGAAAGGTGATTACACTCTGTTGACTCAGAATTAGTCACATAAGCCATTTTATTAAAATTCAATTAATCAATCAGGGATCGAGTTTATCGATATGCCTAGTAGATTAACCCTTCTCTTGCTGAACACTACATGCCCTGTCTTAGCAAACAGTGTAGATCCAGATCAGTTCTGGATCTGCACTGTTGGTCATTAACTATGTGAATTTATATCAAAAACCCGGATCAAGTAATCTGATTGGCTGGAAATTAGAAGTGGGCGTGGCATCAATTTATTCAGCATGACAAGGGTTGAAAGATAAATCTGTGCTTTTTGCTAAATCAATTTCCTCCAAAACTACTGAATCATTTATTATTTGCTTCAATATATGGGCATCACAGTGAAAAAGTGCCTTTGAACATGCGCATAATGCGGATTTAGATAATTCTGTGTATGTGCAAGGTATCATTCAGGCCTTTGAATAATTCATACATTCTGTAGTATCCAGCGATTCTGTTGGGTACAGAGAAGACCCTGATCAGACTTCGCAGATCTGGGCCTTAGCTGTCCGCATATGCCCGCATGGTGCGGCCCGATTATGACAACGCATATTAGTCATATAAGACAGTGCCAGTTGGCTTAATGGAAATGTTCATTGCAGATATTCATGTATTAATAGTAACCCATTGTAGTCTGGAGACCCCTAAACGGGTAATTGGCAAACAGTGCAGACCCAGATCAGACGCTGCAGATAGCGGCATCTGGTCAGGGTCTGTTTACAAATAGTTTAGCCTTTTTTCTATAAGAATATTTAAATCTCATAGCCAGACGTACCTAAAATTGAAATTGGACTCTTCCAATATATAATGTGGGAGATTTTATTCAGTATACAATGGGTTAATGGTTTTGGCATGAACATTTAGAGTGTCTACATTTAAATCTTTAAAATCTATACATGTATAATACATGGTTAATACGAACTCCCTTAAGGAGTTAATAAACAACAATTCAACAGTTTCATTCAGTCATTCATTCATTCATTCATTCATTCATTCATTCATCCATATTTACATTCTCAGTGCATTTACAGAAGAAAAACAAACTACAGTAAGTGTTTTTCATCATCACGAAAACATACCTATATAATTTTGACCCCCTTAAACCCCACTTTTATATAGTAAAACTGGGGTTTACAGGGGTATACATTATTTTTGTTATTTCTGCTCAAAAACATAGATTGTAGGTACTCGTTAGAACAGCCTCGACGAGGCGGTTCTAACGAGTACCCACAATCTATGTTTTGATCAGAAATATGAAAAATATCAGAATTTTTTATCTGAAAAATTGCCAATTTTTGGTGGTAAAATTTTCAATGTATTTGAATAGGCGTGTTTTCGTAATGTATTCCAATGAATACATTGACTCACGTGACGTCACATTGTCATTAAGTGAAGCCAAAATAAACCATTTTCTCTCCAGTATGATTAGATGATGGCAATGTTATGACGTCAATGACGCTGTTCTGCTGTTAACAGGAAAACTATGTACAATTGTTTTCTTGCTTAAACTTTGCTCGCGACCCAGTGTTGTCCATACTTCAAAGAACGTTCAATAAATTGCCTTTATCACTTATACATGTATTTAAATTACTTTTCATCCATTATCTGACAAAAAAAATCTGGTGAAACAGGAAAACAATATTGTACATAGTTTTTCTATTAAAAACAGAGCAGTGTTGTTGACGTCATAACGTTGCCAGTCCAGTCATTTTGGAGAGAGCCACTTAATGATCATGTGCTGTCGTGTGAGTCAATGTATGCAGCATTACGTCCCAATAGTTAACTTTTTTTTCCCTGTAAATGCACTTTGAATGTAACATAACTATTTGCACCTGAGGGCGAACAACTTGAGGCTAAATTTTGGTTACGATTTTAATTCGAAAATAAATTCATGTACCTATTAATTTTGAAAGTTAAGATTGTCATGGTTGGGGGCTTTGATTCTTTCCTCTTTCTGTTTTGCAGCGTGATGAAATGTCCCGGCTACGCCGGCTATGCACCTCTATGCCCACCCGAGACCCGTCTTAATGATAAAGAACCTGACTCTGTGCAGATGACCAGCCTAATGAGGGCTACTTATCGGTAATCTTAGTATTGTATTTGCCTCAACCCTTTCATCCCTGAGTTTCTAAAATGGACTCTTCCATCTCTATGAATTTGAACGTCCGTTCTTTGTAAATAGAGGATTTAGTCAATGATCATTAGCAAGATGGAAAACAGTGTAGCTCCTGATGAGATGGCTCAATATGAGCCATCTCATCTGGATCTACACTGTTTGCATAATTAGGTATCTGTTTGAAGTCCAATCTTTATAAATAGGGGTATCTCTTTGACATTGGACACGTTCAATCTTTGTAAATAGATGGTTTAGTCAATGATCATTAACAAGATGGCAAGCAGTGTAGATCCTGATGAGATGGCTCTCATCTGGATCTAAACTGTTTGTACAGGCATTTGTACCAGTCTTCAGGGTTGAAAGGGAAAGGGTTATTAAGAGACTTAATCTTCTTACCATACTTGTCTTAAGATTTGAAAAGCTCCATTTTACTTCCTGTGCTTGTGCTTAACCCATTAAGGACTGAATAAACTCTCCCACACTATATATTGGAAGAGTCCATTTTCGATTTTAGGTATGACCGGCTATATGATGTAGATGTTCGTGAAGAAAAATGGTTGAAATATTTGCAAACAGTGGAGACCCTGATCAGACGCCGCATTCTGCGGCGTCTGATCTGGATCTGCACTGTTTGCCAGTTACCCGTTTAGGGGTCTCCAGTCTTCAACGGGTTAAAGTGAAAGCAATGTTGCTAAAGAATTTATCTGAGGCGCAAGATATTGACAAATCATACAATTTGATGCATTTGATAAAAATCGGATGAAAAATAAGTAAGTTTACACGGTTGAAGATATCAGAAGTGTTTTGATGGTACCGCCATTTTGAATATTCAATGAGGCTTCATAACGTCATAAAGCCTTTATTGACAATGCAAACCTTTAATAAATACGATTTGCAGCAATATTCAACTTCTGTCTTTGTCCGCATAGCATCTCCTCTAAGCGTTTATGACCTTTGTTTGAAAACCGCATAAATTTCTATCAGAAAGAAGATATCGTTTAATGTTTTGAAATGTTTAGAACCTCATTAAATATTCAAAATGGAGGTGCCCGTGATGGTTTTGAAATAGTGCAGATTGTATTTTCATTTCCTTTTGGATCATTGAGCCCATTGTGGTATCTTTGAAAATGGAGTTCTGCTCAAGTATACGCTAGAGGGAGTAAGCAGTGTTGCAAACTTCATTGCCGCTTATGAAGAACCTCAATAAAACCGAGACGCCCATTTTCTATCTGTAATGTGTTCTTTGTTTCCAAAGGCAACCTTTTAGACTTTTATTTTACCTACATTGTAACTGCAGCTGGTGTTAGTGTCATGTGGCGGCCGAATAACGTCTCCCCGTACTTCACCATAGTACAGATTATATTTTTTTATTTCCTTTGGGATCATTGGGCTCATTCTGGTATCTGTAAAAATTGAGTTCTCCCCATGTATATGCTAGAGGGCGTAGGCAGTGTTGCAAACTTCATTCAATAAAACCGAGACTTCCATTTTCTATCTGTAATGTGTTCTTAGTAGAGGCACTATTTTAGACTTTCAATTAAACCTTCTTACTTAGTATGCGATTGTGATCAAAATTACATCAAAATACATGAGGTACAAAGAGTTTTCATCACAGATATAATTTTCACCAACCTTGCGTTTTCCTTTAAAAATTATGACTGAGTGGCACAAATGTAGCCCCTGATAAGACATCGAACCGGATGAGTAGTCTACTTCATCAATTTTGAACGCGCATTTCCGTTTCTTGTGCAGAAAGTATGCGGTTCCCAATAATGAATTTACCACTTTTAAACCAACGAAAATAATACTTTGTATTCAGCATATTTACTTTAAACTTTCCTGGCGACAGTCAGTAAATCTCAAAAACATTTTGAGTGCCACTTGGAACTTTGTGGTATTGTTAAACGCCAATTTGCTATTTTCGAATAACGTCATGTAAGCCTAAGGCGGGCCTAGCTACTAGGCCAATATATAAGTATGTTTGTCACTTTTTGTTTACTTATTTTTATTTTTTATTTCATTTACATTCTACATTTTTTATTCAATGTTTAGCTAGTCTATGGGTGAACTTTTCTTCTGTGGTTGTCTCTGAAATATATTAGAAATCCAGACCATATTATCTGTAGAATATCCACAGAGCTCAATAAGCCAAAAAATATATATATGTATATTTCTAAGCCTTGGGCAAGGCTAGCCTAAGGCTGGCGTCATAAATAGGGAGTGATGTTATTCAGCTACTTCGAAACGCAGGTGTGAAAAAGTTACAATTATTTAGTTGACTGTTTAGACTATATTCATTACAGAAGATTGCACAGGACAAAATACAACTTAGGTGCTGTCGTCGTTGTCGTTGTCGTCGACCTCGAAGTTATTTTCCCTAGTTGGTATATCTTTTCGAGGGATTAACACGTACTTGGAATATTTCTGCAAAGGGTTCGGTACACTTGACCTCTAGGCTAAGCACACAGGTCGGATTTGTTAAATATCTGATAAATATTTTCCTGCTTTTAGGTGAATGCACTTCAAATATTGTGTATAGCGCTGCTGTTCTCAGAGCATTGCTTGGCAAGGACTTTAGCGAGCTTAAGGTCACAGACCAAATTTGATAAATGCACTAGAAAAAAAAATCAAGTTATTGGTTTTACTTAGCGGTTATTTTGAAGATACTGGAGAAAGTTACTTCAAACATTGTGTATAGTACCCTTGGAACATATAAAAGTTTCAGTAATGGTCAAGGTCACATATCAGATTCGTTTACTAAAATCTAAAATCTACGTGTATAACTTCCGTACTATTAAGACATGATTTAAAAAAGGTTTCAGCATCCTTGACCTCTGGGTCAAGGTCACACTGGTTAACTTTGCAAAATGCATTAACCAGTCAGTTTTTCTAGCTTCATATTCTAACCTTTCGACGGGATTTACTTTAAATCTTGTAATTTGCTTTCTTACACTCAGAACTTTATATGCGCAAATTGTTCAGAAACAGATCACCCAGCGCATGCGCAAAGTATCGGGACATTTCCCCTCCATTAATACATTTTGTTAGTGGACAGTGAATGTCCTGATCAGACTGAGCAAATGCGCGGCTGATCTTGCCATCGCTCTCCGTATATACCCGAAGACAAGTTTTCAAATGGCGCGGCCAATTTGATAGTAGAATTAGTGGTCTTGACCTCAGCCCCATTTTCAACATATTGTCAACATATATTGAGTCTGCTTTCGAAGAGCAAACCGGAGTTTCCAATTTGGTTTTATTGTGTGTCTGTAAGTCTGTTAGCCTGTATATATGCCAGTCAACTGTCTGTTCATTTGTCCGTCCACAGTTTGTGGACACAGAAGCAACACATTTCCCTTATTGGTGTTTATAATACGCGTAAAAAAATATCATTGGTTTGTGATTAGCAGTGTCATCAGTCCAAATAAAAGTAAAAAAGATTGCTTTTGGAAACAGAGAACACACTACATATAGAAAATAGGAGTATCGGTTTTATGGAGACTCTTCATAAGTAGTAATGAGGTTTGCAACACTGCTTACGTCCTCTAGCGTATAAATGAGCGGAACTCCAATTTTAAATATATCTCAATAGGCCCAGTGATCCCAAAGGAAATGAAAATATAATCTGCACTATGGTAAAGTACTTAGAGACGTTTTACGACCCCCACAAGACACTAACACCAGCTGCAGTGTAGTAAAGTAAAAGCGAAAAAGATTGCCGTTGGAACAAAGAACACACTACAGATTGAAAATGGGAGTCTTGGTATTTTTGAGACTCTTCATAAACACTTATATGAACCAGCCTATGAGAAAAGGATGTTTATTCATAGGCGACCAGCAAAGGCTCGGGTGAGTGCACTTGAGCGCAGTCTCGCGCCCGAACCTTTGCTGTTCACAGACATGTAGTAGCATATCTGTAGCCTAAAAAGGGTACTGTACATGCGCATTTGAAGAACCACAACGCACACATCATAAGGTTCTTTTTTTTCGTATGCCAGTTCATATTGGTAAATGTCCCTAGAAGGGGAAACATCAGTATCTGCTGATCTTATTCTATGAAACACAGTGAGAAAAAAGTGGAAACTGTAAGCGCATGTGTGTATGTATGTATGTATGTATGTATGTATGTATTACAAACATAATGCTTTGTTGAAAAAAGTGTATACTGAGAGCACGGGTACCTCATCAGATCCATAATTTGTGCTTGTATTTTCTCGTTTCAGTCATTTTTCAACAGAAGAGTATATGCCCTTACATTACGCACGGAAAGGTCCTTTGTCTAAAACTGTGACCTTGACCTATCCCTATAATCCTTACAACAAAGTGGGTGATGAGGTCAACTCACCAGCAGACAAAGAAGGGATGTTCTACGGACTTTATCATTGGTTATTATAATTACATGATTGTGTAAAGCAGGGACGCGTTTGATTTACCAGAATCAGAAACTGGATTCCAAATCATGATTTCGTAATAGTAAACATGTTTCTGTCACTTTATTAACAAGTATATTCCGATATTATGTTTCAAAATGTATCCTTATAGTCTAATACAAGTTGTGATATATTACGCAACTCGATGGTTTATACGAGACGTATCAATAAAAGCAGTATGTAGGCCTACAATCCAACTGGACTTCATAAGGAAGTTAAAATCTCCCAAGATTTGAAGGTTTATTATTATTTTGATCAGCGTTTGCGCATATGTGAAGGGTGTTGTTATATGCTTCTAGAGAGTACAATATCTCATTACTCTGTTCACACAAGCAAAACATCAGTGCACTAATGTATGTTTTCTCCCATTGCCGCCATCCTGGATTTACTTAACTCACTTTGAAACTTTGAAAATGGGGCATGATTAATTTGATAGGTCTTGATTCACTTGATTTTGTTTGTCCGAAAGTTAACCGTTGTTTTACGCAAGTGACAATTTTAACTATCATCTCCGTGCTTTTGAACCTGGTATGACAACTTGAACTTCATGAACCGTTGCAGATTTTGGACAAACAAATGACGTATTGTTTACCCATGGAATACCGTTTGCTATTGTACTCGAGTATTCTCAACAATAATAATACAGGGTATGCATCAAGTTATCCAATATAAATGCCTTGTTTCTTGCTACATTCTTTGAGCCTATCTTGGTTTTTGTGAGAACAATAAAATGGAAAACGATAGCAACTTACCGATTTGAACGGGCCTTTACGCAAAGATCTATAATCTTTTTTACTGTTTTGTATGACGTTGATTTCCCACTTGAAATTGTCTTGTCTTGTATTTTGCTGTTGTTGTTATATCTTTACGATTATATAAGCTGTTATCACGAAAACAAGCCTATATAATTTTGACCCCCTAAAACCCCACTTTAACATTGTAAAACGTACTGGGGTTTACAGGGGTATACATTATTTTTCTTATTTCTGCTCAAAAACATAGATTCAGGGTA
Organism: Anodontia alba; assembly: GCA_964016985.1. Taxonomy (NCBI): domain Eukaryota; kingdom Metazoa; phylum Mollusca; class Bivalvia; order Lucinida; family Lucinidae; genus Anodontia; species Anodontia alba. The sequence goes on along the minus strand of OZ024827.1, from coordinate 67,008,256 downwards.
CTCGTTAGAGCCGCCTCTCTGCTCAAAAACATAAATTGTGGACTTCTTAGAACCGCCTCACTGAGGCGGTTCTAAAGAGTACGGACAATATATGTTTTTGAGCAGATATATGAAAAATATCAGTTTTTTTTTCTTAACTGAAAATTTTCAGTTTTTGGAGGTGAGTTTTCCTATATATTTGAATAGGTGTATTTTCGTAATGGTTCCGTGAAAGTGGCCTTTTTGGTGTATCTTCCTTGTGTTGCTTCTAGTTACCTGATCAACCTTAAGATTTGGATAGTCAGGCCTGTGCAAACAGTGTAGACCCAGATCAGACGCTGGCAGAACGCGGCGTCAGATCTGGGTCTACCATGTTTGCAATGATGTGTATTAAGACACAAGAAAAGATAGTCAAATGGGTATATTCAAATTTAAGGATAAATATGGCAAAAGCAGATCCATGAAGATTTTGAAGGGGAGACCAGTTGTTCAAAATATCTGTTTACCTTAAGTATTCAGACAGGTCTGAGAAAACAGTATAGACCAAAATCAGACGCCGCAGAACGCGGCGTCTGATTAGAATCTTCACTGTTTGCCACTCACCCAGCAATTTTATACTCATTTACAGGTAGTAAAATAGACTTGTTGAAGAGAAGTATAAGGAATATTTAGCTTAAATACGCTATCCATAATTATCAAATTAATCCAAAATTACCCATGAAAATGAAATTTTGAGTCAAAAGGGGGATAAACTCAATCCCGCGAACCCCCTGAAAGATGATTGTAATGTACATGTACTTGGTAAAATTCCTGTCATTTTTGGCAAACGAAACAACTTTTGTGACTTTCTGTAATACCCCGTGCAGAGGGGAGCAAAATCTTTCCTTTTAGGATTGACCCCTTTCCAGAATGAAGGCCAAAACGATATAGACAGAGTTACCGCCCCCCTTAAAATTGTATCTGTTTCCATTGATGTAAAATAATGGGATAACTCGATCTTTTTTTAATCAAATTGCGTCCCTTGAAATTGTATCTATTTTCATTTGGACAAACTAGCGGGATAACTCTATTTGTTTTAATCAGATTACTCCCCTTTCCATTAATGCAAACTGGCGGGAGAACTCGATCGTTTCAATAATCATTTTATCCATTACTATTAATGAATTCAATCTTTTTTTATAATCATTGTGTCCATTACCATTTATGAACTCGACCTGTTGTTTGAAATCATAATCGTTTCCATTTCCATTAATGCAAACTAGTGGGATATCTCGATATTTTTAATCAAATTACCTCCCTTGAAATTGTATCCATTTCCATTAATTTAAACTAGAGAAATAACTCGATCTTTATATATATATATATATATATATATATATATATATATATATATATATATATATTTTTTTTTTTTTTTTTTTTTTTTTATCAAACTTGTAATGGTGAGTGAGTTCAGATGATACAAATGTCTCAAAATCATATTGCGACAATCATTATTTAGTTTCCTTATGAATTTTAGAAACAGTCAGATAATTATGGACATTTTAGATTAACCATTTTATCTCTGCAGACCAATGCAGATACCTTTGCAAACATTGCAGATCTAGATGAGATGGCTCGTCACGAGCCGCCTCATTGGGATCTACACTGTTTGCCATCTGTTACTGATTTTTGACAGAAACCCCTTTTTGCTCAAATTCATAGATTGTGGGTACGCGTTAGAACCGCCGCTCGGCGAGGCGGTTCCAACGCGTACCCAAATCTATATTTTGAGCAGAAATATGAAAAAGTTTTTTTTATCTTTAAACTTTCAGATTTTGGTGGTGAAAATTTTCAATATATTTGAATAGGCGTGTTTTCGTAATGATCTAACTTTCTCTTGACCATAACTTTCACTATAAACTTATAATTATTCCATTAGACTGGCTATGTACTAAAAAATGAAGAGTACTGACGCTGTAGTATTATTTGCGCCTAAACGTCAAAAAAGGTACCTTTGGAATTGTTCGCCTAAGAAGACTCAAATCAGATTGCGCATACCCGCATCGGATCAGTCGTCTTTGTCTGCATGAAAAAACTTCGCATTTTTGATTCTCCTAAATGCACCCAGTAAAATTTCTGATCAGATTATGCGGATGATCTGAATCTTCTTGAATGATCTACGTTTAACCCTTGTCCTGCTGAATAAATTAAGATGCCACGCCCACTTCTAATTTTCAGCCAATCAGATTACTTGATCCAGAATGTTGCTATAAATTCACATACTTAATGGCAAACAGTGCAGATCCAGATCAGTTGGCTTCTATACTGTTTGCAAAGACAGGGTATATCTGGGTTCAGCAGGACAAGGGTTAATCACGTTCCGATTCTTCGTTTTCACAATGAATGTCATTAGTCGCACATACATGTACATATATCATTATATTATTAATAGTGTGATGTGTGCATTGATTGGTTGTGACCTTGTGGGTCATTTTGTGTCGTCTCCCAGAGAAAGGGAGAAATGAGATAGAAGAGATAGTAGAGGAGATGAAAGAGAAGGACAGGGAAGAAAGAGAAACAAGAATGAAAGCGAAGAAACAGAAGAAATAGAAACATTCCCCCTCTACCCTTACCTGCTACAAGGATAGCAAGACTTGCCCTGTTGTAAGCCAGTATCAGTTGGACGCCCTGGTGACATAAGATACACGACACCTTTGCCACATCCGACCACCCGGGAGTGTGATGTGTATATAGCTGCGACTGTACCATTTGTTCGGAATAATGCCAAACTCATGAGAACTGCAAAATGCAGCGAAAACTGATTTCTGCACCAAGCATATCTACTTTATTACTGCCTTGCACCGTAAATTTAAATTCCATACTCTGGATACTTCGATCAAATATGCTCAAATCGTAAATGTAAACTAGTATCGACATTGATTGCCGAATTATCTGAGTAACTAATGGATTTCAGAAACTCGCTTTTTGCATCGACTGTTTACGATCGAGCCATAGTATACATACGCCAAAACATCCCAAAAGTAGTTGCCCGCGTGATTGTCATTGACCAATGATATTCATCCACACGTTGTACAAAATCCAGGTAACGGCTATTTATAGCCGCACTATATTTGTCGCTGTGTCAGAATGCAGTGTAATAGACCTTGGGTCGGCAACAGACCCCACTCCCTCCCAGGACATTATATAAGAAACAAAATGACACATGTTAGCCCTCTTGCGATTGGGGTATTCGCGTGTAACAGCCATGTTACCAACGTCACCCTCAAAACAATGAAAATAATTTGGTGTAAATATTAAAGTATCCATATTCTTTCTTACTAGCATGCTATTTGCCACCAATACATGTGGTTTTATAGAGACAGACATCGCAATATGTTGAGCTGTCATTGACTTGTTTTACAACTGTTACATATGTTACCAAAAGTCATAAACCTCAGATATATGTTTCCTGATACAATGTTTTGGACAATAATGACCAGTCAGTGACTAGAAATTTAATCTCATGCTGTTTTACAACAGGTAAATACTATTTGTCCACGTTTGTACAACAAGACATAAAAACAAACCAGCTTGACTAAGCAAATGACAAAATGAATGATAGATATTTTAAACAGCCTTACCTTCTTTTTCTGAAAGGTATTTTTTATTTCAAACTTCTTAACATCTTATTTGCTGTGGTTGCATTTAGTACAATGTGTCTAACTTTTATGATTGGTTAAATTCATTACATACTTTGAATAAATGCTTTACAATATTCTTAATGTTATATACGTTACTTTTTAAGTGATACTTTATCTACATTGTTTAAATGGCTGTTGATACGTTGTACAGAAAGTCGAAGGGAAATCCGTTTTATAATTTTTTGAATAGCAAGCACAGTAAATTATATCTTACACCTTTATGATTTGGTGAATTAGGTGAAAGAAAACTCTCGCCAATCTTCTGCTGATGTATTGCATCTTTAAAGTAGTAACACGCACCCTATAACACCCTTTTTCATAATACTTACATGATATGAGCTCTTTATTGCTTATGTTCTTTGCATAAATCTGATTCTCTAAAACTTAAACCCATCTAGGGTTCCAGAAATATTGCATGCTTAATACTTTTACACACGTTATATGTCAGTTTAAGTGCTGTGATATCAGGTCACTGTTTCCTATAGACAGTGTTTGCAGGAGAAATCTCTTCAGTAAAGCTCTATCAATGAAAATACTGTATACTTTCCTAATATCAACTTAAAAGCATAAATAAAATGAAAACAAAAATTCTGAGGGCACGAATTATTCAAAGAGAACTATTTCATTTTTTGAGTTTACATAAAAATGCAGTGGTAATCACGCTAATAATAACATCACACATATATCAAAACTACACTGCAATTTTAAGTCATCTCGAAGATGCAGCTAAATACACAGCATGCACACTCCGGCAATTGTCTGTTGCCACAATGTATAAAATAAAACATTTTATGCTGACTGGAAGACCGTTTGCTTCAATAAAATCTGCTAATTATAAAATACCATGTAAATGCAACACATATGGATCAGTCATACATAATAAAATTTGATGATAAACACATTAAATAAATGATTAATATTGTTTATCATCTATATAGTGATAAGAAAAGCATTCTAGATATAAGACTATATAAAGTATTGTTATAACTTATTAGTGATGCAAGTAATAAGAATAACACACAACAACATTAAGCTTGACGATTTCCATTCTCTTTATTACTTTATAATGGACCTTAAAACATGTACTTGATTGTCATAACCGTGATAGTACAGAATAACTGATAGGACTGGTTGTGTCTCCGAGTCTTATATGGCCTACACCAGAGTCTGAATTGGATTCAGCTGCCAAGAAACTATAATATATTTAAGTTTAGTTGGGAGAAGGAGTATAACATCTAACAAAAAATCTTTTTGGTAGCACTAGATCCAGAAAGGTCGTTGAAATGATAGGCGATAAACTATATGTTGAGAGTTAATCATTAACAGTGCAAATGATTTGTTTATCTGAGGCCTTTCGCCTTTTGCCTTCTTCAAAGGTTTTCTATTTAAAAAAATGACATAAAATGTAAAATTTACAAATAAAAAATGCATAAGTTAAAAAACAGATTATATATAAACTTCTTCTGTCGCTATCCCTGATATATCATTTATTTCTTGATTATTTTGATGCCAAGATACGATAAGGTATTTTATTATATTTTCAGCAGTGATTTCCTGAGATTTCTCAGTGAATTATAATTGATAATTCACCCAGTGAATTATTTCATTTCGAACGTTTTGACGTCATAATTGCTTGGCGACGTTGCTGACGTTGTTGGTAACAACAATAACAATAGTTGACATTTCACGGAAAATTTGATAAAATCATGGAGATCAGACTGCAAATTTCACGTCCAGTTGGCGTTTTTGAGGAAAGACCTGCAACGCAAATATAAAGTATGAGTTTCTTGATAATCCAGTTCAACTTTTGTGACATTGTTGTGTCTGTATTTCAAGCACAGGATGATTTTTGCATTAAAGCGAAAACAAGATGGCGACTGATTTTCAAACTAAACCACGCTTCCTGAAATCCGTACACTGACTGGAACTATTTTGGTAGGAAATCATAACGGCTGAATGTAAAAATTCAAAGGTAAAACATTAATGAAAATGTAATAAACAGTTTATTTGGTTGTTTTGATCGATTACGGAGAAATAATTCACGCATGTTCTAAGGATTTCGTGTAAAAAAAATCGTTCGCTTCGCTCACTTGCTTTTTACGCGCAAGCCTTATAACACTAGTGAATTATTTCTCCGTAATCGATAAAAACAAACAAATAAACTCTATTCATTTTCACCTTTTGTTTCCACTGCAATTTCAGAAATGACAATGACCTAGTATCTGCTGATGGTCAATGATTCTGTTAAGGTGAATAGTTTACTACCAATATAAAATGCCATTTACAGATATTATCATTTACCCAATATGTCTGGTAACGTATGTAACACAGCAGTAACTGTTATTCTTAATCAGGCTCCTTGCATATCTCCATTTAGACTTTTACAACTTTTATTGGGCTTCTAAAGACTGACCCTTCCAAAATAAGACAACACGATTTTTCATAACTATAATTAAAGTCCCATGTTCTTTAAGGCTGTATTCCTTCTGCCAAGAGACTGATCAGTCTTCAAATTTATATATTTGAGACATACTCCGGTGATTAGAGTACCATTTCTACTGCTCAGAATGCATATTCTGACACTAAGAAAAGCTTTTCTAGGTCTTTTCATAAAGTTTATTTCAAAGTCATATGTAATGCTGACTATAGCTAATTATATCCAACAATATCGATCTTATTTTTTGTTCATGCTTTTTAGCTAGGCCCCGGTAGTTTATGTTATGATAGGAAAATGTACAAAAATATGCATGAAACAGATGAAAATGAAGTAAGGTACCTTTTTTTTGGTTTTTGACACACGATTGGATTCAATCTCTTAATCTCGTATTAAAGCACTGAGTTGCTTAAATATATACTTAATTTCGTTGTGATATGTATGTTTCTAAATTTGCCTATTGTTACACACTTATCTTTAATGATTATCGTTTGTTTGTGTTGAGGTTTTACGGCCCAGTCAACCCAATGGGGTCATGTCGGGCGCGGTCAGTTTACCTAACCACACGTTTAGTGGGCAGGCTTAGTCCTCTAAGCGGTTAACTAGTATTGTGCACATTCTTTTGCCAGAAACTGACAACTGCCCTTCTTGAATCAGCGGAAGGGAGAGAATGACCGTAGAAAATATTTCATGATCAATCTCCACGAAAGAATGTTGCCGACCTCGGCGGGGGTTGAACCCGCGACCTCCTGGTCTCCCGTCGGACGGCGCATCCAACTGAGCCATCGAGGCTGGCCCAATGATTATTGTACTCTGCATATTTAAGAAAGCAACACTGTCTGTTTGGGAGAATTCATATTACCTTAAGGCAAAGTGTTATATAATTAGTTTTGTTATTTTAATGCATTTAAGCCGCAGTATGACAAAACTAACAACTGACTTTCGGACCTGGCGAAGACTCAGGTCAGCCTGGCTGCCCACTCAGTCTGATAAGTCTTTGCAGTCTGCATGAAGAAAGCTGGGGTCCTTTGCTATTCAGTGAGCTTCAGGGACATATTTATCGTAACTGGATCAGAAATCATTACGAAAACACGCCTATTCAAATACAGTGAAAATTTTACCACCAAAAACTGAAAGTTTCCATGTAAAGAAATTCTGATATTTTTCATATTTATGCTTAAAACATAGATTGTGGGTACTCGTTAGAACCGCCTCGCCGAGGCGGTTCTAACGGGTACCCATAATCTATGTTTTTGAGCAGAAATAAGAAAAAAATAATGTATATCCCTGTAAACCCCAGTTTTACTATATAAAATTAGGGTTCAAGGGGGTCAACATTATAGAGGTACGATTTCGTGATGTATACGTAAAGCGAGTATCTGATCGGGGTCTATACTTTTTACTCAAGGCTGTCTATCTGAGACGCACCATATCTAGATATACAGACTATAGCTAGTTTCGACCGATAAGGTCTCGTCAGTGACTCTCATATAATTTTCCAAGGTTCCCAAAATGGACTCAATGGCCACAAAAGACCAGAAAATACTAGACAAAGTGCCCAGTGGGGCATGTATACCCCCGACCAGCGCTACCGCCACTTTTTAAAGAGCACAAAATATGTAGCTTTGACTGGAGATGGCAGTTGTATGCTATATGTTATAACACTGAAAAAATTCAATCACACATATTATGAAGCCCTTGACCTCAAAGGTCAGGCACAGGTGCAGGGATTGAGCTAAATAAAACTTTAGCCCTATAACTATCACCATATATCAACGAAATCAATCAGTCTTTATAATATAAGCAAAAATGACATTTGTATGAAAAGTCTGTGACCTTGACTTAAAAGCCATGCCCCAGCTTGAGGATGGTGCCGAGAAAAACTTTAGACCTATATATACCATCATGCTCAATATTAATGAAACCAACAAAAGGGTCTTCATAATATAGCTATATAAATTTTAATGAAAATTTTAAGGTGACCTGCCTACTCAATGCCCTCTACATATCGGTAAAGTATCACAAAAATATTTTAAAGAATATTTAGAGTTATTACCCGCACAAGATTTAAATAACCAAGGGAGAAAACTGCAGAATGGAGTCAGAGTGTTATTCTTGAATGTGATATGCCTACTCAATGTCCTCTACATACTGGTGAAGTATCATGAAAATATCTTAGCGTGTTTTAAAGTTATGGTTCACACAAAATTTTTACAATTCTGGAAACAAGGGAGATAACCCATGGACCAAGTCAATTAGAGTTGTCTTTCTTGTACCTGACACCCCTACCAAATGCCCTCTACAACCTGACAGTTTCCTGAAAATAGCTCAAAGGGTAGTTAGGCGCTATGGGATGCACAATGATGCGTTTATGGACAGACAGATGGATGGATGAACGGATGGATTCCATGCTGATAGCTATATCCCCTAAACCTCTCGATAAGAGGATAATGAAATTCAACAAGAAGTCTTGATGGTATAGCTATATAAACTTAGATGCAATTTTTTTTTTACTTTTATATGAAATTTCTAAGTCTGTGACCTTGACCTCAAGGTCATACCCCGGGATGGGGATGATGCTGAGTAAAACTCTAGACCTATATCTACCAACATGTAAAATATAAATGAAATTCCTCAAAAGGTCTTGATGGTATAGCTATATAAACGTAAACACAAAAAAATTGACTTATGAAACTTCTGTCCATGACCTTGACCCTAAGGTTATCCCCCGGGATAGGGTTGGTGCTGATAAAAACTTAAGCTCTATATCTACCGTCAGGCCAAATATGAATGAATCCATCAAAGGGTTTTCATAATATAAGGTCATATACACTTTAACGTAAAAACTTTGACCCTAAGACAAAAATAAAGTATGAACGAATAATGTTTCAACGGATGGACGGATAGACGAACAGATTCCTTGCTGATTGCTATATCCACTCAACCTTTCAGTTAGCGGATAATGAAATTTAACAAAAGGTTTTGATGATATGGCTATATAAACTGAAACGCAAAATTTTTTTACTTTTATATGAAAATTCTAAGTTCGTGACCTTGACCTCGGTGGGGAATATGCTGAGTAAGACTCTAGGCTGATATCTACCAACATGTCAAATATAAATGAAATTCCTTAAGAGTCTTGATGATATAGCTATATAAACTTAAACACAAAAACCTTTGACTTTTTATGAGCATTCTAAGTCCGCGACCTTGACCCCAAGGTAACCACCGGAACGGGGATGGTGCTGATAAAAACTTTAGACCTATATATACCATCATGCCAAATATGAATGAAATCCATCAAAGGGTCTTCAAAATATGAGGTCTTATAAACGTTAACGCAAAAACTGACCCTGTAACGGAAAGACGGACGAACGAACGAACGAACGAACCTACGTACGAACGAACGAACGAACGGACGAACGGAAAAGCGAAAACATTATACCCCCACATACTTCGTATGTCCGGGTATAATAATAAATTATACTATAGTGAAGCACGGGGAGAAGTTCTACGGCCGTCATACAACACTTACACCAGCTTTAGTGAAGATAAATAGATTTTAAAAGGAATGACCCTTGGGAGCAATGAACACACTCACAAAACTGAAAACAGCTGAAGTGTGAAGTTTTTTTTTTTTTTTTTTTTTTCTTTTTGTTTTGACCAGACTAGCTAGTTTCGGCCAGTTAGACTTCATAGCGACCCTTTGTATAAATTTTCAAAAATCTCGAAATGAACTCAATGATCAAAAAAGACCAAAGAATGTACGGAATAGATTCAATGATCACAGAGACAATAAAATATAAACTACACTATAGTGAAGTACGGAAAGACGTTTTACGGCCGCCACACTGTGGTGAAAATAAATACATTCTAAGTGAAATGACCCTTGATGGCTAAGAAACACACAGAACTAAAAACAGCTGAATTATCGAGTTTTCTTGACCAGACTACAGTATAACCTCAATGGCTCGAACACGGATGGCTCGTTTACCGTGGATGATTCGAACTCTTTTTCAGTCCCTACAAAATTCTTCCAATAGCTCAAGAAAACAAATATTTAATGATTTTTTCTTATTTTATCACGGGATTGTATATTATGTGTACTCATTAGTGTAGTACTAATGTGTAGACTCAACATACAATCCTTGTGTAGAAAATCGAAAAAATTTCCCTAAATTACTGCTATTTGCTTCCTGAACTGGTGCCATGATTAACCCTCAGTGGCTCGAACTACCCGTGTCTCGAACGAATTTCCATGGTCCCAAAGATGTTCGAGCCATTGAGGTTCGATTGTAGTTAGTTTCGGACAGTAATAGGCATCATCAGTTACCCTAACATTAATTTAAAGAAGTCTTGGGGCTTAGTGTTCACAAAGGACTAGAAAACAAATAAGTCTATTTTACAACCTGTTGTTGTATAGTACCTAAAACTGTGTAGATCTTGATCAGCCGCCCTGGTCTGCGGTCCTTGGCTTCCCTATATGCTCAGGAAACTGTCACATTTCTTAGGATAAACATGGTACATCAGGATACAATAGGATACAAACCAAAATGTAAGAAAACACAGCGAGTGCTCAGAACTGCCTGCGCATCTGCGCTCTTCGTTAAGAGTCTTCGCTGAGCGCGTGGGAAAGCCTTGACCGCTTGGTTGTTAAACAAGCGCTGAGCGAAAACTCAGATCAGACTGCGCATTCGCGCAGTCTGATCTGAGTCTTTGCTCGTCGCGGACGTCTTAAGATATTACCAAACCTGTCTTAAAGGTCACCTGCATTAAGCAGTCACCTCTTTTTAGAGGTCATATTTTCAGATCCCTTAAAAGTCAAATAAATGTAAATTAATCTGTATTCAGCAGGCACTTGTCTTAAGCAACTTCTCTGGGGTGCTTGCTTAACACAGACTTCACCATAGGGCTCATCTTATTTTCAAAGAAAAACGTTGAGACAAATCTCTGATATACAAGTAATTTATTTTCTATAAACTTAAAGTTATTTGTACAATTTTAACAAGACGATTATAATCTATATATATATATTCAACATATGTCAATAAAACAAAACCAGGGGCGGATTCAGAAGGAACCCCCTTTGACTCCATATTTCATTTCCATGACAAACTTTGGATTCATTTGGGATGGCGTATTTACCCTAGATATCCACATCCTTATGCTTGATCTTATACTTCTATTATGCAAGTCCAATTTAATACCTGTGAACGTGTGCTAAATAGTTGAAATAGTGAACCCTGATCAAACGCAAAAAAGAACGTGACGTCTAATCAAGGTCCACACTGTTTGCTGAGACCTATCTGTCCGAATACGTATAGTAAGTATGGTAATTTGATCAAATCGAAACCCCTCAGAAGTTATCCTGGATCCGCCCCTGCAAAACAGCCTTCTCGAAGCCAAATCAACTACCTCATCAAAAACATTTTGAATGTGCGAACGTCAAAGGCTATCTTAAAATATAAGAAAGAAGATCCGGGTCACTCGGCACATATGCACATTCTGGTCAGGTCAGGTCAGTCAGGCTACACAACCAACATATTTTTTTTCATCACGAAAACACGCTTATTTAATTTTGACCCCTTTAAACCCCAGTTTTATATAGTAAAACTGGGGTTTACAGGGGTATACATTATTTTTCTGATATTTGCTAAAAAAACATAGATTGTTGGTACTCGTTAGAACCGCCTCGCCGAGTCGATTCTAACGAGTACCCACAATCTATGCTTTGAGCAGAAATATGAAAAATATCAGAATTTTTTATCTGAAAAAATTCCTTTTTTTTTTTTTGCTGTAAATTTTTCAATATATTTGAATAGGCGTGTTTTCGTAATGTCTTAAAAGACCTAAAGGCTCGTTTTGAAACCACTTCTACTAAATTTCTATAATATTGTTTTACGTGCTAAATTATGCTTATTTTCTTACAGTTGTCAATTATCATAAAATAACTTTATCCCCATGAACTTTATTTTCGTAAACCAAAAAAGCTCTATAAATATCAACGCCAGTAGAAACCCCTCAACCCCTCCACCCACCTACCCACCGTTCTACATAGTATGATCCTTAATAACGTCACGGAAATCCCGCCGGTCATAATTGTCTGAGGCAGAGGCTTTTGTTTGCATTATGGAAATGTATTTTGACAAGTTTTGAGAATCGTGCGAGATAGCATAAAAAAGCCATGGAGAATTTCGAAAAGGAAAAACATCATTCCAAATAATATCAAAAAGAGAGTAGACAGAAACAATGCAATTGCTTTTCTCACTGATTTCTCGCGAATATACAGTATCTCTCTCTTTTTGTTGTATACGTCCAAGGGCGTAGACAATATTAATATTTGACATTGCTCCGGAAGCACTTTATGAGAGGCCATGGACTGGTCCAATGCTATTTTCCATGGACTGCTCAACGTTTTATAATCAAGTATTAGCTTTCATGAAAATCTTGGTCTACGCTTAGCACACAGTGCTAAGCGCAGAGCAAGCTTTTGGTGAAAGCGAATACTTATTTTATATTGTCGTTATTATACAAAGGTTTTGGCTGTCGATTCGTTTAATACCCAATACACGCGATATCCCAAATGGGTTGACAAGTTCACTTCCTAGGTTGGCTAACTACTTTCAGAACTTACTTTAACATACGACTCGGGACATAGTTTTTCCTACAAGTTTGCCCACATCACGAAAACATCCCTATATAATCTTGACCCCTTAAACCCCACTACTATATAGTAAAATTGGGGTTTACAGGGGTATACATTATTTTCCTTATTTCTGCTCAAAAACATAGACTGTGGATATATTTGATTAGGCTATTTTTCGTAATGATGCGCCCAGCGAACACTCAGATCTGACTGCGCGAATGCGCAGATCAGAGTCTTTGCTGTCCGCCTGAAGACGCTTTGGGTCCTGGACAACTCTCTGTGAAGACTCCGATTAGATTGCGCGGATATTTAGGTTATTCTGAGTCTTCGCTGGGCGCACATGCAGTTTTGTAGGAAATGCTGTGCCCCTGCTCATGCTATGTATCTCTTTGAATGTTGAGCTCTGTTCATGTACCCTACCTTTGTATATTGAGCTCTGCAAGTAGTATAGGCAGGCACTATGGGGACAGTAGCATAGGAAGGCACTATGGGGACACCATATGGTGTCCCCACAGTGCCTGCCTATACTACTTCTGCACATGTACCCTACATTTGCATATAGAGCTCTGTAAATGTACCCTACTTTTGCATTTTGAGCTCTGTACATGTACTGTACAGTTGCATAATTAGCTCTGTACATGTACTTTTGCTTTGCATACTGAGCTCTGGATACCCTACCGTTGCAGTTTGAGCTCTGTTCATGTCCCTACCGTAGCATATTGAGCTCTCTATACATATACTTTGCATTTTGAGCTCTGTACATGTACTTTACCTTTGCATATTGAACTCTGTACATGTAGCTTACCATTGCTTGTCAATACATTATAGTTTCATAAGTATAATACTATATTTTGTAAGAACTAGACTAACTTTAATAGCTTAACTAAGCTGTATTAGCAATGTAGCTTGAAATGTACCCTTTGCCAATCAGTATTTACTGGAGAACAACTGAATAAGCCAATACTTTCGTTCTCAACCTGAAAAATTACTACATGGGCCGCCCATGAAAAAAGTGTCTTCTGGCATATGCGGTCAGCGAATGACCAGATCACTTGCTCATCCGCGCAATTAGACTGGCTCTAGTCTCTAGTGACAAAATATTTTTTCTTATAATCTATTTGATAATCCACTAAAATAAAACTAAAGTAATATCATGACTGTAAAGGCTGGTCACTAGCCTTTATAGTCATGATAGTTTTTTTTTTTTTGGTTTTATTTTTGTTGATTATCAAACAGGATTATGAGAAAAATATTTAGTCACTGGAGACTGGAGCCAGTCTACCGCGCAATCTGATCAGGGTCTTTTGTGCGCTATCAGAATCATTGGATACTACATAAAGTATAAATGGACAACAAAAGCCTAGTTGATACTTTGCGCATGCGCAGGATGATCTGAGTATAAATGGACAACCGAGGCCCAGTTGATACTTTGCGCATGCGCAGGATGATCTGAATCTGCGCATTTTGCACATGTTTGGAGGGTTTTTTTTCGCTTGACGCGGCCCAATTTCATTGAAGCTGTGGAAGAGACTAATTGGCAGGAGCGGTATGTAAATGGAATTTCATGCGCATACAATGTTTTCACAGGCCTAATGTCCTTCTAAGCCCTGATATGTCCCGACTCTGCAGACAATGTAGATCCAGATAAGTTGGCTTCTGATGAAGGAGCCAACTGATCTTGATCGGCACTGTTTTTCATTAAGTATGTGAATATGAATCATTTATCTGGATCAAGTAATCTGATTGACTGACAATGAGAAGCGGGCGTGGCATCTTGATTTATACAGCATGACAAGGGTTAAAAATTCTTAAACAGATTCACAGCTTCTTTCAATACTCTTTCGACATCACATGGAAAATCGCCTTTTGCTTGGCGTTTTAATAGTTTGTTCTGACTGACCATATCTTTTCGGAATCATTTGTTGTTGTTTTTTTTTGTTTGTTTGTTTTTTTTTTGTTTTGTTTTTGTTTTTTGTTTTTTTCCTATTCTGTGTTTGTTCTCAAATATTTATTCTAACAAAAAAAAAAAAAAAAAAAAAAAAAAATTACGGCCGAAAACTGGTCTGATCTATGCAGCAATTTCTATAGTAAATTGACATTTTATATATATATATATATATATATATATATATATATATATATATATATATATATATATATATATATATATATATATATATATATATATATATATATATATATATATATATATGTGTGTGTGTTTTTTTTATCTGAGACAATATCGTGAAAATTTCAGAAAATTTGAACGTGGAAATGGTTGAAAAATGCCTCCCATTTACTTACCTTATCCATTTTTAAATAATCTGCAACCATTTCACTACAGTAAAACCTGTGTAAGACAGCCATCTTTGAAATTGACCTTAGTGGTTGATGTGGAAAGGTGGTTGTCTTATAGTATGCTAGCAAAATTACATGACATGTATCTTTATAAGACAGACAACCATTTCCCTATCAACCACTATTTAAAGTCAGTCTCAAAGGGGGCTCTCTTACACAGGATTTACTGTACTCCAAAATAAAAAAAAATATTTGATTTCTTTTCTAAAAGAGCCAAACACATTTTGTGTATACGAGTAGGTGCTAACCGCAAATGGTTTTGCATTAAATCATGTCAAACGTTTGCAAATTTACTTGACAGGCAAAAAAAAAAAAAAAAAAAAAAGACAGAAAGAAAAAAGAAAATCTGAAATATTCTGAAAGGAGTGTTATTTCCGATACCAAGTGACAAGTAGAGCTCAATAAGCTTTTAGTGATGAAATGTGATCTAAGTGTAAAGTGGACCAAATCTTTGCATCTTATTTCTCAAACACTGTTTTAACCTGCAAGAATCAGGTTCATAGATGGTTTTCGGAATAACTTGAAGCTGCTGTATCCAAAGATGATATGCACGCCGAATTGGATGATAGTTTGCCTGATGATTTTGTCAGTTTATCCCATACTTCATAAATCACTGTAGTCAACCCTCTATATACTGACACTCGATACAACTGCAAAATTTGTTTGTGTTGAGGTTTTACGGCCCAGTCAACCCAATGGGGTCATGTCGAGCGCGGTCAGTTTACCTAACCACACGTTTACTGGGCAGGCTTAGTCCTCTAAGCGGTTAACCAGTATTGTGCACATTCTTTCGCCAGAAACTGACAACTGCAAAATTTGATATAATGATAGTTTGGCTGGTATATAACCTTCGCTCAAGAGATGACATTTAATCAGAACTTATGCCATAACATGGTATTTGATATTTCAAGAAACATTTGTTTTGTATATTTCTTAGAATCGCCTCATTGAGGTGATTCTAAAACATATCCAAAACTTATGTTCAATGAGGAAATAAGAATAAAACAGGACATTTCTTACACGTACGTATCAGTTTGATCATTAAAGATTCTTTACAACAGCAAATTCATTCTATTGGCAACATATTGTGGAACAAATGATGTCGTTGTAACGAGGGTTCGCTGTATATGCCATTAAAGTTTCTGCAAACCAGCTGATGTGTAGTTAGTTCAAGGGAGAAATTGTAAACGAAGCCACAGTTATTTCTACCATTTCCAAGCCGCATTTCCGCCGTAGGTCGTGAATTATTCCTGAAAAAAAATATACAAAAGTTAATTAAAGCCGTTGCGAGTACGAACCTACCCAAAGTATTTTGACAGACAGACAGACAGACAGACATAAACAAAGAATGCTAACGACAAATAACAACATGATTTCAGCAGACAACAATTTGAAAAAAGGTTTCTTAGATTTCGCAGAAAATGGGCTTTGAAATTTCATGCAAATTATCTCCTTATGGGAAAAATGAGGCAATTATATTCCAATATGTCGTCTGCTGAAACTTTTGCAGTAAATAGGCTTTGAAAGTTCAGGCATATTGTCTCCTTAGGAGACAACGTGCACGAAATGCCAAAGCCAATTTTCTGGGAAAGTACGTGATATTTCATTATGACGCCTGCTCATTTTTTCCCCAGCATGTTTAGCGTTAAGGAATAACTGATGAAGTCATCAAAATGGGGCATAATATTTCTGGTAACCTTTAACGATTAGTATTATGGGTAAAATTTTCAGCGGACGACATTTTGAAATATGTTTCAGTTTTCTTATTTTTCCTAGGAGAATTGGTATGAAATGTCAAAATCTGTTATTTGGGAAAAATTAGAAAAATATCATCGAAGTGTCGTCTGCTGGATTAGCCCAGAGGGTGGTAAAGGTAAGCACAACTGCAGCAAATGACTGAAATATTTGTTTCTATTTTTCAGAGAATATGATATTTGACATTTCACGTGAATCGTCTGCTAAAAAATCAGCTTGAGATAATTTGTGAATCATAGCAGACGACTCACACGAAAAGTCAAATCTTATTTTCTCTGAAAACGACAAAATCAATTTCATAATGTCAAAGGGCTTTATGGGTTAAAAGAAAAATTCTCATAAACCTTTACCACTCCCTTGTCAAATTCGGCAGACGACAATTTGGTAATTTTATTATTATTATTATTATTATTATTATTATTATTTCCAAGAAAGCAGGAAACAAAACAGCAAGAAGCAAGTATTCATCAATGATATCTGCAGCTGTTTAGCTGCACTGGAACACAGTTCAGAGGATCCAGATGAGAACTAGACAGTCTTCAGAGGCACCGTTCACTCTTCAACAATGGATTTCCTAGGACCAATACCTCGCAAATACCAGAATGACGAAGAAATTCAAAGACTTCTTGAAGAGAAACATCAAAAACACAAGGCATTACTCAGTGATACGAGATCAGTATCTAGTAAGACTGCCTATTCACACATGTTTAAGACAGTCCAGACTAGGCTCAGAGACATGCTAGACTCCTAGCTGAGCAAAATGGCTGATGAAAACCCAGTCCTTTGCAGACAGGAATGATATGAAGTTCTTTGATGCATTTGAGACAGTATATGGTCCCCAGAACTCAGGAAGTACTCACTCCTTAGTGCAAATGGACTTGAAAAGATGAACTGAACATTTTGATAGTGTCCTTAATCGGCCATCATCGTTCAATAATGACGCTATCAACAGACTACCACAGGTGGAATGTAATCCGCTGCTTGATGAGTTCCTAACCGTTTCTAAAACAGTGAAAGCAATAAAACTCCTGTGATCTGGCAAGGCCCCAGGATCAGATGCAATACTTGCAGAGATCTACAAAGCAGGAAGTCCTCCAGTTGCAGAGAAACGAATAGTTCACATTATGTGGAGAAAAGAAGCCATCCCTCAAAAATACTAGGATACATCAATCTACCTATTCAAACGCAAAGGGAATCTTCAAGTCTGTGACAATCATCGGGACATCTCTTTATTGTCAATTGTTGGGAAGAGCCTTGCACCGAGTGAATGAACACCTTGAACGGTCAGGGCTTCTACTAGAAAGCTAATGTGGATTCAGGAAGAACAGAGGAACAATTGACATGATCTTCGCTGCAGGACAGCTTCAAGAAAAATGCCAGAAACAGAATATGGACCTCTACATGACCTTTGTCGACCTTACTAAAGCATTTGACAGTGTCAGTTGTGAGGGACGTATGAGAATTATGGCAAAGTTTAGCTGTTCAGCCAAGTTCATAGTAATGGTGCGGCAGTTCCACGATAGTATGCTTGTACGGGTCCAAAATGATGACGAGTTTTTTTCTGATCCATTTCCTGTGACAAAGGAGTTAAGCAAAGCTGTGTTGTAGCTAAAACGCTGTTCAGCATGATGTTTTCCGCCGTACTCACATTTGTTTTCCAGGACAATGTTTCCGGACAATGGTATATCCACCAGGTATCGCTTTGATGGGAAGCTTTTCAACCCAAAAAGGTTGCAAGCTAAATTCAAGGTTAAGACTGAGGTGCTTGATGAGTTCCTCTTTGCTGATGATGGCAAAGGGTGCTTCAAGAGAAGAGAAGATGCAAAAGGGTGTGGATCAAGTATCTGATTCGTGTGACAGTTCTGATCTCACAATCAACATAAAAAAAGACTGAGATAGTATATCAGCCAGCACCTAGAAAGCCTTACAAGGAGTCTACCATCACAATGAAACGATTACATGCGGTAGACAAGATTACCTACCTTGAAAGCACAATGTCAAGAGTTGTGCACGTTGATCATGAAGTCAATGTCAGGACTGCCAAAGCTAGTGCAGCATTTTGCCGACTACATGGAAGTATTTAGGAACGAAGTGAAATCGGACTTGCCACAAAGCTGGAAGTCTACAGATCTGCGGTGCAGCCAAAACTATTACACGCATGTAAAACTTGGATAGTTTACCAACGGCATGCAAAAAAGACTAAACCACTTGTATACAAACTGTTTAGAAAACTTCTAAAGATTAAGTGGCAAGACAGGATTCCAGACGCAGAAGTCTTGAAAAGGGCAGGGAAGCAGAGTGTGCACACTCTACTGAAATTGTCACATTTTTAAGATGAACAGGCCATGTTACCAGAACGTTTGCCAAAGAAAAATCTCTATGGAGAACTAAACGTGAAAATACGCTACCAAGGTGGTCAGAAGAGGCGATACAGTGACACCTTCAAAGCTTCCCTTAAAGACTTCAACATACCAACAGAGACGTAGGAACAGGTTGCACAGGATGGAGAAACGTGGCGAGGCCTCGTAAGAAGGGGTGCTGGTGACTACGAAGCAAAAACAATCAGCGAAGCCGAGCAGAAACGTGCTCAGCGGAAAGCCAGATCTAAAGCATCACCAATATAGGGATCAAATATGTTTTTTTCATGCATTAACATTCGGCAGATCCCGTGTGAGTTGTTGAAAACCGAGGCCGAAGGCTATTATTGCATAAAAAAAAAACTGAAAACATTTGCTACATTTCGCGTTATTTCTTGCACTATTTTGTTTCGCCTTTTCACCGATGTCTCGCGAACGCAATTTCCACGGGCTATGCTCATTCTAGGACCTGGTAGTAGACATTTCGTAACGGCAACAAATCTGTGGCCCTGGTACGATCATATTGAAAGTTACGTGGCCGTGCATTAACAGCGCGTGAATTGCCTTGTTAATACACGGCTTTTCGCCGGTTAATGCACGGCTGTTAATAACATGCGACACTGCTTTTTATGCAATAGAACTTTCTTACTTATACCTCTCATGTTCTACCTTGAACAGGCAGTTAAGAGCTAAGATTGGTCTTATCCGCCATCTTAGAACACACAACAGTACCACTTCACGCATTTGATAAGGATTGGTCATTGTCAGTAACGACAGACGAATTATCAGCTCCAGAGCGTGGTAAGGTTCATATTTCTGGGACTGAATTAACATGGGTTGCGTTCAAATGTTCAAGTGACTCGGGAGCGTTTTGCCCTTAATACCTGCTCCTGGCGCTCGTCTTATAGGAGCCCAGGGCAAAACATTGGCGATCAGAACGCAGCCCTGGTAGATGGCAGATTTTCCGCCATTTTGGGTCGATTGTTTACAATCGGCCACAGTATACGAACGTCAAATTTTCTTAAGACAGTTGATTATCATTGGCCTATGTAATCAAACCGCGCATGAGACGGAATTCAGGTAATGGTTATTTATAGCTGCACTATTCTTGTCGCTGGTTTTGATAGAGGGTTATCTGTAAAACCTGGACTAGGACATTTCGGGCATAGGTAAACAGTGATGGCCCAGATCAGATGCCCCAGAACGCGGCGTCATATCAGAGTCTATACGGTTTGCATTAATTACAGGAAGTTAAGGGTTGAAGACAATATTCGTAAGTCAGTCCCCGTTCAGGTCCATTTTCCCACCCTACACTTAGAGACAACCGTTCAACCAGTGCTGTCAGTGCTTTGATTAAAAAAGGAGGCAAATTTTGTGATTTTCCGATTGCTTTCCTGTACATAAAAGATGTCTAGTCGAAAAGGAATGAGATGTCCAAAAGGGAACAGAGGGAGACAAAACAACCCTGAAGGCGTATTCATGGGATCAAACATGGTTTTCCATGCATTAACATTCGCCAGGTCCCTAAAGAGGTGTTGAAAACCGAGATCGGAGGCCGCGGTTTTCAACACCTCCCTAGGGACCTGGCGAATGTTAATGCATTGAATAACCATGTTCGATCGCTATTATTGCATAAAAACTGAAAACATTTGCTACATTTCGCGTTATTTCTTGCACTAGTTTGTTTCGTCTTTTCACCGATGTCTCGCGAATGCAATTTCCACGGACCATGCTCGTTCTAGGGCCGGGCAATACACATCTCGTAACGGCAGCAAATCTGTGGCCCCGGTACCATCATATTGAAAGTTGCGTAGCCGTGCATTAACAGCACGTGAATTGCCTTGTTAATACAAGGCTTTTCGCCGGTTAATGCACGGCTGTTAATAACGTGCGACACTGCTTTTTATGCAATAATTCCCATTAAAGAACACGAAATTGCCGTGTATACATTTCTTAGAAGTCATGCGGAATAACTTGAGCCTGTCGTATCCAAAGCTGGCATGCATGCCCAGTCTGATTTTGTGATGAGGTGGTAGTATGCCAGAAAATTTTGACAGTCTATGTCATACATGTTCCAAATGCACCACTGTAATTAAATATATAACCTTGTCCGGTAATGTGAGGCTTCTAGTTCCCAGTTATACCACAGGTCACCGGACAAGGATATATCTAGACATGTATCTATATAGTACAAGTAAAAGTTTTCATAAAAAGCTTCCTCTACGTTTCACACATAATAAGTGTTGTTAAAGCTAATTTTAATAGTATTGGGTTCTTTACATGCAAATCTTGGCTCAATCGGCTAACTTCCAAAATGCTATGGGTGAATTGGAGAGGTCTAAATGATACATATTTTTAAATAAGAATGACCCTAGCTCATAATAAAATGTGGTATTGTAGCTAATTTCACAGCGCTTTTTGACTTATGTCGAATTTTGACGATATCCCGGGAATGCTATAAACTGCGCTTTGCATCCACCCAGCTTTAATGAAATTGTCAAGATTAATGTATATCCCATAAACTTTGATAAAGTGCTGCAATAGTAACCTTTTAGAATATCTACATAAATGCTGTGTGCCGAAAAGAGTGCACGCGAATGAAGAACACCTTTGGGTTCCAATACTTGAAATATTATTCTATTCTATTCAGCTCTATATCTAGTCCCCGGCTTTACTTATAAACAACACACCTAAGGTCAATGGTGCATCGTGGGTCAAAAATTAAATCATTTCCGTGTCCGAACCAAAATATATATTGTCTACGCCTTCGGGCGTAGACAATAATAATTCTAAATGGTCTTTGTTATTTTTATACTTTGCCACCGCCAGCGGCACTTGGTCGAAGTGTAAATCCAGCTTAACACACTTACACTAATTAAGCGCCATTTGATTGGTTCAGAGCAAATTCAAAATGGCATTTATACTTCGATAGAAAAAAGTCAGACACCCTTAAAAAACTCGATCTAGTAAGTTGGATATGTATGCATATCAAATATTTTGGTATCAACAAGAATTATGCTAGCCATTCATGGCACTGTCGACAGTGTACATTTGACGTGAATTGCCTCTGCAGGGATTCCGACGCTTGACTACAGGGATGAGGTGTAGGGTGGAAGCTGTCACTGGGACACACGGCGGCTATACACGGTACTGAAGTTTTTAACTTGCTAATGTAATCTAATGACATTTTAATACCATTGAAATACCAACCATGCTGAAAGGCTCCATATTCCTCAAAAATAGACATTTTGTATCCAAGAAAAAGCCCATATCACCAGGTCACGCGGGTGATATGGCTTTTTTTCATTTCCCGAAAATCATGTATTCCTTCGTCTATTTCGGCATGGAATTCGCTTGACATAGAATTACGTAATTCACCGTCTTTGTCTAGCTTTAAGTATCAGTTGAAAAAAAAACAACAACAAAATAGTTCAAACATACTACAAAGTTGGTAGTAGATACATCTCAGTCCTACATGCAAGAATTAGAAACAACTGTAGTAATTTATTTTTTATCTATATATTAATCATCTGTCACCAAGTCCTACATGCAGCTGTTCTGAAGAAGTTGAAGATGCAGAGCATTATTTCTTTAGATGCTCACACTTTATCAATGAACGAATTGCACTGTTTCGATCAACGAGGAATTTCAACCAACTAAATGTTAATAAACTTTTGTTTGGAAATGAAAATCTCACACCAGAAGAAAATGTTACTATTTTTAAAGCCGTCCAAACTTTTATCAAGGACACCAGAAGGTTCACCGATTAGTCTGCTGTTCACTAAGGCCAGTATGACAATTCATCTTATGACATTCCATTCCATTATCTTATTATTTATTTGATTTGTATATTATTTACATTATTATACCTTTCTCTCCATCACCTTTTCGTACTTTTGTAGTGCTTACATGTTTACTTTACCATTATCATGTGTCTGAATATTGCTGTAATGAAGTTCTGTTAGGGGAGGGCCGTAACTAATGTTGGCAGAAATTGTGGTCCGACCCTATTGCTTGTTTAGATGCAATAAAATATGTTTAAACTATATGGCTTTTTTGCCAGGCGCAAAATACCCATATCACCACATTCGGAGCACTCGCGCTCTTGCCTTTGACTTCGCATACGATATCAAATAGGCAAACTTGTCAGAAAGAAAAATGTATGATAAATAGATTATGATATCATACCCCATATCAACCCTCGACCCGTATCAGCCCGAAGGCTGATATGGGTCTTGGGTTGATACAGGGTATGATATGAAAATTGCCAATAATCTCTATACATCATATCAATACTATCATAAAATGTGGCATCTGACAGCCTGTAAAATTGCAGTAAGCCTCTCGTTTTTTGATCTGGATAAAAAATTAAATGATTTTTATCGTTTCTCTGATTAATGTTGGCAGCATTAATTCAGAGGCACGATAAAAATCATTTCATTTCAAGAATGAGAGACTAACTGAAATTTTACAGGCTGTCAGGCGCCACATTTTATGATTGTACTGATACCATGTATCAATTTATTAAACCTTTCATAATAAAATGTCTATTTTTGAGGAATAAGGGGGCCTTTAACTTAATGAATACTATAGGTTAATACTTGTAAAAGTGGATATATTTTGTATTTTCAAGTGACTCTGATTGTTGATCAATACCGCCTTTAACATATAAGATTTATATCTTATTTTGGTTTTATTTTGCCAAAAATGTCTACCGGTAGTAAACGATTTTTTCTCTCAAAGTGAGTTATTTCAAAGAGAGAGAAAGGCTGTCAAAATTGCGGTGAAATTTCGTAGGCGCGCGTATTTTTTTCCAGGTGTATAGAGCCGCGCCAAGTGAAAATGTGCGAGCATGGCAAAATGCACAGATTAAAATTCATCCCACGCATGCGCAAACTCTTATCCGGGCATATGCCTTCCATTGATACATTCTGTAGTGCCCAATAGTTCTGTCAGCGGACAACGAAGGCCCTGATCAGACTGCGCGGATGCGCAGTCTGATCTAGGCATTCACTGTCCGCATGACTGGACACGTTTTTGCATGGCGTGACCCGTATATGCCTTTACTGATCTAAAATAATAGTACAGTCATACCTTCTCTCCAGATTTCATCCACATGTCTTGGGGAAGTAAACATACAAACAAAAAGCCAACTGGCAGGCGCAACTATGTTTCCCGGCCTGAAGAACTGTCTGCCACCGAGACATGCAATCACATTCGGCAGGCAGTCCGGGTAGCGTCTTGTCAACTCTTCCTTTAGGTCATCCTCGAACGCTTCGAATTGTTTAGTAGGTATATAGCGAGCGTTAACAAATTCGATAAACAGAAAAGTATTACGGACTCCTGCAAAGAAAGAAACAAAAAAAAAAAAAAAAAAAAAAAAAAACAATTGACCAATTTATGCCTAGCGTCCCATTACTGTTTGCCAATGTCCTTTTTATAGGATGCTAGGTGTAAGTCAAAACGTCCGTATGCATAACTGGTAACCAGCTCCAACAGGATGATTTTAATCCATTTTAGTATGGATACACCCAAAAGGGACATTCACAAACATTCTAGACCCAGATCAGACGCCGCAAAACGCGGCGTCTGATAAGGGTCTACAATGTTTGCATTAAATATAAGAATTTCTAAACGAAGATTAACTAAACGCACCTTCTATTAAAAGTGAACTTGCTAAAAGAGATGAGGTAGAAGAGTCCACTTGGCATAAATGGGCGAATGGGTACCGCTCGAATGTAGACATGGTCTGTACTGACATTATCTCAGCCCATTTATGCCCAACTGCCTCTTCTATCTTAGCTCTTTGGACTCAAATTCTTCGCAAAGGCTAACCCTATTCATTCAAATGGTTTTGAACGAACATCGGAACCAGTTCATTTTGATACATCATTTCGATAATCTGACTGAATGGTAAAACAGCAAAAAAATTCAGCATATTTGCGTATCACTCGATATAAATTTTAACGAATCGTTAACTAACGACATCGTTAGCTTTGAATAACTGGGCCCTGGTTTACATTCTGCTATGATTCAGACATCGGGCTACCGGAATATGGAATAAAATTTTGAATATTGTGATTTCTGAAATCTGATCTTCAACACCTGAGACAATTAAGGAAAATCCTCCCCTTACTGCAATATCTCCTTATATTGTATGCTTGATAGTATCGAGTGTAAAACATTTAATAAAAACACAGATGGATGATGAACGGACGCCGGACACAAGGTCGAATGCACGCACGGAAATAAATTTGCTCTCGCAAGCCCTTACCGTGAGGGGAAGTGATGCAGCAAGTTTGGTTGAATTCCACCCAGTGGCTTAGAAGGAGATAGCGTGACAGAAGACGGACGGACGGATATACGCACGGAAAAATAATGTTGCTCTCGAATACACTTACTATAAAAGGAAGTGATTTAGCAAGTTTGGTTCAATTCCGCCCAATGGTTTAGGAGGAGATAGCATGACTGACAAATGAAAGGTCGACGGACGCACGGATGGATGGACGCACCGAAACATAATGTTGCTCTCGTACACTCTTACCATGAGGGGAAGTGATGTAACAAGTTTAGTTGTATTCCGCCCATTGGTTTAGGAAGATATAGCGTGACGGACAGATAGACGGACGACGGATGCACGGACCGAAAGTCGCACAGAAAAATAATATGCTCTTACACACCCTTATCATCAGGGAAAGTGATGTTGGAAGTTTGGTTGAATTTCGCCCAGTGGTTTAGGAGACAGCGTGACTGACAAATGGACGAACGCACGGACGGACCGACGGATGGACGAAAACATAATGTTGCTCTCGCACACCCTAACCTGAGGGAAAGTGATGTAAGAAGTTTGGTAGAATTCCGCACTGTGGTTTAGGAGGAGATATCGTGACGGACAGATGCACCGACGGCGTTCCAACGAATGGGTATTTGGGTGGTTATCCAGAGTGATTTTGATACTCATGTGATCATGTGATTATTTAAAGCCTGCAGCAAGATTTTTATGTGTCTACGGAATAAATCCCATTTAAATACATTGAAACGGTTCGTCAAGTATAGCCATCTAAGTACTCATTTATGTGTACGAAAGACGGACGGACGGGGGCGTTCGAATATTCCCATTGCTTTTTTAAACATGAAAAATGCCTAACGGCATTATGGACGGGTTTTTCCAAGAGGGCAACCAAAAGGTAAACCTCCGACCACGCCCAACGCATGACGCCAGCCTGAATATCGTTATGTTAACACTTGTCATGCTGAATAAATTAAGATGCCACGCCCACTTCTAATTTCC
Source organism: Anodontia alba (assembly GCA_964016985.1). Lineage (NCBI taxonomy): Eukaryota > Metazoa > Mollusca > Bivalvia > Lucinida > Lucinidae > Anodontia > Anodontia alba. The sequence continues at coordinate 66,981,753 of OZ024827.1, read as the reverse complement.
AGCCAATCAGATTACTTGATCCGGGTTTTTGATAGAAATTCACATATGTAATGACAAACAGTGCAGATCCAGATCAGTTGGCTTCTTATGAAGCCAACTGATCTGGATCTACACTGTTTGCTAAGACAGGCATGTCGTGTTCAGCAAGAGAAGGGTTAAAGGACGGATTTTTGTAAAACCCGTCCAAAAATATTAATTTTGACTGCACAAACTTTTTGCTTCTGGGGAGATAAGGAGGTAACCAAGAAAGTCAGTGTTGTCTCTCTTGCACATAACATGCCTACTGGTCCTTATCTATGCCTGTACCAAATATTATCAAAATATCACAAACCATTAAGAAGTTATGAAGTGCACAAGACTTTGGCTTAGACATTCGTTCAGGGGAGCTAACTTGAAAAAAGAACAAAGGAATTGTCCTCCTTGCATGTTACACTCTTACTGGACCTGATGTATGTCCCTATTAAATATTATCAAATTATTTCAAACAATATGGGAGTTATGGCCTGCACAAGATTTCAGTTTCAGGGGAGATAAGTACCTACTCAAGAAAGTGAAAAGTGTCTCTCTTGCACAAGGCACCTCTTCTGGTCCTTATCTATGTCTCTACCCAATATTATCAAAATATTTCAAACCATTAAGAGGTTTTGGAGTGCATAAGAATTTGGCTTAGAAATTAGTTCAGGGGAGATAACTAGAAAAAATAACAAAGCAAGAGTTGTCCTTCTTGCAAAAACACACCTACTTGACCACACCTACTTGACCTGACATATGTTCCAACCAAATATTATCAAATTATCTCAAACAGTATGGGATTTATGACCTGCACAAGATTTCGGCTTTAGGGGAGATAAATACATAACGAAGAAAGTGAGAGTTTTCTCTCTTGCACGCGACACGCTTAATGGTCCTCCTCTTTATCCCTACCAAATATGAAAACAATCCACTGAAGAATAAAGGTAACATATAACTTTGAAAAAAGATTAACCAAAAGGTAAACCTTGGACACCAAGGGAGATAAATACATAATGGAGAAAGTGAAGTTGTCTCCCTTGCACGACACGTGCCTACCGGTCCTCCTCTCCATCCCTACCAAATATGAAACAATTCACTGAGGATAAGGGTAATATATAACTTTGAAAAAAGGTAGTAAGCAAAAGGTAAACCTCGAACATCAGCGGAGAAACGTACTTAACGAAGAAAGAGAAAGTTGTCTCTCTTGTCTGAGACATGCCTACTGGTCCTTCTCTTCATCCCTACCAAGTATGAAAGCAATCCACAGAAGAATAAAGGTAACATATAACTTGGAACGACGCCCGACGCCCGCCCGTTCGCCCGCCCGCTTGCCCGCCCGCCTACCCGTCCGGACATCGCTATTTTAAAGGACGGATTTAATTTAAGAAAAAAAAAGTCCAAAAAAGTGGGAATGATAAATAAACAACATAGTGAGCTCATTTTATGTTGAGTTGAATGGCATGTATTTCGTAATAAAATGCTTAAGAACCCCGCCGGGTTCGGCAATATTCTTTCGTGAAGATTGATAATGAAACATTTTCTGCGGTCATTCTCTCCCTTCTGTTGATTCAAGGACAGTTGTCAGATTGTGCACTTGTGCACAAGTACTGTTTAACCGCTTGGACTGAAAAATTTTGGTTAGGAAAACAGGTCGGTTCGATAAAAAAAAAAAGGAACGGGAAATACATGTTACAAGTAAGAAAGCTTGGATTTCAGCTCTTGCGATCAATCTCAAGATAGGTCCGATACGATCGAATTGAGATGCAAAATAATGTTATAATTATTTCTTCTAGTGTTCCTTCTTCGATAACACATTTATAATAAATATGACTGTAAAAAGCCAGTTTAACGTTTTTCGGCTAATGACTGGTGACTGTAAATAGTCAATTTCAGGTTTTTTGGTTATTTACAGTTGACTGTAAATAGCCAGTTTAACGTTAATTGGCTATTTACAGTTGAGTGTAAATAGTCTCTTCCTAAATATAAACTTACTTGCAGATAGAGGAACCTTCTGTTCCATAAAACAACTCTCAAGACCAGCCGGTTCGGGGAAAGTTGGTTCCCTGAAGGGATTATTCTTGTGTGCGTTCGTAAAATAGATGTTTGCCGCTTCCTTCGATTTAAACCGGAGCGCCGCAATACATTGGCCGGTGGTAAAGTAATCATCGCACTCCTGGTTTCGAGATAGCGCCCAGTTCATTTCTTTTGAACTCGCAGTCTCGTACACACGTATCTGGAAATAACAGGACACATGGAATCTTTTGCACTATCTTACCACGCCAAAGTAATACGGTGAACCCTTGTTTCAACGACAGCATTTGTTCTCAAAGATATTAGCATTAAAATAAAGTTGCTGTTGTAAAGAATTCTTAATGAGCAGATTGATATGCAACAAATGCCATGTTTTATCCTTAGCTCTTCATAGAACGTATGTTTTGGATATTTGTTAGAATCGCCTCGTTGAGGCGATTCTAACAAATATCAACGAGGCGATTCTAACAAATATCCAAAACATATGTTATTTGAAGTATTGAATAATAAGCTTCCTCCATAATTTCTGATTAACTGTCACCTGTTAAGATGACTTTCCGTGCTAGTCAAATTGTCAGTATAACGAATTTTGTCGTTGTATCGAGTATCGGTATAAAGAGGGTTGACTGTACACTCAAACGCAAAAGAAAGTACACACTATTTATTTGTTGTTTTTCTGAAAATCCAAGAATGGAATATTATCATGTGTGGTATTATTATTTAGCTTAGTCCATTGCCTTTCTAATCAATATATTTTGTGATTGTTTTGAATTTCATAAAACCTACGGTGCGTCAATATACAACAGGAGTCAAAAAAAAAAAATACACAAGTATTCAAAGGGTTGTTTCCTTGCTTGGATTCAGTGTACGAGGATCCTGCAAAAAGTTTTGTCACTGAGTTCGGATTACTTCAGTGCTACGTTTTATCAAACATATTTTTATTACAAACCTTCAAAGTATTCCCACCGCCACCCTCCCCCCCCGCCCCCCCCCCGCCCCCCCCCGCACCCCCACCCCCCCCCCCCCCCTTTACTGTAAACACGTTTTTGTAACCTGTTTACCCAGTCGTGAAAAGCAGATAAATAGTCTTCTTTTGGTATCTGTTGGAGACACTGATAAATAACGCTGCCAAGAGAACTTCTAGACGTATACTTATTTCCAGAAAGCATTTTCTTAAGCCTTGGAACTAAAAAGAAGTCACGGGGACTCAGGTCAAGTGAATAAGGTGGATGGTTTAAAACTGTCACCTTTTTAGAAGCCAAAAAGACTTAACAACCTCACACTTATGAGAGGAGGCGTTGTCATGTAAAAGGTGGACTCCTGACCATCCTTTGCTTAGTCATTTCTTATTGTAAAACTCTTTCACTTTCTTCAGTACAGAATTCAGCCAATGACTCTATGACCAGATGGACAAGGCACATTAACGGCTGGCCCACTTGATTTAAAGAAAATTGCGTACAACATCTTTTTCAAACTTATGGTTCTCTTGGCAATACATGGGCGTTTTTTTTATCTTTTCGCTTCCATTGCTTATTATCAGCCCTTCTTTGTGGCTCAAACATGTGCACCCAGGTTTCATCACCGGTTAGCAAGTTAGAAATAACCCGACTATTACAGCCTTTGTATGTTTTCAAAAGTTCCCGGGCACATTGAAGGCGTTGTGTCTTTTGCTCCTTAGTCAGCAAATGAGGTACCCACCTAGCGCAAACCTTTCTCAGGTCCAAAGGCTTTTTCAGAATTGTTTGCACACTGCCTTCTGATATGCCAGTACAACTAGTATATCTTTGACAGACAATCGCGCATCCTGTTTGACCACAATTTTTACAGCAGCGATGTTAGCCTTGGTAACAGAGATTTTAGGCCTTCCAGGACGGGTATCATCTTCAACAGAAAATTTCCCAGCTTTAAACGCTTTAACCCACCTAAAAATTGTGCGCATCGAAATGGTCTGAGGTCCATATATACCACACAATTCATTAAATATCTGCTTTGAATCTATATTAAGCCTAATGTGACATTTAATATAATTACGAATTTCAGTCTTCTGGTCCATGTTCCAATGTATCAAGTAAATTGGTCAGTGTATATGACTCTTTAACCCACCTAAAAACTGTGCGCATCGAAATGGTCTGAGGTCCATATATACCACACAATTCATTAAATATCTGCTTTGAATCTATATTAAGCCTAATGTGACATTTAATATAATTACGAATTTCAGTCTTCTGGTCCATGTTCCAATGTATCAAGTAAATTGGTCAGTGTATATGACTGCATCTATTTCAATTTGAAATAACTCGGATGGAAAGCAATTTGCACGAATTAAACGGGTATCGTTAACTATTCAACAAACCATTCAAGTGCAGTGAATCATTTTAAAATATACCTGTGATAAAACCAAGGAAGCCTATTAGTGACAGAACTTTTTGCACGACCCGTAATTTAATGCGAAATGATATAAATCATGTTAATGCCAGGAATGACCGCCGTTTTGTCTAATAACTTCTTAATTATGTCGCCGCATTGAATTTACGTCAGTTGGATGACGCATGCAGGAATATTTTACCATTCCACCTGCTAGGCGTTTTGTAGATGGTGTCAGTTGTTAACGGCATGACTTTACCTCACAGCTTTTGTTGGTTATTTATGGGTTTTTTTTTTGGTTTTTTTTTTTTGTTGTTTTTTTTTTTTTTGTTTGTTTGTTGTTGTTTTTTTTTTTTTTTTTTTTTTTTTTTGTTGTTGTTTTTTTTGTTTTCTTTTTGCCCCTGCTGCAAATTGAGATTTCATAAGTTTTAAAGAAATTCAAAACAACAACATAATCGAATTGGTTATAATTGCAATTAAACAAGTTAAAATATGATACTACATATCGAGGGTTGAGTGCAAGACTGTAGTATTTTGGAAGCCCTTATTTAGGGGCAACTTTGACCCCTTTGTCAACAATGCAAATTTAGGTGTCATTGCTCATACATTATTTACAGAAAAAAAAAATGTTGTAATCTTTATAACGCCTTCATGCTGAGGAGATTAAGTTTGGGGAAAAACAACCATCTGACTTACTACAGTCTTGCGCTCAACTCTCGATATGATACTATTCCATCCTTGGATTTTCAGAAAATCAGCATTTAAAGAGTGCACACGTTCTTTTGCGTTTGAGTATTATAATACGGTTTTGGATATATGACGATTTAAAAATAGCTTAAAACATTGTTGTATTGAAAATAAAGTGTATAAATCATATAGAAAAACGACCATTTATGGGATCCTGCAGGGACCTGTATTATTCGGCTGAGTTTCAGAATTTTGCATTTTTTAAAGCTTAAAACCAGCTTTTCCGTTTGTTGGTTCCTTTTAGCAGCATTTTACGGCATGAATTTGTATGAATGTTGTTAATAACCAAATTCTTCCTCATTCCCCAAAGCCTATGGTAAAATATCGTGGCTTATAAAGCGCGAGATAAGAAGGAATTAAGAAACATATTAGTCTTAATTTTCCACAAAAGCAGATATTGTGAGCAATCATTATGTTAAGTGTCTCAGTAAGTTGTTTCTAATGAGTACCCACAATATCTGTTTATGTTGAACAATGAAAGAAATATCAGTATTTTTGGTTGAAAAATTGGCTTACCTAGAGTCGTGGCTAAAAAGCATTCTATTCAAGGGGCGTGTTAACTTTTTAGGATATTCGGGACTTTCCGTTAAAAGACGAAGTGAATTCGGTTATTGAAATTAGAAATAAGAAAATACCCCTCATTTTTGGAGAGTTGATGGGCTATTCCAAATGCGCGCCTTTGGCTTGTCATATACAGGAAATTATCCTCAATCATACTTCCATGTACTCACGCGCATTCACACACGCAAGCGCGTGCACACGCACACACGTGTCCCTGAGATTATACTTACCGCATTTTTTCGAGCAACTCCCATTACATATCCACCACTACTCTTCAGTATTGATTGATTTCGCTTCAGTCCCAGACTGACGACTTCAAAATCGCTATCATGGAAACGAATGAAACCTAAACCACCAGGATTAGCCATTTTCTAAAAAAAAAAAAAAAAGAGACAAAATCATTACGAAAACATACATATATAATTTTGACACCCTTAAACCCAACTTCTATATAGTGGAACTGGGGTTTACAGGAGTATACATTATTTTTCTTATTTCTGCTCAAAAACATAGATTGTGGGTACTTGTTAAAACCGCCTCGCCGAGGCGGTTCTAACGAGTACCTACAATTTATGTTTTGAGCAGAAAAATGAAAAATATCAGAGTTTTTATCTGAAAACTTTCAGTTTTTGGTTGTGAAACTTTCAATATATTTGAATAGGCGTGTTTTTGTTATGGTCATGAGAAAGGAACCATTAAAGATCCGCAAAGTTTTCGGACATGTGCGCCCAACGAAGACTCATCCTAACAAGCTATTGAGGCATCGAGGTTATAGAACTTTTTCATAACTCAGCTGAGCATGAAATTTGTCCTGCTTATACAGCCCAAACTTCTAACAATTGCCAATTCTTTATTGCTAAAAATAGCTGAGCATGAAAATGTCTCCGTTAATAAATATGAAAAGGCCAACTATTGCTGTCATTTTCATATTCATTAGCAGAGAAAATTTCATGCTCAGCTGAGTTGAGTATGAAAAACGTGCCAGATCCTCAACTGACCGCATGAAGAAACTGTGCATCCTTGTCTATCAAATCAGACTCTCTGAAATACTTCGAGATATCCGTACCTCGAAATATCAGATTTGTAGAATTGAGAAAAACTAAATTGAACAACCACATTTCACAAACGAATATGTTGTTTGACTGCTTAAGTTAGAGATATATTGAAAATATTGTGGAAAAAAGGAGAAAATGCCACTTTGGAGCAATTTCTCCTCTTTTTCACAATATTTTGTTATTACCTGTCGATATTAAAACAGGGACCAGATTTTTTACTTTGAGATAAGCGGTTATTCGAGATTAGCGTATTCAAGATAACGAGAGGCGATTGTATATTGATTTTGCTGAAAACTGCATTGTTTTCTACCAGAAAGAAGTTTTTAATTATTTTTAAAATGTGTTGAACTCCATTAAATATTCAAAATGGCGGATCGTTGACAAAAGATTTGAATTCTTCAAGCATCCTTAATTATCGTTCGATTTTGATAAAATTTGCATCAAAATGCATGGTTTATCGAGTAAGTCTTTTCACATTTCGGACGCATGCTTTGCCATCCCTGCTTTTCTCTTTCACTCCTTATAACACTTGTCCGAAAATCTGAACAAGTCCTTTTAACTGTCTGTCGACGTGTCTGATAATTGCTGGACGAGTGGCAAAAAGCGTAGAAAAAATCTAAAAGGTTGTCTTTGGAAACAAAGAAACATTACATATAGAAAATGGGAGTCTCGGTTTTATTGAGACATAAGCAGTAATGAAGTTTGCAACATTGCTTACGCCCTCTAGCGTATACATAAGCAGAACTCCATATTCAAAGATGCAACAATAAGCCCAATGATCCTAAAGGAAATGGAAATATAATCTGCACTATGGTGAAATACGGGGAGACGTTCTACGGCCGCCACATAGCACAAATACCAGTTGCATTGATGTAAAAAAAAAAAACCTAAAAGGTTGCCTTTGGAAACAAAGAACACATTATTGATAGAAAATGAGAATCTCAGTTTTATTGAAACTCTTCATAAGCAATAATGAAGTTTGCAGCACTGCTTACGCCCTCTAAGTAGTAAGTAAGTATGTAAGTTCTTTATTTAGAGAGGGTGACCCAGTTGGTACAACCAGTCTTCCAGGGACCCTCTTTTTAAAAAGCATCTACATGAATAATATATACAAACTGACGGGCAGAGGAAAAAACATCGTGAAAATAGAATAAAACAAAAGTTACATATGCTGCATGAAAATGATATTTACAATGATAAAATTTGGTGGAGAAATCATACAAAAATGATATTTACAATGCAAATCTATGATGGAGGTATGTCTAATTCATGAAATGAGTTATTCATTTGCAATCCATTCGACTACGTTCCTAGTAAAATATTAATCGATGACGAATCCTTAATATCCGATGGAATTGTGTTCCATATAACTGGTCAAGAGTATGATAAACTGTTTTTAAACAGGCTTATGTTAGGTTTGGGAATATAAAAATTCTGATTCGAGACAGATCGTAATGAGGTATCAGGTACCGTGTCCGTTCGTAGCTGAAAAAGATCTTTAATATATTGGGGAACCATATCATGTACCACTTTATACATTATTTTTGCTTTGTTGATAAATACATTTTGATCAAAAGACAAAATATTAAGTCGTCTCCATGTACTATCAAGGTCTGAATATTCAGTCCCTAAAATAATTTTGCAAACTCGCCTTTGAAGTTTGGTTATTTGTGAAATATTATAATTAGATGAATTTCCCTATACAATATTGCAATAATTAAAATGTGGTTGGATGTAAGCTTTATCAAAACAACGATCTATGCTCCATAGTTAAATACGACTTTATCT